>OZ026620.1:13703350-13728350 GCA_964020975.1 Hermodice carunculata
AATGAACAATCCCCCAAATACTTCTAAACTATGTCCGACGATTCTGATTGCAGTCAGCTTTGCCATGCAGTATGTCTGCGAAACCTCCAGGAGAGGATTCAGGATTTGTTGTGGGGGAGGGGTCATCAGTTGTCGGGTTACAAAACTACAAGCGCAAAAACCTTAGATATGCGGGTTGCCCCGCCCCCCCCCCCGAAAAGCCCTCATTTTTAGGACACGCATTGGTGCAAGCCAAACCATAACCAATGAATCTCCATCAGTGAACTACAATCTGGGTATAACGTGTCATGAGCTAATAAATCACAGCCGTTTGATTCCCTGAGCCCATGTGACAAACTTTCAAGTACATTCAAATTTAACTGATACAAATCTAGATTGAAAACAAGGCTATCTAAGGAGAGTTGTTGTTTTTTTTGGGGGGGGGGGGCAGGAGCGCCGGGTCGACACTTTTTGCCCCCCCCCCCTCCAAAAAAACCGCATCTAAGGATGGCCTGAGTACAATTTTCTTCTGCGTCTGTTGCTCAGGTAACAAATCGATTACTGTGCTACCAGTTTGAAGAATGGGCCGTTATACTGCCATGTTGACTTTATGTAACTCATCCACAATGAACCACTAAAGTATATTCTTCAATTGTGTAAGTCTACGGTAGCTTGTGGAAAACGTGTGCTAGTGGACGAAGTAACTGATAATATACATTTTCCGGTACAAGAACAAAATGAACGTGACATGCAGTGAATCATGAAGGGAAGAAAATTTATTCTCAATGTGTGTATGACCAGTTTGTTAACGTTCTTTTTCAAAAACTTAAAAAAAATGATGAAACTGGAATGTTGGCGTAGAAAATTATTGGTAGAGAGGGGGCATGATAGATAACTGGTGAGTGGCAACCAAATCAGCGTTTTGACTGGAGAGCAAGAATAGGTGCGGGCTAAAATGTACTTTGGTGGCCAGCAGACATAACCATTCATGCTGGCGTACCCGAGGGCTATGCTACGTTTTAGCTATATCTGCCACGTTTATTGATTCCTGTCATAGGTCAAGATATTGCTCGCCACAACCCTGCCAGCAGAGCCCGTGCAACATGCTCGGTTTTCGCATAACTAGGATATTTCTGGACGGTTCAATCAGGAAATTGTTTCCGCGGGTTTTCTTCGGTTTTACTCAAACATGCAACACTAATTGATACAGAGAACAGTGGCGTGTCACGTAAGCACACTGATGTATGACTTAGGACATGGGATCAAATCCTTGTTCCTGCTCGTATGTCTGTGAGTCGCGTTTACACAGTGTGATGACAGAGTAGGGATTTGGCGTAATGTCTCACTGACATGGCAAATCCGAGTTCTGTCGCGTCACCACTTGTTCCAAATTGTTGACAGTGCCACGTACGATGGATGCGGGACTATCCTTTTCGACTGTCTTATGTGCAGGCAGAGTAATTAAGATTCCTTAAGAAGTGTTTCTATTATCGCCAGTCCATCAATCATTGTAATTTGTGCTACTTGTAAACAAACACTGATTTACTGACATCGTCAAACGTTGATAACGACTCGCGGAAGTTGCTTCAAACCTGTCACAAAAAAGCGTTCAGAAATGAATATAACTATCATTTTTGGTAATCAGGGATCCGATGTGCCTAATTTGTTTGTTACCCATAGAACGGTCTTATGACAGCATACGATGTAGACCTTCACAGCGCCCTTTCCATATGAGTACGTTGGCTTATTCATGTTGGGCATCTCATACATAACACATGCTATTACTACTACTACTACTACTACTACTACTACTACTACTACTACTACTACTACTACTACTACTACTACTACTACTACTACTACTACTACTACTACTACTACTACTACTACTACTACTACTACTAGTAGTAGTAGTAGTAGTAGTAGTAGTAGTAGTAGTAGTAGTTATAATAACAATAACGATAACAATTACAATAGTACTACTACTACTACTACTACTACTACTACTGCTACTACTACAAGTATCATGTTTATTCTTGAAATCCAAATCAACAAATGCTGTTTTTCAATCGGGCCAGTAAAATATGCATATGCATACACACATATAAAAGAAAAGAAATTGAAAGGTACAAAGGATTGGCTAAAAGTACAAGATAAAATTCACCGCACACGATCAATACACGTGATTATGAAAGATAAAAGTATAATCAAACATGGGGAAAATGAGAAACGCGTTTACGAGTAAGGGAAAGCTAGGAGTGGGAGAAGTATACAAAGTCCCTAAAAATCAAAGTATGAAACAGATTACATTTATCACAAAGCACGAGTTCGGGGAGACTATTAGGTAGGTGAAGATTATATAGTTACAACCGTGACTGCTTGACGCATGTTCTGGTCAAATCATATGTCTGGTGCACGCAAATATAACTCGTCGGGGACTAATTCGGGAAAAATTCTGAATTGACCTGTTGAGTACAAGAATTTTCATATTAATTTTAATAACAACGTTACATGAGCACAACTTTTATGTAGAAAGCGACATGATCGAATCCCAAATTAATGATTGTGTTGTAGGAATTACAAAACTTTAATTAACAGTTGTTTAACATCTTTGCAATTTCCTTGTGCAGATTTTAACGAAAAATTTTAAAGAGAACTATGTGCATTCTATTTATGTATGATAGATGTAAAAATGCATACAGGTAAAAGGTTCCGAAACATGTTGAGTAGATACCCGCTGAAGACCCTTTAATTTATTTGGGCTGAACAGCCTATGTCAAAATTTTACAGAGGAACGTGTGCAATATGGACAATAGAAATTCCATATGTATAAAGGCTAGACAGGGACAGGTTAGCTTATAGAGAGTAAAGAGTTCGGACTGCGGGATAGGGTAATGACTAAAAGGGAGCGGTTCTGGGCAAAAAGACACAAATACAATACAACGGCGAAAATATAGCGTATACAATTGTGTGCCCACTCTTTTTCCAAGTCCTTTGGAAAAGGGGAATTTGTCAATGACTCACTGTATCATAACAATTTTCCAACCAATAATAGTTATTTTTGGTGGTTGGTTTCCATGTAAAACACTAGAGGCATGGGTTCATGGCTTCATGATAACAGTTCAGAAGCATGCCTTTAAATTGCTGTTTGCCCCTGTATATCGGCAAAACTTACGATGACCTACAAAACTAATGATTAAGCGGATAAAGAGTGCAGTTGGCAGCGACTGGTAATTTGAGAGGCATGACGTGTACCTTTATCTTATTGTTTTCTCTTCCGTTCCCTTTCTGTTATTATTATTATTATTATCATTATTATTATTATTATTATTATTATTATTATTATTATTATTATTATTATTATTATTATTATTATTATTATTATTATTATTATCATCATCATCATCATTATTATTATTATTATTATTATTATTATTATCATTATTATTATCATTATTATTATTATCATCATCATCATTATTATTATTATTATTATTATTATTATTATTATTATTAGTAGTAGTAGTAGTAGTAGTAGTAGTAGTAGTAGTAGTAGTAGTAGTAGTAGTAGTAGTAGTAGTAGTAGTAGTAGTAGTAGTAGTAGTAGTAGTAGTAGCATCAGCATCATCATTTATCCCCTTATTCACTCACTCATTTATTTGTTTGGTGTTTAGCTTTTACTAAATTTTGTGGCAAAGGTTTCGGGAAATTATCCCCACTTTCACAACTTTCACTGGCACTCTAACTGTAGCATACAAAATTGGTTTGTTTCTAAAACTCCGGATGTCTTATGTCGATGTGAAACCTTTTCACACGAAGAATTACCAAAATGGTTACTGTGTCGTACATGTCGTCAGTCTTGTTTTTTTTTCTTTTTCATTTTTTTTGTTTGTTTTTTTTGTTTTGTTTTCTTTTTGTTTTTTGTTTTTTGTTTTGGTTTTTGTTTTTTTGTTTTTTTTGTTTGTTTTTTGTTTTGTTTTTGTTTTTGTTTTTGTTTTTGTTTTTTTTTGGGGGGGGGGGTGTCAGGATAATATGTTGGCAGGCTACAGCTTTGCTGAGGGCACTACGCCCAGAGTGTCGGCATGGAAGACTGGACTTGTCGACAGTCTCGGGGACTACCCATGTCGACAGCAAGGGGTACTGGACTTGTTGACAGTATGGGGGACTGGACTTGTTGACAGTATGGGGACTGGACTTCTTACTTTCAGTTTTAAAATACTTGTTCATACATTTTTACGTTTGAAGACCAAATATATCAAGATTGTGCTGTGCAACCTTGACGAAATATCATGTCAGCAGCACCATTATATTTTGACTGAATGAAAAGAGGCATACCAGCAAAAACGTGGCTGTTGTGAGGTGTCGCTGCCCTTACTTCATTTACTTGGTAAACGCAAACCTGCGTACTAATCGTCGACTACAAAAAGAATGTGAATAAAGTTGACTGCTGCATTTCATAATGCAGGCGTTTTATAAGAAATGGTAATCAAGGGATTTCTACAAGTGCAAAGTTCTTTGGATGATTAAAGTCGATTTTCAGATAGGAAGCATTTGGTATTTTTATTTTCCTATCACTTTAGAAGTACTGTTCGACTTGTAAGAAGCACATCACATGACTTTGAATGTACAATGTCACATCAAGGAGAAGCAAAATTCTCCATCACATGTTTCAGAAATAAACATCCTTATCATACGTTTTCGTTTTTTCTAGGTGTATTCTGCGCTGCTGGTGGATACCATTTGCCCAGATCGACAGACATAATATCCAGTACAGGACAGGACATCCTCAATTCGGATATGTTCACAAGCATTCCCGATGCAGGGAATGATGACGTCATGAAGGGCACAGAAACTAGGTATTTCAGTACGAGTCACGAAACTGGTGACGTATTTACTGCGGAGAAAAGCCCCGCGCTTTCTACCATAGAGCCAACGGATAAACCGCCAACAAGACCAAAATTTATACCTCAACATCAAAGAACAACGAAGATATTGAATCGAGCAACACATACAACTGAGCCATATAAGGACTCCGTTGCCTCGCAGTTGCAAGTCACAGAGGAAGTGACCTCGTTGGGGAAACCACAGAAGACGCGCTTCAATTCTAAGCATGATCATACAGCACCATACTCTAGCGGAACGGACGCTTCGTATCCAGAAACCTCGTCATTTTTAAAAATGAAACCGGTGTTACATATCTCACTACAAAATATACAAACTCGTCTGAAAAAGACACAAATTATAGTTCAAGGACTCCTGTGTATGATAATGTCATTCACAAACAGGCGCCAGTGGAAAAGGTTCTTTCATACTATCAAAAGTCCACACATGATATATCCGCCCACAAAAAGACTTCCAAACACAACGAATCTCTGCCAAAGAGCAAACATGTCGCCTTGCAAAATAAGATTAATACCACTGCAAGTACTCCCAGCAAGTCACACGTGCCAAACAAGCGGAAGCGGAAACACAGTAATGTGCGCAGGCGCAAATTTTACAATTACAAACTTTTGTATGACACAATAAAGGTAAGTGCACACATATGTAGTGTATGTCATAGTGCCGTGTAGTCTCCTGTAAGTCTTTCCATATCTTTCAATTGCATGCACGACAAGCTTTACAAGTATCTTGTGACGTTTTATATTGATACTGAAAGCACTTATTCCTCTGGACTTCTCAATCTCGTTTAGGCATGCGAGATCTCCATGTACCACACTGGCATGCAGGCCCGGCATAAGCGCAGGTATATCTCAGTCTCAGTCGCTTCCTTCTCATTTCCTTTCTGGGATGCGAACTTCCATTTCAACTAAATTTATCAAATTTGCAGAAATAGGTTGACTTGTTTTTTACTAATCATAGAAAAACAGCTTACCCGCGTTCGGCAATCATGCCTGAGAGAGCTTAACCGTGTCACTTGTCCTCTAGCGCTTACTTACGCAGCTTGTGGTGCCTGCATTAGGAATACCAGCATTTTCACTGATGGCATTAAGATCCATCCCTTCAACAAGGCGTCCACATGGGCAAGCTTCCCAAACTAGGTTCAGGCTGCTTGCAATGACTGCAGTTCAACAAAATTAAATGATGGTTCCAATAAATTTTGTTTCACTGTTAACATCAATCCAATTGTACAAGAATCCACATTGGCGGCGTTCTAAATGAATATGCCAAGTGTACTGTTTACTCTTCGGTTGTGGAGATATAATTTTTGGGTTAAGCACGCTTTGCTGTAACTGCCAAAGAGATAGATTTGCAGCGGCACATCGGTAACGGTGAATAAAGTAAAGATAAAATATAAATGTAGCAAAATGCTTTTTCATTCAGATAATGTATATGTCTCTTAGATTCATTGGCGGCCTGTATGCATGCAAATACACACAGTGAGGAAAGAGAGAGAGAGAGAGAGAGAGAGAGAGAGAGAGAGAGAGAGAGAGAGAGAGAGAGAGAGAGAGAGAGAGAGAGAGAGAGAGAGAGAGAGAGAGAGAGAGAGAGAGAGAGAGAGAGAGAGAGAGAGAGAGAGAGAGAAACACTATCCCCGCTTGGGCGGTCTCATGGACTATTTAATTTAGTTTTTCAAGACGCAAAGTACTATTATAACTTCAAATTACACTTGTAATAAAATAATTATGCTTGTATAAAACTAAACTTCCTTCGCAAAGTGGGAATTTTAGCAAGCATTTACATACGATTTTTGCTTATCTATGCTACATTATACATGTACGTGCCTCTTAAGCCTTTTTAAATTTGTTGAACAATTGAAATTTGATAACTCTGATTAATATAGATTTACACATGAACTAGGCTAAGTTCTCCCTAGCTATCGATGGCGACGCGTCACGTTTTGGCTAATACGGCTAATAATTGTATGGATGTTATGCTGGAATATCGTCGGTATACATACATACATATATATACATATATATATATATATATATATATATATATATATATATATATATATATATATATATATATATATAATTTTATTCGTATTACTGAATTAAGGCTTCGTCAACTATGTGTATTTAATACTATCTGTTTTGTAATTATTTGCCAATGATAACTGTCTGCTGTATGGTTGGGGTCAAAGAATATAACAACAAATGAATCTGGAAATAATGACAAAATGACAGCCACCATGAAAATGACGACATTGATGGCAAAATGACGGTATTGATTTTATTCTGTATGAATGGATGCGCACAGTGCAAATGACGGAATGTTGAAACGGGGAGACATTTTTTTACCCCCGAATTAAACAAGTACTTCAAAAATCACATCAACTTGTGTAATGATATAAAACAAATTAAATCACCACGTGACCTGTCATAATTTGAAACGTTTCATTATCATTTATTTCAATTCACATCTAGAATTTGTACATTAGATCATCACTTTGCCTCAATTTCACTGGCAAGTCCTCTCTCATGCATCAAAATGGAGCGCCTGTTTTTCTGAAGTCACTCTTTCAAAATGAGACAAGTGTGTCATTTTCCTATTGAATGCGCTCTTGATATGCATACTGATACCGGCTGATGCTGTCAAAGACAAGACAAATGAACGAACAAGTGATTACCTGCGAGTCACAGTTGTTCTGGGCTCAATAGTGACTTTGGAATTAATGTTGCCAATCTTGAATAGAATTTCGAGCTGCAAATAAGTTCTTGTCAGATAGTGCAGTCACCTTGGCGTAATAAACTCTGGCAATGAAGTCTTACAATATATATCACCGCTTAGTAATCTCAGTGAGAACGCCACCAAACTTTAAATACAGCTGCTTTGTTGGAGTATAGCGGTTAATTTTAGAGTTAAATAACGAATCACGTGAGTGCGTTTACGTGTCATCATGGGTCATGAACAATTACGTCATTCAATAGTTGGGGTTCCCTGTGCCATTTCGTGCAGCAATTCTCCTGTGTCATGGTTATATCTCAGTGCATGCTGCACTGTAAAAGACGGTCAATGAAAGAATGCAATGTCCTTATGTAATTTTCACGGTCCGGACATCAAGCAGTCGTCGGAAAGAATAGCACTTTCGAATGTCATTTTCTGAAATTCAGTCAGTCATAACTGAGATATAACTGTCTTGGGAAACATAATGGAAGTGATGTATGTCTTGGGTGATAAATCCTTGCATTGATACATGGATGTACGTCTAAACCTGTCTTAATTTGTCCATCTGGAGTGCTACAAAGATGGCACGGTGCAAATGATAAGTCCACCGTGTCGTTTCCGCAGGGCAGGCCCTTGCACTACACACACACACACACACACACACACACACACACACACACACATATTTATATATATATATATATATATATATATATATATATATATATATATATATATATATATATATATACATATATATGTATGTATGTATGTGGGTGCGTGCTAATAAAAGTAGTGCATTTCAAATGAATTCAGTTACGTAGCATTCTTGACAAAGATTTCGAGCCACGGGTAAAATACAGCAACTATGTGGATTACAGCTGGATGTATATATATGTATATATATATATATATATATATATATTATATATATATATATATATATATATATATATATATATATATATATATATATATACCATGTTTGCCTTAAATTAAATGCACTACCTAGGGGGTTTCTGAAATGTACAAATTAGGAAATATGCCCAGATATTATGGGAAGCTGTAAATGCCCAGAAACTATGGTACGCATCCCTGGATATATACTGCCCACAGTCCGCTTTGAGGATTATAATTGAGCCACACACAATGGACATGAACCACAAACCGGTAATAGGACCTATTTCATTGTATAATTTTGTGGGCAGTATGTATTTGTCTATCAACCACCCATGGCGTATATATATATATATATATATATATATATATATATATATATATATATATATATATATATAGATAGATATATATATATATATATATATACTTACATAAACTGCATGCGCTTTGTAGCTGAATAATTTTTATACTACTGAAAAAGCCAGTAGTCTATCACCAAAAGGAAACAAAACATGCATTATATTAATTCTATTTTACAAACTGACATATCGACATGTTCAATTTAAACTGGAAATTGCAAATATCTCCAAGTGCCTTGTATAAGCCTTAGCCTAGCGTTGCCTTGCTGGGCAATACTCTCTAAGACTGATTTTAAACGAAACTGCAAACTGTGTGGTGCTAGAAATGACAAATATGTCCGTCGAGGCAGGAAGTACAACTGCCTAAGAAGGGCGTTTTCCATGCTGTGCGATCAGACAACTTTGGCTTTTATTCTCACGATCAATCACTCATAATAGCTTCTTATTACAGACATTTAAACTCCTGTCCTTCAAAACACTGTGCTATCTTTTGCATTGTTACGTGTTCCAAGATGAAAGAAATGCTTTGGAAATGCAAAGCATTTTGCGTTTTCACTATTTGATAATACTCTGCTTGCGACAAACTCATGCACAATTAAGGTTAATTACCAAATGCTGTCCCTATAGTGAATGCAAAAATAATAGCGAGGTTGTATACGGCAGAACAGGACCACCATTCCTTGATGACAAGTTAACACTGTAACAATTTAATATCATATTTCCGTTCCCTAATTTAAACCGTTCGTAAAAACACGGCATTTTTGTAGATGTGAGGATACACAAGGCAATGTTAATATTGCATCTCTGCCACAACTAACATTTTTATTTTTAATACAACCAAAACCTTAGATTTATCTGGAATTTCACTTTTCGTGTATAAATTTTTTCCAAATACTTGCATATAGTTAGGTTTTTTGGCATTATGAGAATAGGAGCATCAAATGTAGTCTATCTGTGCATAACCGCAAAGGCCTCTTCACAACGCGCAATGATTCATGGTAGGCTACCACTTACTTTACCACGGCTCCCCATTCACAAAAGAGGCATTCGTGCCATGGAGCACTAACTTGCTCTATGGCAAATGCCTGTTAACCTCTTCAGGACGTTGGCTCATAAAACAATGAAAATGAAGTTTGTTTCTGAGAAATTTGTAATACTAGACATGGCAGGCGGTGATATGAGCACCGCATTTCCATATCAGAGGAAAATATAAGCGTTTCAAACTTAGATTTTTTAAAATAGAATATGGAAGTTCCATATTTTTCTCTTACAACCAAGCTATTTTATTTGAAACGCGCTCGTTTTTCGATCTACCACCTAATATGCGCCTGCCCTGTAATTCTTCTTTCAGATTGTTTTCCTGATCCGTCTGTGTTTTTTTTTCTGAATCAATTATGTATTCAGAACAGAAGCGGAACTATATATGGAATACATTTTCAGTTATCAGAATGACTTGTCCGGGGATGAATGGTACCGAAACAAGTCTTGCGCTGGTTCCCCGCTGATGACCCGATTTTATAAAGGCTAATAAAGCCTAACACCGTCTTCTAAATTTCAAACTCTATGAATACGATTTGCTCCTTTCACAAATTAATTTGTTATAATGATATAGAACTATGCAGTTTTTCAGTGAATAGTACGGAAAGGACTTTGCTCTTAGAATATCGGGCTTGATAGTGTTCAAACGGCACATGGGCTTACAAATTTAGGTTCGAGTTATTCTTTGTATTAAATGTGTCTAGGTTTGATAGAAAACTGCACAATACCAGAGAATTCAAGTGGTCATGTTGCAAATCGCATCGCAGAATGCTGGACCGACAGCGATTACGTGATGCCCAAATCCATTGCCTGCTTATAAACGTCGATTTTGCATTATTCATTTCTTCTGGGAAAACTATTGAAACCAGTATAAGAGTTGTTATGGCATTGGGTATCCCTTTCAACTTTATCTATCAGAACCTCTTCACCACTAAGTATACATTTTTTTGCACGAGACTTGAAGCCCCACCTCATAGGTATGCAGCAGCAAAGGTTGCATTGCAGGAGATCGCCACGTTTTCCATGAATGTCAAAATCATTATGCATAGCCATGCCTGTTTGCCGTTACCGTCGATTTGTTTTTAATTATGAGCAGCCAGACGGCATGCGAATTGTCTGTACATAATTTATAAGTCAGCGCATCTAAGTGCTCTTGCATCTTACTATAAGAGCAGCATTTTGTATACCACCCGGGGAATCAAGTACAACAACCTTTTAAGTCAGGACCAGTGGGTTTAACCAGTAATATATTTCACACACGATCGGCCTTTCCCATTTTTGTCAGCACACAGAAATTGAACGCTGGCAGAAGTATAATTCAGCTGTGGAGGACGTTCTGAGCCAAACTATTGGTTGCCTCCTATATGGAGGTGGTACATTTTTCCCGTTTTCTTGCTTAATGCCTGTCGCACACTTTGGCGTAGTGTGGTGTTTTGGGTTGCGGTTGTAAGCGTACATTTTAAGAACGCATGAAGTCGGACAGAACTGCATGTATGGGCATGTGAGCGCATGACAGCAATGTTTTCAGGCAGATTGCCAACAAGTTGTGAACATCCTCAAAAGTTTACGTGCGGGTTTTTATAAAACGCACCAAAACGCACGCTTGAAACACACACACACACACACACTTATAAGAAAGTGAAACAACACCTGAAATCGCTATTAAAAGTGGGCAAACGCAAAAAACGCATGTAACTGTGTGTATTCGAATCAATCGGACGCCCAGCTCGATACGTGGTTTTTTTTTACCCGCCAAACAAGTACACATCAACACGTGCAAGAACGCATCAAAAAGCGTCAAAACGCATGGAAACGCATAATACCACACACGACCGCAACACATAAAAAAATAAATAAATAAAGATATAAACAACGAAACGACAATTTTTCAAAATGCATGCAAACTTTACCTCAAACGCGACAATACGCGATACTACGCCAAAGTGTGTCGAATTATTCCCATAAAAAAAGTTACCCCCCCCTTCCATCGATGTATGAATATTGCCCATTCCGTTTCAAAAATGAAAAAAAAAGTTTATTCTGAAAGACCCTTCAGCAAGGACAGTTATGGCAATTTCTTGCCTTTTTTTTTTTGTTTTGATTTGTTTTTTTTGTTGTTTTTTTTTGTTTTTGTTTTTTTGTGTTTGTTTTTTTTTTTTTTTTTTTTTTGTTTTGATTTGTTTGTTTTCTTTTAAGGTGCAAAATATACTTCTTGTTTCAAAGCATCTAGCTTTAGGTCTTTACTTGTGGAAAGATTGACATCCTATTTGTTCTTGGAAATGGAATGCACGATATGGGGTTCCAACCAGTCGTCTACTTATTCTTTCGAGGGCAATTCGGAATGGCGGAGTCAGTTAAGCATCGGATGCAGAAAGGTACAATTCACGATTAGCTCTACTAAAATAGCCTGGAATAGAAAACATTATATGTAGTAAAGCAGTATCTTTGGCGGAATTTTGGAGAAAACTAACTGATACCAAAAAATAAAGGAAAAGTACTGCTTGACGCTATACATTTGTGCTATAATTATATGAAGAGGAGCGACAGTGTGGCATCGTCCGCGTAGTCCTGAACCACAAATGGCACCGGCCAATCTCACTATGCTTCATGGCCAACCCAGTCACGTTCGATTCAAAATTTTAAAAATTCAAGGCTTCAGAAGCCATGAAGTGTAATTAAAGTGTCTTAAGTTCAGATATACATTAACTATCAATTGTGAGTGTAGATAACCATTAATTATAAATTGTGAGTGCTTGCCGCACCAGTGAACAAAGCGCGACTGCCGTGAAGGCCTGGGTTTAAAGTTTCTAATTCCAATTAAATCACACATTTAAACATGAAAAATATTAAGACTTTTCTACACCTCTTTTCGTGCAGCGAAACATAACATTTCTTGCAAGTTTATTCAAACAAGTATCGTCAGAACTGTAAATAAATCGGACCGAGAACTGCTAAGTTAAGATGGCGGCTATCGCACTGCTTGGTTGTTGTGGAAAAACCATTGTGGAAAAGCATAAACAGTCAGACAATTAGTATGTAAGGGTAACTGAACTTTGATTGTTTGAACATGACATCTCACCAGCCCACACAACCCAACAAAGCTGCAAATTTACACCAGACAGGCGAATATGTTATATCCTGTACTCAGGGACACCAGTACTCAGTGACAGCCACGTGCTTGCACCCGGAACTGCATACGATGGAGCTTCAAAAATGAAATTCGCTTAGGTGTCCATCCATATGCGTGCATGCGCATTTTTGCATGCACTTGGGCACCCGCTAGTTCGCTTGTTTTGTGCGCCCTTGTTTGATTACCAGATCAGTATTTCCGGTTGACTATTTTCCAAAATCTATAAATATGGGCTTTACGAAAATAATAAATATGTTTTTCTTAAACGTATAGTTTATTCATATCCCGACTGTTTTGTTGGTGAAACCTGTCGTTAGCTACAGCAAAGAAGTGTCTATGTCTTAACATGACTGTCGCCAAACACACTCGTGTCCCTTGGCACTTATAAACACATATTTATTCCCCGTTTTGGACATGAAACTAAGTATTGTTAGATATTCAGAATGCCCCCCCCCCCACCTCCTTCTAAAGGAGCATTTGTATTTGTCGAAATGTGAGTACTCTAAATGGCATGCAAGTTGAGATTGACTTAGCATTTTTCAACAATATGATAGAAAGGTATACAATATGCAAAAAGGAAAGGTAGAGATTGAACAGCTGTTAGGTAGCATAACCTACCTTCAAGATTTATGTGACTTATTTACGAGCGTAAATTTATGTGTAGAATTGTTATTGTACTATCTTTTCGAGCATGAAAAAAAAACCACAGTGGAAGATAATTATCACATATGGAAATATAAAATAGAGGATCGTGAGTAAGTTCCTGTGCCTTTTACCTGGCATGCACCCCTGACCGCTGCCACGCAATGAACAAGTTACCATTTTCACCTTCCGTATGACACTGGGGAAATCATTCCGACATACACAAGAATATTTATTGTCTGTGGACATCTCATCGGAGGCCACAAGGTCATATTTATAGGAGACCCTATGCTCTGAGGTAAAGGCTATAACCCAAGAAACTTCATGTTATGATGCAAAAAGATCAGAGAGGTCGACAAGGCTTTTAGCGCCATTGGCACTGTTAGGATTTCCCCAGTTCTACATGTTTATTGCAGGTAGCAAGTTGCCAAGGTGTACATGTGTCAGGTGTCAGGGAATTCGGTGGCAAGATAAGGAAACGTCGGCGATTTTCTCTAAGTAGAGTCTGATCCTCAGCATTGTGTTTTATGTTTTTTTTTTTTTTTTTTTTGTTGTTGTTGCTGATCAAAATTCTTGAAATATCTTGTAACTCAAAGTTCACAAAGAATTATTGTATATTTAGGATATAAAGATATTTTTCTGAAATATTAGTTGATAAAAGAAAGGTCCTGGGTTTAGAACAGATGACGACATCTCATAACGCATGGTAGACAGGTTTTAATTTTCTAATGCAATACCAGTATGTCTGAGTGGGTCAATGAAGATAGTCACGATTATTTTGTTTCAGTTGTTCTGCTCACAAAACAACTAAAAAATATACCTGTAAATATATATTTTTTCAGGTTCATTTTGTTTCTTATCTGCTGCTTCTGTGACACCATGATCATTTCTCGTTGGATGGAAATATTTTACATGTTTAACACCATCCATCACCTTTATCATGTCCTTTTCAATCACATGCGTCTGTGATTCTATGATTAAAATGTCTATGTACCCTCGTTGTCTGATACAAGATCGATATCGTCCAGTATAATTGTTGTACGGAGACAAATAACAAGACATTAATACTTATTGATATCTTGTCCCGCATAAATGCATTGGATTCTTTAATATTGACCAGCTTTTCACACACCAGCAAATACCCTTAAGGGATTCCGACAAGTATCAATGCTGGGTGCGTGTGACCCCACGAATGACAGATTAAGGTGTAAATTGCTTTTCGGTCTATATTTACCGTTCCCTCCTGAAGACATACAGCAACTGAAAATGGTTTTCTCGGTATTAAAATATCTACGTTGATAATATATATTTTTTCGGTTGTTAAATGTTGCCATTCCGACTGCCTCAAGATGAATGATCATTCAACAAATGTGTTAAATGTTCTTATTCCATGGTATTATTACGGTACGCCTTTGCATGCCAGCACTTCCTTCAAATAGCTGGCGGCACTACCAGCGGCAAGTAATGCTGCTTCCTGTTGCCGGATTTTAGATCGACGTAATTCAGTGCTTGTCTGCACCACCAAGAAGCACAGTCCTATTACAGCAGTTGAGGACAATCGGCGAATGACAAAGCTGGGATCCCCTTTCTCTATTTACAGTTAATTACGGAGGTTTTCTTGTACCGTAAACCCAAAGGGTATTAATTAGGAATCATGTATTCGTCCCGTATTTGATATGAAGTCATAATTGGTAATAAAATAATGCATATAAAAGTGCTGGAATCATCTTGCCTGATGGGTGAATCCGTGACTGTTGTTGCATGATATGGTAATTTAGCTGTATTTTGCACCATGATAAGCATTGATATAACTTCTCATTATTTACCCATCTGCTCCATAATCTTGCTTCTGGTAAGGTTTAAAAGACATTATTTAATTTAAAACTCAGCCGTCACTTTGAATATTCTGCCATATATCACCATATGCACCATGGGACGGAGCCAAGGGGAAAGCCGTGCATATAGCATTGATATGGCATACTGCATATGTCTATTGGGAGTTGAGCCGAGGGAGCAGTCGTTGTGCCATTGTCTGGTAAAAGATTTCAATATGTGCAAATCGGGGATGTTAGAAGCTCTGTTTATGACATTATTACATTCGAAAGTTGAGTGGGGTCTTTGTCTGTTTATCCATAATATGCAAGTATATCCTTTGTGACCAGATAAAAAGGTTCTGTGTATTGCCACTGACGTCAAAAACCTGGTTATAGAAATCTTTCTTATTAAGTCCAAATTGACCGCTGCAAAATTTTGCCCAATACACACTTTAGTGCTATAGCCGAGTGACTTGATCCGATATCTGTGTACGTATTCCCTGATAAATTTGCAGAATGTTGCCATGGCAAATTATACAACGAGTTGGCAGGCAGGTTTGATTCATCGTGAAAACTCGTTACCGGCAGAGATTATCACATGTCTAATAGATATGCGATGGGGACAGCATCTGTTGATTCGTGTTGCTTGTGTTCTTCTTGCCTTTGATATGTACAATCAAAAATAGAACGAATTTTTGATACGCGCTTATTGCTTAGAGAAAATACATAATACAAAATACATGCCAACTCAGTACATATGCTGCATAGCCGTGTTGATGCGGCACTCGCACATAACTACCTCCACTGAATCATACTTTTTTAAGAATGGGGATTTGGTTGAGTGGATACCTGCGTTTCCCATTTCAGCTTGGCGACTGGTGCCAAAAGTTGGAAGTTCGAGTCTCGCTTGTATCGAACATAAAATAAAGTTACCTTGGCTGTAGAAAAAAAGGGCTTACAGAAGTACGAATGCGTAGGGATAGTATAAGATATAAGCTATTTGAGCGTGAAGAGTAACTACACCAAAGAATCTTGAATTTCACACGAAGCGTCACAACAAATAGCGATATATAAAACCGGCTTCGGCGCACATTACAAGCAAAAAGTGTTTTCATTGCAAATTACAACTCTACAAATTGCTTCAATATCACCTTTGTAAACCTGAGATAAATTACATACAAAGAAGGCAGAAGGTGGTCTCCAGCATTAGCTTTAACTCTCTTTCCCTCTCCCTCCCCCTTCGCTGCAGGGTGATCACGACAAATCCGAATACAGTGTAGTGGACTACAGATGTGCTCGTACTGATGAGGTGGTCTCAAAGCTATATTATAATCCCGATGTGCTTTTACACGGTCCAACTGAGGTCAACGCAATACTACTTTATTCAGTTTACTTCCACTGGAATCTCAAGGATATGAACTAAGCAAATCAGCATTTGTATTCATAAAGAGACGTGCATCCTATTATTAAGGGAGTGTAATTTGATATCATACTGCCTCTTGACCTGATATGCCAATGCCCCTGCTAATAGGTTAAAGATCAAGCGACGTGATCTGCACACTTGTCAATATGTGCAAAACTAATCGTTTCAGTTCACGTATTTCTGTTTTTGGCGCTCCATGAAAATGTCGTTACAGGTCCACAGTGGAGAATGTGTAAATGGGCACAAAATGCAGGCAAGTGACGTGTTGCGAAGTTTACGTCAATCTGCTGTCGTTGATCATCCATTCTTCTCTGTCCTGCTGAACAAAGCATATCAAACTTCCATCTCACCGCTTTTATCATTGGAGATGGATCGTCTCGGTGAAAGGCAGAGGGAAACAAAATGACTTAATCTTCCTAACAGTATAATAAAACAGAGGATAAGCGACCGACGAGGTTGCTGATTGCTGATGAAGCTATAGACGGCGGGGCGATGGGCAATATCTCACACATGGCGTATTGACCTGTTGGCCGACTCCAACTTAGCATCAATTTGATTTAAAACGCTTTGCCAAGTGAAAATTAATGCGCAAAATACAGGAAGAGATTCTCTCTCTCTTTCTCTTTCTCCCTCTCTCTCTCTCTCTCTCTCTCTCTCTCTCTCTCTCTCTCTGTATGTGTGTGAAACGGGGTATGCAGTAGCAAGAATATAACATTGAATTGGCGTCACAGGAGCTAACTGCATGGCTGGGGGGGGGGGGTGTTCGGCATCCCCAGGGTGGGTGGGTGGGTGTGGCAAGGAGAACTCGCTTTTTGTCCAACTAATAGCACACAGTTGATGTTTCTCCGGGTGATTTGTATTTCAGATTTTTTGTATCCTTTGCAATGACCGTGCCTGACTGCTTTCGTTTCAATAACGAGTCCCTTTATGCTAGAAATCCCAGGGATGGAATGAACATTATTTGCTGCAGTTGTATGAAGCTCTCCGCCACGAGCAGAGTGCAGAAAACGCGTCTGTTTTGGAATATATTACAGCGTACTTAGAGGGAAAGGGGTAAAATGCTTTTGTACTACCGTCCCGGGACATTTTATTTTCCCTGGCCATCCCAGCGTGCTGTAAGCCGTATTATCATCTATATTTCATACTAAACATTATTTTTGGAACATTTATATTTTTTTGTACGATGAACAGGGGCTGTCGTTTTTCCTATACCAGGGTACTAAAACCTCACCCACGTCTGCTTACCAACATGATGAAGCTGGAGATCATTTTTTTTTTTTTTGAAGTTGAAAGAACATATTGTGCCAATTAACGATGCAGCACTGTTGGTAGTCAATTAAACTATTAAATGTAAATTAATTGTCAAGACGGTTGTGAGACGTAGCTTGAGGAATCTTGCAGTTGACAACGAAATAGAGTAAGTGAGGATAATGCAAAAGAAGCATATATATATATAATTCACCAAATGTCCCCGTGAATGCTATCTTAGAAAACACCTCATTGTTAGGGTTTCCGTTTTTTGGGAGTGTTGTTCCTTTATCGATTTTTTCAGTTTCAAGTAAGTAATCTTTTCCTTTAACAGTAGAAAATTTAAGTTACTTATGATGGTGCGATAATTAAGGTTTGTCTAAACATTTAATAAAGCAATGTCAAAAACCTCAGATTTCCTATCCATTAGCATGTCTGGGCAGTGTATTTTGAGAACTTATTGATTGTGCGTTAATCCCGAAAGCAGTAGTCGCAATAATTAAAAGACATCTACGAAGTTAGTGTATATATTTATCCAAGAATCAATATACATAATTATTTCATGGTGACGGCTATTGGGAGTGTGTCTAATGCATACAACTTTACAGAACTGTGCTGATTGTGTTTCCCAGTTCTACATTGATAGCTGATCGCTTTGTTGGGCTCTATGGTGCTCCAGTGACGTTGCCTGGGAAGCAGGTATACACCAATCCAAGAAACATGATTATTCGGGCTTTCTGTTAAATGTTCCAAAGGCAATTGTACACTTGCTCATTAGAACTGATTTGGTGAAAGAACATCAACTTTTAAGAGATGTTTCAATGTGCATGCAAGATAAGCCACACAGTAGGGACTCCTTGGGAACGTAGTTAGTGAAATAATTTGGCCTGATAGAATCGATTTTCATAAGGATTATAGATAATTGAGAGGATGAATGTCGATCTATGGTGAGTTAAAGTCAGGCGAGAGACAATAGTCCCTTGCGTGTGTCGGCCGGTCGATACCCACAACGACAATAGTCTCTACCTTCTTCATGCTACCCGGTCCCCGTTGGAAGTAACCACATTCATCATACTAAATATGAACCTCAATTCCCATTCCCGTATCCCGCAATAAACGCTATGTATAAGATGTGATGTGTTGTGGCATATGCTACGTACAGTATGAGTTCTGGGTCTGATTGCATCAATTTACCACGAACTGGAAGCAGAGGGCAGGTAACGTTCAATAGGTCTGTGCAGCATATTACTGTTGGTCAATAGGCACTCTTATGAAGCAATATCTGGCTAGAAATCTCGTTGCCAGAATTTGCCTATAGATTTCTCGTTGAAACATTTAAAACAGAAAACCTACATGCTTGAGTACTTAAAAAAAAATCTAAAAGCATGAGGAAATATGACAAACTTGTTAAGAAAAATATTTCTATATTTCTTCCAAAATCAACATGACGTTAAACACCTACAATAATCAACGAACCATGAAGCTGTTTTAAAAATTATAAAATAGTTCCACTAAAATTGCGTGGCGTGGGCTAGTGAATGGAACACTTTTCAGAAACCATTTCATTTACATCATTCAGTAATTGTATGTTTCTAGACAAAGACCTGGCGTGTGAAGATCTAATTTCCTTTATGACAGTTTTTGTTTTTCAACTTTGATGTCGATCATTTACTATTTGCCTAATAATCACAACAATAGTATCGTTCATCTGAATTATTACAAAGAGTCCATATTCAAATTGCATAAAGGAGAGTTTTAAATCCTATGGCTGCATGCCTGTAGTTCGACAGAATAGACATAGCCCATGGCTGCAGCTTCCATTGGCCTATATTGAGTTCAGTGCTCCAAAAGCACCCCGGAAGTATTTGTTTTTATAACTTATTCTTTCGGCCTGTCTTAAATTATATGTTGATATAGAAGTGTGACTTTAGAGCTGAACGGTTGTTGTTGGACCCGTTTTTATTCGACAGGACCTTTCGATAGATGTTGTTAAAAATGCTGTATCTGTATGTCATTAATGACAATCCTGCATGGATATAAAATGTACGTTAATAACTATTAAATAATGATGTATTGGTACGTCGGTGATGTGATGCTGGTCTTAATTTGTTTCAATTATTACTATGATGAAGATGGAAGCACCTTATACCTTCACCTGCGAATATATATACGAATATATATATATATATATATATATATATATATATATATATATATATATATATATATATGTGTGTATATAAATAGAGGGATAGATAAATGGATAGATAGATAGATAGATAGATAGATAGATAGATAGATAGATAGATAGATAGATAGATAGATAGATAGATAGATAGATAGATAGATAGATAGATAGATAGATAGATAGATAGATAGATAGATAGATAGATAGATAGATAGATAGATAGATAGATAGATAGATAGACAGATAGACCAGTTTGAAGTGTTGATTTGGAAGCAACAAATTTTGACATTTTAGATTAATTTATTCGATATTTTAATCATTTCACATTCCGGTAGAATATATCTTCCGATTGATGTGTGCAGCAACACCGCAAGGTACTTCAACACCATGAATGCCATTAGTTACGTCGGTGTTGAAAAGTGGAAGTGTTACATTAAAATAGTGCAACATATGTGACGATAGACTTAATTTTGACACCTTTGGTATTCGTGTGGGTTTACTAAGTCACAAAATAAAGATATAAAACCTCATCAAATCCGCTTCTTGTGGATTTCACTTAGACTCTTCCTTTTTTAGTCCTGATAGAAATGAAATTTACGTCAAATATGCTGTCTCCGTACCCTAGGAGCAAAGCGTGTTTATAATTCTTTGCATGGGATATAGTAAGTTTATTTTTCAGCTGCTGTTTCAGAAACCGAAAAAAAGTAGCTCAATTTGCATTTATATGGTGAAAAGACGCAGAATGAATGCTTTTAAAGAATCCCTTGTATGTTCTGTCTATGAAAGATGAAATGAAAGTATCTTCTTAAATATTTAGAAGCTAGGACCTATCGTTAAATATCCACGTATTGGGACGACTCCGAACTTAAACTGAACCACATCCTAGATCTGTAAACCCCGCACTATAAACATAGATTCCATTGTGTTTACAATGTAAATTTCTGGCAATTGATGTAGTACAGGAAGAAGGCACTTTAAGCATGAATGTTTTATGCAATAGGCCAGCACACAAACAACTGGATAACATCCTTGACGAAAGATGGCTCGAATTTAAAGTGGACAGAAGAGCCAACAGATGTAATGTGTGAGCATTGTTGTCGATAGTCACAAAGGTTACAGTCGTGTTCCGTGGTCAACTCACGTCTTGCATAAGAGACTGCTGCATTCACCGGCAATTTGTGAACGATATGACATATTGTGCAACTTTCTAACTTTGTCCAGATTATGCTCACCCCTTATGAGTTTAGCATTTATTGACCCTGCGGTGTTGTGGCTGTGATTAGCTTAATTCTGCTCTCACCTTCGTCATCCTGACGAAATATTTAACTACAACTCGTTTGTCCCTGAATTAGGTATGCTATTAGATTTGTGCACACTTCCACCACAATGTAGGTAAAAGCATTGCTTTTAAGACGAACCCAATACCATCTAAATATATTTTCGTTGTTCTTGAAGCTTCAGAAAGATTTATTGGGTAATTTGAAATTCACAAAGGGGATATTCTTGTCAATGGTGGACAACGATGTACGATTGGCCACTGCACACCGAAATTTGCATTGTTATGCTTAAAAGGGAGCAAGAGTAGTGTTATATCAACTTTATTCAACGCAATTATTTATAAAAAGGCAGCTGAAATGAAAAATGTTTTGCACCCCTAGTATGCAGAAGAGTAAATCATGAGGTGTGTAAGTAGCAGGTGTAAGCTGACTGCACGGGATGCACGGTAGGCATTCGGAGAAAAGAGTTGACCGTCTGTAGCTGCGTACAGATATACTGGTCAAAGCAACGAGAAAATATATAGCATGGATAATATTCCGATTCACATGTGTCAAGTCTGTAACAACCGTTTCTCTGGAAAGAATTTGCTGAAACCAGACAAAATATGTGATAACTGTGAAATACTTCCGAATTAGTTTTGTAACAGAATTAGTCGTTTTAAAAATGAACTTTCGCACTGCACAAATTACTCAAAAAGATAATTGGAATATAGAAATGTTCAAATGATTCAATCAGGGCTCTAATTGATTCCTTTTGCGGAGCTAAGTATACCTAGTGCATTTTTCTCTGTACATTTGGACCTACTTGAAAATCTTACAGGGTATGAACCAAATCAATTTACAATCTATAACCATGTGTAAATAATTGTCAAAATAATTTAATGTGACACATTAATTCCGCAATACAATGTGTAAAAGCCACTTCAACATATTATGGAAAATAAAACCTTTTATTTTAGCCGCACATTTAGCAGTTAACGTATAGTATTGACATCTCAGTCAAATCTCAACAATCTGAACTATGAGCTTTCAAAATTGTCGTGGACCCTGTACTGACAACTTGGATTGGTGTTTTCAATTTGTCTTAGACAAGGTTGGTGATGAAGGTAATTCTTATTCTTTCAGAGACAAGGGGACATGCGAAGAAGAGAAACCGAATTCTACGCGTGGATATTTGGAGCCACGATGTTGACTCTCGGATCATTGACAACCATAACATCCTGCTTCGTGTTCTGCTTCTGCAGCGACAGGTGGCGACACAGAACAAGATTACGTTATAATCGATCCCATGAGTATCAGCGTGTGGACAGCGTTTCCTCAATGGTCGATCAAGTGGATCACGTGACAATGATATAACAATAAACGTGAATGTGCTTCTTTCAAAACAGAAAGCACAAAAATATCTTTTTTTTTTCTCAAAATCTTAATAGAAATTACGCAAACGTGCTGTGAATTAAAATGATATAAAATTTGGAAACATTCCGTTTTACCAAATAACTTTCTGGTGCGTGCCCAACCGCAGAATTTCATCACGAAGAGATAATAACCCAAATCATGTCACATTGCTATGCATAATTATGATGATGATGACGATGATGACGATGCTGATGATACCTAGAAGAATTATTGAAAGACAAGACTTATAGCGAATATACGAACCAATAAATAATTTACTGGTTCTTTGATATTCACCGTTTTACCCTTTACTACTTGAAGAAGAAACGAAACTATAACATTGAACCATGATCACTCAAGTATGAAATATCACTTTATGCCACCAAGCGAAATAGATTTCAACCCTTGCCCCGACCAACATCACAATTTCTTGCTTTGGTAGCATACTGTCTGCAAAGGTAAAAAAAGCTCTGCCAGGAGAAGTGTATGTTTAATAAAGGAAAAACGAATCACAATTAAGAGACTCCTGTACACGTTATTTGGTATCCAGTAAATTTGTGCCCCTACCCCAGGTCGTCGGGAAATTACTGAGTGTGATCATGGAGGTTTGAGATCTGGTTCTACTTCCATAGTGTGATGTGGCGAACTGTTGGCTGCATTTGTGCTGAAAACTATTTGGCACCTGAGTATATCCGTCAATGCAAGTTTGCAAACTCACTTGTAAATATGCGTTGACAACATGTAATTCCTTAATGTTTTAGAACTATTTCGTAACTTTGTTACAATGTACAGGTGTAACAATAACAGTATAATCAACGAAGCGAATAGTGTAATATACAGGACAACCAGCGTTAGGATGTAATTGATCATGGATTAGGTTTCGATACAACAAATAAAACTAATGAATGTCCGCCCTAAATAACATTAAAGAATAACTTGTATTTATGGTTGCGTTTGTATTGCAATGAAATAGAAATATGTGATATATATATATATATATATATATATATATATATATATATATACATATATTCATAGTTATAGTTATAGTTATGTCTAGGGTGGTTTATGGGCAGAATTGTAATCCGCAGACCGTCTTGTGGGCAGTTGTCCAGTTTATCGGCAGTTGAAAATGCCTATAAACCATGTTTTCCTTAAATTCAATGCGCTACCTATGGGGTTTCAGAAACGTACAAATTAGCAAATCTGCCCAGATATTATGGGAAGCCATAAATGCCCAGAAATTGTGGTAAGCTATACTGGTATATACTGCCCACGGTCCGGTTTGAGTATTATAATTGACCCGTAGACAATGGGCATGACCTACAAACTGGCTGTAGGACCTATTCCATTATATATTATTTTGTGGGCAGTGTATAATTGCTGATAAACCAACCAAGACAAGCATATATATATATATTATATATATTATATATATATATATATATATATATATATATATATATATATATATATATATATATATATATATATATATATACATATATATATATATGTGTGTGTGTGTGTGTGTATAAATAAATAAATAAATATATATATATATATATATATATTTTAATGCAAGTCACTCCCATTCAAGAAGAAAAAGGGACAGAGCATGTAAGACCGCTGTAAAGAAACCATGGTTTGGCGTCACGGTCGATTTTAATGATGGTAGTGTGTGAATAGTGACACGTCCTTCAGTTAAGTTCACTTGTCCCATAACGCATCAGATTTTGTGCAAAACTGTTGCACGACTCTTTCGCCTTGCTACCAGGAGAGTCAGATGTTATGCTGCTTCAGATATTTGAAATTTGACATTTTCCCCTAACTTCTATTAAAGAGAAACATTTGAGGTACATTGGTAACGATAAAAGACGACTTTGGTACAGTCTTTCTTTCTTTTTTTCTTTCTTTTTTTTTCTTTCTTTCTTTCTTTCTTTCTTTCTTTCTTTCTCTTTTCATTCTTTCTTCCTTCCTTTCATTCTTATCTATC
>OZ026620.1:13728550-13748550 GCA_964020975.1 Hermodice carunculata
TATCTATCTTTCTATCTATCTATCTATCTATCTATCTATCTATCTACCTATCTATCTATCTATCTATCTATCTATCTATCTATCTATCTATCTATCTATCTATCTATCTATCTATCTATCTATCTATCTATCTATCTATCTATCTATCTATCTATCTGTCTGTCTATCTATCTATCTATCTATCTATCTATCTATCTATCTATCCATCTATCTATCTATCTTTCTTTCGTCGCTTCCCTCCTTCCTTTCTTTCTTTCTCTCCTTAAGTTTCAAATTTAGACTTGCTCAGTTATCCGTTTTTTTTTCAAACAGGTATGTATAATCATTTTTCTGTATCAGTGTTGCGAGTTACTACACTTATAAACAGGATCAGTGAAGTCTTTAGGCCACATATGTTACGTTTCTTTGAAAGTCGGCAGAACACAACAGGAGGCTTCGGCTGTTGACAGTCGGCCACCGGCAAGGTCTGACATTGATCGATTGATTGATTGATTGATTAAATTAATTTTTATGAAGGTTCAGTACTAAGAATATAAAAACATATCATGTTGTAGACATAACTAAACATAGAATAAAAATAAGCATATGGTAAATTGATAATGTGGTAGAACCTAGCATGGCACACACACACAATATATATATATAATTAGACAAACGGCAACGTTAAAATGACAGTAAATTTAATACATCATACAATTATACAATTACGCACAAAACTGAGAATATAAAAGTATCACAAGCTGAAACGTAGTATTAAACAAATATAATTGATAATTATATGAAAGTAAATTATACTTAACCTACATTACACTGATTGCACACTGACAGCCAATTGCACCACACAGTAGACGATAACAAAAATTAATTGTGCCATTCCCCGTCCCCAAACAACACATACAAAAGTTTTGCATTTTTGCATTGCTGTAGGGATTGTGAATGGATATATTTAATAAAAGGGACAAAACTTCCACACACTCGGTAGTAAATTGTATCTCCCCGCAGACAGGGGACACGAATCCCTGGCTTTGCGGGTGCTGGGGTGGTGGGCGGCAGTGTTGTGTTTCTTTCATGTCTGCTGTTGATTGCTGACGACTGCAGCCATGTTCCAGCTAAACAACGCTTTCTGCAGCATGAAAAACAAGGATCTACATTTGTTTTTCGGACGGGGACAGATGCCATAAGGGTAGAGATGCAGTCATAGTTTACCTGTATATCTGTCACATATGCTCTCTATCTAAAACAACCCGAGAACCCAATCCATACTTACAGGAAATAATCTCGGTACTTTTATGAAGAATATTTTAACAAGATGTCAATTGATATTGAAGCGTGGAATATAATGTCCAACCTGCCAAAGTGACTTCACTTCTGGGGCAAAAATCACAAAAATGTGCAGTGGCACACCTACCTATCAAACCTATATGTTAAGTTGATGACAAGCCTATACAGTATTGGTCTGCATCAAAGATGGACCTGTACATTTAAAGTCACTGTATGGACAAACGTTTTGTGTACAAAAATTGGTCAACTTTTGGATATTTCTTGTAGATAGAATAGTCACATTTGTGCTATTATGATAACTGCAGCTGTTTTACCAATGGGGATGCAAAAATTGCAAAATGGTTGATTCTGTCAAAATTGATAAAGTTGGCGGACTCTATATTTTTGACGAAGTAACTACCAGGTTCATTTTTCAGCGGGGTTCGCTTTCGGGACCAGGCACTCTGCCTGTGAAGCCAGAATATACAATATCCCTGTCGTGAGTATCTACCTTGGGCTGTCGCTGGGGTTGCTGCTGTCAAATAAAGCACAAGCCGAGGTTACAACGCAGGATAACACATGCAGCTTGTAAGCATTTTGTCGGGAGGGGGCAAAAAGCGCAGAGGTATAATCAAGAGCAAATCATCACATAAATTAACAAAATAATGGCGGTTGTGTTGCAGATTGAAAGGATTTTTTCAGTTTTTAACCCAGATATTTTCCTTTACAAATAACACCCTGCATTGACACACAAACAATATATTTCCATGATTCCTTGCGTGTTACATTTATAAAGATCGGGTGGGATACACATATCTAAAACTGGATCAAAGAAAGTGCCATTTTTCATATATAGGTCACTCTATTTCAATTTTGTCCATCTTTGATTGAAACTTATATTTCGTATTCACTGCAGTCATATATGGATAAACATGTATAGCATGGGCACAGAAGATATAAATAGAGACGGATGCTTGTTTCACGGCACATACACATGCATATATATATATATATATATATATATATATATGTATACAAAGCCCCTTACAGATGCAGACATACACAAACTAATATTTAAGTGTTTAAAAATTTAATGCAAGTTTTCCATGCCAATTGAAAACACACATATACGAGCATAAATCTGCTTCAACAGTTTTAAGCAAGCTTTCTTAGTCAAGATGTCACCAAATCCCGAGACTTAAAGGTGTATAATTGCGTTGAAAAAAATTGATACACGCTGAAATAAGGAACAAGTGGTTTTTAACATCACTGTAAGCAACATTACTTAAAAAAATTATTCTAAAAATATAGCAATTATATCTATAGAGCAGATATAGTGATGTTAACCCCAATGAAAAAGGATAAAATATAATTTGGTAAGATCCAGAAAGAAATATTAAAGAAATTAAATAGAGAAAGAAGATTATGTTGAGCTTGGCATTTGCAATGTACAGTGTTGAAAGACATACGTCAATCGAATTCAATTCAGGAATATGATGTTTTAATTGTGACATTAGACTAATAAGTCAAAATGTGGGAATGACCAGTAAATATTGTACGTTAAATTTGTCATTCTACCTGTTGCAACACGAAGGCACGGTTATAATAAATTATGATATATCACGAATTTTGCATTTTTTAAATACAACTGGACAAAGAGGTTCAGTTCAGTTTGATATTGTGTGAGGAGCAGAAGACACTCAGATAAAGAATCAAACTAGTTCTGTCATCAGGATTTGTGGGAACGCAAGCCACAGAAACGATGGATCGTACAGCCTGGGTCGCACGGATGCGCGGCTGTATCCAAATGACGGATCTTACATCCTGGGTTGCACATATTCCCGGTAATATCCCAACGATGGATCGTACAGCCTGGGTCGCACGGATGCCCGGCTGTATCCAAACGACGGATCGTACACCCTGGGTCGCACATATTCCCGGTCATATCCCAACGATGGATCGTACAGCCCGGCTATATCCAAACGATGGATCGTGCAGCCTGGGTCGCACAGGTACCTGACTATATCCAAACGATGGATCGTACAGTCTGGGTCGCACAGGTACCGGGTTTGATCCCAACGTATTAGGTGTATGAGGTTACCGCTCCTACTGACCACAATTCATGAGGATTAAGATCCGTACACAGCACAGTGCAAGTATCGATGATGATGATGATGATGATGATGATGATGATGATGATGATGATGATGATGATAATCACTACATCATCATCACTACGTCATCATAGTGGACGTCTGAGCACAATCCGACCGGAACATTTTGGTTAAAGACGCAGAGAACCACGACAGGTACAAAAGACCAAGAAATCGCTGTGAACATAATGTGGTGAATGAAAGCTGAAACAACAATGGTGGTCACATGAGTCCGAAAATTAGTTAAAAAGGGACAAGACCAATATATCAACCACATCCTATGCAATACAAATACTCATGAAGTCACTAACATTGTTCTGCTTGGCACAGCACACAAACTGCAAAAATGCTCACCATAAACTCAACGTTATTTAACATCTTCCCTGTTGTGCCACAGGCCTATGGCTCGAACCCGGCTCTATAGTATATAGACAGAAAGAAGAAAAAATGGCAATAATAGTGATAATTTTATCCATACATTGATCAGCGACACCAGAAGCCCACAATGACTTCGTTGCTTGAGCGATATAAAATCACTCATTTCTTTCTAGCATTCATGTGCAAAAGTTACCTAGAGTTGGAGAAAAAAATCATTAACTCTGTTATGTATTAAAATTGTTTGAAAGTGGAAGGCGAACATAAAAAGTATAGAGCAGACGTGCACAAGAGAAAGGGGTGTAGACATCCTCTGTGGGCACCCTCTGTCGCCGGCACCCCCCCCCCCCCCACCAGTGCCTACCGCACGTGTTTTTGACGCTCGCTATCTTTGGAAGAAGCAAAGTAGTTTAAGAACTTGTCAGAAGTGACACCATCAGTAGGGCCCAGCTGGGTCTTTTGGCTAGCTGAAATGGCATCTAATGATCTGTGTAATTAAGGTTATGAGCAAATACGGACAGGAAACCGTATGTTCTATTGCTAACGGCTCGGCGCAGCGAAGGCAACTTCATTCAAGGGTTGCTCGAAATGCAACTTGTGCCAATCAAGATCTTTAAAACCGCTTTAGTGTCACGAAATAGGGGCCTCTTTAACAGAAAAAAAAGATTGAAAAACATAAAACAGAGATCCTTTGTCATCAGAATTCCTTATAGGGCTGCGTCTGACATCCAGTTCTGAGATTGTTTATCTAAGTAAGAAGAATTGGCCCAAATTCAAGTTTGTCATAATAGTGCTGGAGCTGATCAAATCAGTTTGTACCAAATAACGCAGACAGCAAAGGACACTACTTTGCCATCTGTTGCCAGGATCCTGTTGTATATGCTTGGCGTCGATCGATTTACTTTTAATACCTGTGTCAGGGAATAGGAAAACATTACCCCGAAAGAGCCCAATATCCTCAGCTGTGGAGGCACAAGGCTGCATCATTCATTACGAGACGAGATTTATTGGCGAGTATTTGTCATTGGAACTACATCGCTGTCTTGCGCGATTGCTCTCAGAGAACACATGCAAGATCTACAAGACAGCGCCCCAAATTTATGAAGGCGGTTAGGCCGCTTGAACCCATAAATTATGATGTTTAACGAGTTTTCCAGGAACATTTGTAAAAAATGTCATTCTTCTGTGACATTGGAGGGAATTAAAAAAGCCTTCGAGTCTTGGGGAATGGTACGAAATATGGAATAATACAATAATATTATATTCTACTTGCTGTATAATTATGGGCTTATAATCTCTTCATAACATCAATCTGTTTTATCGCGACCCCATGGGTCTGAATAGAATATAAACAAAATTTATTTTGCATAAGGTAACTATAAATGGCTTAATTCTAGGAGGTAATGTAATCACGCGCACAATTTGTTCACGGAGTTTCAGTAAATCGATCATTCATAAGTAATTGATTCTCCCTGTCTTATCGATCATCCGGCCGCTATTGAGTCCCCTGCATGTGTTGACTCTGTGCATGATTAGCCATGCTGGTAACGTTTGATCTTTTCGACTTGTCTTGTTGTGGCTTCATGGGTGACAAATCACCTTACTTTCTTCTTCATCGCTCAAATTTGATTTTCCTATGGACTTATTCTCTGATTGGGAGTAAATAAAGTAATCAGAACGTGCTCAACTTAATACGCTTTGGGCTTTATCCCGCAGGACAGGTTTGTTGTCGCGCGAGTAGTGTTCCGCTATCAGTCTTAGCGTGAAGATTGTCTGAAAACAGAGGCGTGCTCCATTCATATCCATGCGCACCTTGTATTATACCTTGCATGAGGTACATTGGCACCACCAAGTCACGTTGATTGGAACTCCTCATTAAATTCCCTGTGAATACGCGGTGCTAATTCCTTATGGATTCTTCGTGGAGTTTTATATGTTTTTTCCACACCGTGAATAATTTCGTGATGGTAAGCAATACAAACGAAAGTGCAGTATGCGTCAATGTATTGTATCAGTGACACCAATTGTGTGTACATTCAGGAAGACACAGAAGGCTATAAAAAGATGGCTTACTTAAGATTGAGTGCACTTTCCATTACAATATGTTCTCGTCTAATGAAATAAAGTGTGAGTACTAAGACTATAACAGTGTATAATAACATAACCATTTTTCTACAGCAACATAATAAGATATGGATTTTTGTGTGTGTTTGCTTATATTTGAGCTGGTCGTTGTGCGTGCTGTAGACGTGTGCAATGCCACGATTCAGTATTGTGCACGAGTAAGTTTCCATTTCAGTCTATAAAAAAAAAAACAAAAAAAAAAAAAACAGCGTGATTGGTTATTACATATTTGGAATCATAAACATGTACATCATTAGATTACTAAACTAACTATACCACGAATTCAATCATACGTATTCATAAAAACAAAGAAATTTGCGCATATACACAAAGTCGATATTGACAAAAATGACAACCTACTCTGGAGCATGCTGGCTCGGGCTGGCTTTAAACATGTACGAACTTCAAGCCAAACAGTAATCCATTGGTGTTCCAGTATTTGTTGACAACAACGGCAACATTAATCACAAAAAGTACCATAACCGCAAGCCTCTTGACCGACGGAAAAACACTGCTGCTATTACAATGTTAAGTCAAAGCGCCAAGCTATGACTGGCCTAAGCCTGTTTTATAAAACGCTCGGCTTATTCAGCTAGGATAGTAAGTAAATATGTATATTTATGTATATTTTTAAGAGGGGTTTACAACAAGTATAAAACGTGAGCCAGGGCTTCTTGCCACCACATTATATACTATTGCTACACATTCACAGATAAACATCCAAATTTAATTAAAATGATTTCAATAACCTAGGGTAAAACAGTATTTAAAGCATCAAGGGTAACAATTATAATAATGTCTAAGGTAATAATAGTGTAATACTCTCCATAAGTGGATAGCTTACCATGCACACTAGTAGTATCATACAGTGAGATAATTTATGAGAAGGGTACAAGACCCACTTGCCGGAGTTGGTAGGGACTGAGCATGATGCAGCCCGTGCTAAACCACCAATTTATCCAAAATTTAGCCTTTAATTATTTAAAGACACCGTGTTTCTGATTCCATGCGGCAAATGATTCCACACATAAGAACCTGTGTAACTTACACTCTCTTCCCAAAACGAATTCTACCAAAATTTGGGAGAGAGTACCTCCACCCCTCAGATGGGCTACAGAGTGCTTTATAAGAAAAAGGCCAAATACCCTTGTGCCATGAATGACCTTAAAAACCTGAAGAGCCAATGTCCGGAGATGTCTCATACTAAGAACTGAAATGTCATCTCTCTTTAGTAAAACCTGATGTGGTGAATTAAAATTTCTACAAGTATCTCAACGCTCTCAATTGTAGTTTTTCAAGCTTTTCATAGTCTGTTTCAGAGCATAGGCTCCATACTAGTGGACACTATGCAAAATTTGATTTTATAGAAAAAAAAAAACTTGTTTCCTGGTTTGAAAATCCAACAGAGATGGAATTCTAATATATCCACTTAATTGTCTTGCAGCTTTCTCGCAAACATTCGATATATGGAGACAAGAAGGAAGTGTATCATCTAAAATCACCCCAAGAAGTTTGATGTTTTGGTCACATTTTACTTCGACACCGGGGAATTCAAGATATGTGTGTGTCAGGGCAGTCTGGTAGAGTTCGGGAGATGATAATGCTTTTGAACTTTTCTGGATTGGCTTTCATTTTATTTGAGCTAATCCAGTCCATTGATGACGTATATCTTTTTTTTCAAATTTGCAGATAACACTTCTGTGTCACTGGCTGTACCACTAACAGTATTATCATCAGCAAAATTGTAAAGTTTGCCGTCTTTTACAATATAAAACAACTCATTTGAAAATACTTAAAACAATAGGGGACCAAGAATTGATCAATGGGGTACACCTCTGAAAACAGCCATCCAATCACTTCAGATTGAGCCGATCTTGACTCGCTGCTTCCGGTTTTAGAGATAATGTTTGAGGAAGGCCACTGATCTACCTGTGGACCCTGTTAAAAAACAGATTTTGGCTGTACATGCTATCCAGTATAAACTTCATGTTAGTACGACTTCTTCTTGTCCTTCTACTACTACTACTACTACTACTACTACTACTACTACTACTACTACTACTACTACTACTACTACTACTACTACTACTACTACTGATATAACTACTACTACTGCTACTATTACTGCTACTACAAGTACTACTATTAATACTACTACTGCTACTATTGCTACTACCACTACTATTTCCACTACTGCTGCTGCTACTGCTACTATTGCTACTACTACAACTACTACTACTACTACTTCTACTGCTACTACCGTTATTACTACTGCTGCTCCTACTCGAGATATACGGCACAGTTAGCCATGTTACAGCTTGGAAGCTCTCTGACATTGTATCTTTTGCTTTTACTATCGCAACATTAAATTTTGAGGCTTTAAATATTGGTGTAGCCCTTAACTGTAAACTGATACAAAGCAAAAGCGCTTTACGCTGACTTGTAAATGAAAGCATTTAACAGCCCGGAAAAGGTTTAATTTTGTGTTACTTTATAAGTCGTGTTTTTTTATAATAACAACCTGTGGAAACCAAAGGCGAATTGTATGACATCTCTTTGATCTTTGTACAGTTATCATCAACGAAGACTGAACGATTTCAGCAATGAATGTTATATATTGCTTGTATAAAAAAGCATCTGATAACAATTACGATTTTTGTTTCATATCAAGCAAATACAAAGGAACCTGTGACTTGAGTCTTCCACATTGCACAGAGTAGTAATGTTACGATATTTTAATGCCTATTTAATCGATGTTTTTGATTTACTTATAAACTTATATAACAAAGAGGCAGTAGGCAAAAAACGGTACCGAGAAGTGTTACAGGTTTTGAGAAAGCAGAGGAGTTTTCTGCCGACGATGCATGCTCATCCGTTAAAGGGCTTTAAATCTTAAAAAAATAGGTAGTTTAAGGTCACCCGTGTGCAGTCGTAACCTTGGGCGCATGGTGTACCACCATCATTTGTGATGTAAAAGTACCAGCCCAGCTGGTTGTTAAGATATCAAGTGAATCAAAAATTAAATTTCCTAAAATCCATAAAAAAAATTAACCTGCGATATTGAATACAACCCCAAGGTCACACAATAGCAGATTCAGTTTGGCACTTATGGGCGGTCAACGTCATGGCCAAGTCTGTGCCTCTGCAAATATGTCTCGAGAAATAAGGTAAACAGAAAAAAGCACCTGCCAGTGTTGTTGTCCTTTCACTTTGGAGATTACGTCAAGATCAGTCATGTGTAGGGCTCCAGAAGCAGTCGGCCAATCATTCTTTTTTGATTTCTTACAAAAATTGTGTCTTAATAAAAAAAACAAAAAACAAAAAACAAAAACAAAAACAAAAAAACAAAAAACAAAAAACAAAAAAAAACAAAAAAAAAAAAAACAAAAAACAAAAAAAAAAAATAAAAAAAAATAAAAAACAAAAAAAAACAAAAAACAAAAAAACAAAAAACAAAAAAAAGAAAAAACAAGAAAAAAAAAAAGAAAAAAACAAAAAAACAAAAAAAAAACAAAAAAAAAAAACAAAAAAACAAAAAAAAGAAACAACAAAAAAAAAACAAAAGAAAGAAACAACAAAAAAAAAACAAAAAAAAAACCCCAAAAAAAGAAAAAAACAAAAAAAAGAAAAAAAAAGAAAAACAAAAAAAAAAAAAAAACAAAAAAAAAAACAACCAAAAAAGAAAAAACAAAAACAAAAAACAAAAACAAAAACAAAAAAAAAAACAAAAAAACAAACAAAAAAAAAAAAAAAAAAAGAAACCAGCAAGGCTGGATGAATTGTATGACTAGATAGAAAGCCGCGCAATTTACATTCCCTTCAAATTTGAGAACGATATTGCCAAACATTTTGGACAGAGTTACGTACACATGATCTTACACTAACATCCCTTTATTCTTGGTCGTTTCGTAACTTAAAAAAATAAATGAACATCAAAACCTATCACTGGGGCTAGCTTGGGCTTTTGCATAGACTACGCTTGTGTGCATTCTTGCGAATTTGCAAAAAAAAAAAAAAAATCCCAAAATATTTGTTCACTTTATAGTAAAAGTGAAAAAAAAATATTTGTATACTATTGCTTATTTGAACGCATACGACAACAATTACGATTTTTATTTCGTATCAAGCAAATGCACATGCATTTGTGGCAAGAGTCTTCCAAAATACACAGAGTAGTAATATTACGATATTTCAATGCCTCTTCAATCGATGTTATTAATTTACTTATAAATTCGTAGGACAAAGAGGCAGTCGGTAAAATGGCACGGAAAAGTGTTACAAGCTATATAGGGTTACTGCCATCGAGTAATGCTATATAATGAGAAATTAAATTATATGCTCTATGCGGATGACCTGATGCTAATTTCGGAAAGTGAACATGGCTTACAATGTTGTTAGGATAAATTATACGCATATTGTAAAAACTGGGATTTGAATATCAAAGTAGAAAAATCCAAAGCAGTTATACTTAATAAGTCTAGTAATAAATAGAAGACGCTTCTTTGTTGGTAAGGAACTAGAAATACCTAATACATATCTCTACTTCTGCATTGAAAGGACATCTAATGGAAATTTTGCTGGGGCCATAAAACATTTATGTGAAAAACCTAAAAGGGCTCTTCAACGCTTAAAACGTACCCTGTCTGGTGAAAAATTGACACTCGCTTATATTTGGATTTATTTAATAAACTGATAGCTCTTATATTTCTTTATGGTTGCGAAAAATGGGTGCATATGTACTCTCTCCTATAAATTGCATCGCTCAAGACAATATATCAGGTTATTTCAAGACCGAATTCGAAAAGTTGAATTTAAGTTTTTTTTCTTCTTTTTAAATATACTCTAGGAGTGAACTCTATATCATGCGATATTGCGGTTTTGATTGACCTTGGAGCTTTTTCCGTATTCCCTGAAAATACTGAAGACTATGTGTAAAAACTGGTACCAATTATAAACTCTAAGCATGACAAATTGTTGTATGATGCCTATAAACATAACTCCAAAATTCTGTCATTGACTAACTGTAACTGGTTAAACACTGTGAAGAACATCCTATATTAATCGAATGCAAAGATATTTGGAACAGTGGCAGCGATAAATTTGGAGACTTTTCGGCAAACATTATACAAAAAATATTAGAGTACAAATTTCTTATCCAATGTCACACTGACTTTTCTAGACAATCTTTTCCGGATAAAAATTTAAGAACATATTCAAACTTTAAATCAACGTTTCAAATGGATAATTATTTACTGGTATTGAAGAATATAGATGAAAGAATAAACTTAACCCGAGTAAGAATCAGTACACATAATTTAAATATTGAAAAAGAGAGACACAAAAGACCAGTTAAAGTACCAGTAAATAAGGGAATATGTGACTTGTGTTTTGAATTAGAAGATGAATTTCATTACATTTTAATTTGTCAAAAGTTCTGTGAAGTCAGGAAACAGCTTATTGATAACATATCAGAACTTCTAGCTGATTTTGAATATTTAACTCCGGAAAATAAATTTATTAAGGTAATGAAATGTAAAGACGTGAAAGTAATTTGGGATTGGTGAAAACTTATAACAGAAACTGTAAAAATCAGAGGAAAGCTGTTATGGAAAGGTATCTTATTCTTTTGGTTCAACTCGGTACACATATGTTTGTATAGTTTTTAATATACAATTCTTATTATCATCTTTATATGTGTTTGTATTGTCTTTGTTTGTCTGTTTTTTCTCTTCTTTTTGTAAGACCCATCATCATAATACCAGGGATATGTATGAACTGGTGCAGTTGTAATAAAAGTCATTCATTCATTCAAACCGTTTCTATTGCATTCATTTGTATTCTACACAAAAAATAACGCAATAAACATCTGGAGGAATTTACAGAACTACCTAGTGAAGATTTTACGAGGGCAGATTAAAAGCTCTGTATAATGTTCACTTTGCCGTGAGTTGTCTTTTTTTCCATTTTCATTTTTTTTTTCAGTACGGGTACGAATATTACATGTGTTGCTGGAACGCATAATAAATTGAACCGTACGAAGTATATGGTTTGCTGTCAGTTCGCTATACGGTGAATATTTTTTTCTCTCTACGCTGTACGAAAAATAAAAAGAAGCCCCAGTATGGAGTACGGGAAACCCCTTTCCGACCCACATCCAGGATTTGAAAATTTGCTGCATATCATACGTTTTTGATTACGAGACGCAATAGCATAGTTGTTGACAATGACAATATTACGATGACCTCTCAACTGCAAAATGGTGATTTTCTTCACCAACGTGCGTGTAGGCGATAAAATGAGCAGCATTAAATAGTTCCGGTTCGGTGTATGGAAACTCCAGTGGCATTTGTCTTATAAGGATAGATTACCTGGGTCATGTGCCATATAAGTGCAAGGATCGGGTACAGCTCAAAACAACAACAACAACAACTACTACTACTACTACTACTACTACTACTACTACTATTAATAATAATAATAATAATAATAATAATAATAATAATAATAATAATAATAATAATAATAATAATAATAAACGATTGGTGGACATTGGCTCTGTATTGGGGGCCATGCTAGTGCAAACTTGGAATAAATACGAGTGCATTACATGGCCGGTACAACACAAGCTCATGTCTATCATCATACATTGAGGTCTCGAAGACCAGAGGTCACAGCCTAAGACTCCAAACGTAGTGTGCAAAAGCAAATCGAGAGACGCATTTGATAAGCAACTAAATTGTGGTGGATTGGAGGAACAAATTACTGAAAAAATTGTTGATGCATCAAACCTTAACAGCAAAGCGTTATCACTTTGTTAACCATCTACTCATTAATTAATACATGTACGTGCGCATGGCACGCCTTAGAGCACAGTAAATTAACAGAAGGTAACATTAGAAGAACTTCAAACTTAGCTTACATGTTTCTACTCTATTTTATGCTCTTCATATTTTACAAAACCAACACAAATTGGTGTGCCACCGTTTGACCAATTCTGGTCTATTTGTACAAAAGCGTTCTCCTGTGCAACTACGAAGCAATTGTCTCGGCGGTTTTTGACAACCCCCCCCCCCCTCACACACACACACACACACACACACACACACACACACACACACACACAAGTAGAACTGAATCATAAAGGGAGTACATCCTTGATGCGTGTGTTATTAGAGAGCCGCTAAAAGTATATCACCACCTCAAATGATGAAGAACTGACTAACCTACTTTTTGAGAACATGTTGAATATATGAGAGGCAGAGAACATGGCAACTGTGCTAAGAGTCTGTATTCCTGAGATGGGGACGTTCCCTAACCATACCTCATTTTCTCAAACTGTCTTACCTCAACATACATAATATATAAGTAAGTTCGCTTTCGATAAAGTATTTATTTCGATTTTTAAAATTCAAAATGCCGTCATATGGCCTATACGGTGCCCATGCAGATAATCAAAAGGCCGGAACGAAAAAGAAGACCACATGGCCCCATATGTACCCGACAGCAGCATCGTCACGGTAAGAGACCCTTGCAACATAACAAGTGAAAATATTTTCAATTGTCTAGCAATAAGATGATATAAGTGCAATGGGTCTTCGATTTCCATAGAGCAGCTCGCAAAAATTTGATTCATAGCTCACAGATGCACCTGCGGCTTAACACAATTTTACCTTCCTGGCGAAATCGTACGTCATCATATTATATTAGCGCAAAGCCATGCTTGGATGGCTGACTCAACTTCCCACTGTTTAAGTTACTTTATATGCCCTGGCTTTAAACAGACACAAGTCTGCACCTGCTTGTGGATCCAGTAGTGCAGGGTAACAATTTGATATCCACTGAGCAGAGTAAGTTTTAATCCTATCAATTTGGTTGTGGCAAGTGTTCGGGATTGTGTTGCCAAGCAATCTCTGCCACTCTCAAAGATAATTACGTCTCATGTTGCATGGTCTTTATTGACATTTACTACTTCTTATCGTATCAGTTAACGTTTGTTTTTTAGGATGATTAATTTGATGTGTAATGTATTAATCTTGTATTTCAATTTGTTCCTTTCTTTAATGATCTCCAGTTTATTAGCTTGTGCATTGCTTTTGTCTGTTGTTTGGCGTCCTGGGATAAGCATATATATGATTGGCTCAACCTCTTTCCATTCAGATTAAACAGTTACTCACATTTTCTAAATGTTGATGTCCATTTCGCAAATGAAAGAGTTTCCTATGTCACATGAATTTCACAGACACTCGAGGCAGAACTATTGTACAAAACTGATTACCGTTGTACAGATGATTATAAAAAGTTCAAGATTACCCCGTCTTTGGCAACCTGAAGGCATGGCGAATGTCTTGTAAGACACTTACACAGCACCCATGACACGCATCTGAATGCACAGCATCACCCATGAAAATTGCCGGCAAAGCAGACCAGGTTCCGTGTTACCACTCTTGGTCTGCCCTTCTTTGACAGGATTTTATTAGTAGTAAGAGAAACAAAACTATAATGTGACCCCCCCCCTCCCCCGATTGAGACACCAATCAGAAAGTTTATCATTATCGCCTAGATGAGTAGCAGCCTCTGGTCCCTAGTGTACTGAAGCCTGTTACCATAGTAGCCACACTCAGCCAATTAGAAACTGAGTCACTTTTCCAACGCTAAAAGACCCCATCAAAGTAGACAAATACGCAGCTTGGGTCTGCTTTGGAAGTAACCACAAAAAAAAACAAAAAAAAAAACAATTTCTCCTGTACACACACATGCACAGACACAGACACACGTGCACAGACACAGACACACATACACACACATAAACACACACACACACACACAAATAGAATTGCATGCACCACTCTTCTTTACGCAATATATGGTCAAGAAAATCCAGTTAATGCTTGATCGGTTGAAGTGCAACTGACTGTCATGGATATAGGATAAAGGTCAGACTTTGTTGATAATTGTGTTTGGCATTGACGGTCGCAGGGGCTTTGAAATGCGAGTAGAAGTTTGCCTGCAGAAACGCAGAGGGCACAATTGCCACTTAGTCACGCCTTCAAACAAAAACACACGGCCCTTTTCAGGACCACCATACTATCCCGAAGGAGTGGTGAAATTAAATGGTGCGCCAGACATAACACAAGCACTTCACTTACCTTCTACATTATGCCAAAATGGTATACTTATTACAATGTTCTCTTTTTTTCAGCAGAACTCCCGATGAATGGAACACCGAGCTTTTCACATTTGTGCTGAAAATCTCGATAAAAAACTACCCTTTATATCTTACTGTAAAGACCCATGCTGGTAATAAACGGACTTGGGCTATATTGGACTATACGATTTTCGAAGGCGGACAAACATTTTCCCAACCCACACCACCTTAGATTGTAACAATGAAAAATTAATTGCGTTAACTTCATGTATTGAGCACTTTTAAAGTAATATGTTTGCTTTAGATTCTTGTGAAACATTGAGGAAAAAATGAACTTTTACAAGATTCTATTATAATCCCTGGACATGTAAAATATCCGAATAACTTACCAATTCAGTCGGCTCTTACTCACGAATATAATGAAACGCTAGTAACAAGGCTATATAAACCTTAGTAAATCTATACTAGTTGTGGAAAAATATTTAATTACATGTCCAGACGTTACATCATTGCATAACTTTATACTTATATTTTTATGACTGACCTCTATGCTGAGATGTTGAATATCTTCCTTTGTAAATATAGATGTTAATTGACTAATCTAGTATTTGTATGAACAGCGAATTGTTCTATAGCTTCAACAACCCAAACAATATTTGATATCGAAGGAGCAAAGATTAAAAAAATGCTATATAGCAGCTCAGATTTATGGTTCGGCTTATTTGTAGCAAGCTTTGGGGTTCGCTAATTTATCGATCGCTGTATGACCCATGGCATGACAAATTTGAAGATTAAATAATAAAACTAACCAAATCGTCAGATCTAGTCTAGACGTACTTAAATTGCGACCGCATTACGCGGGCCGATTACGCGGGTAATGCGCGTCGGGCCAGTGGAGACTAGGACTGACGACGCAGTGTGGTTTTACATTTATTTTGTACTGGAAAAATTGCAAGAGAACCATTTTTCAGTAGTGCTCACACAAAAGACAACTTGTAGTCATGAAGACAAGTTTTGCTGGAGGGCAAAACGCTTTCTTGCTTTAGTATAGGAATATCGTAAAAAGCCGAAGTAGGTCTAAGTGCTTCAAGCTGACAAAACAAACAGGAACAAAACGTAACTGTTGGATTACGGGGAATGTAGTGAGGATTTTACCGTCACATCCATGCGATCACAATTAATGTTTTCAATAGTTTCATTTAATTGATTCAATGCGAGTGTGCGGGGTGGCTACTGTGCCATTACCATTGGAAACTGCACCTGAGAGATTACAGAACTAAAAGAGTTTGCAGCTGTTGTTCAAAGGGTATTAGAGGGACCTTAAGTTGGGAAGTAGTAAATCAATAATCCAATAGTCAATAAGAAATCAGCAGGCCGCAGTATGTCAATAATCCAATAGCCAATCAGAAATCAGCAAGTCTGTATGGTCCATTAATACGAAGTCTGTATTTGGCCTATGGTCACCTTCAATGTAATACAGGCGCAAGTACGAAATGAAACTACAGAAATATCGCACTGTAATGTAAGTGACGGCCTTCAACGATGCGGTCATTCGGGGACAAAAATTAAATTAACCCTTAAGATGTCCTCCCTCAAGTAGGGTAGTACAGCATTAACAATCAACCCTTAACATCTCCGTGCAAAAGTAGGCTAGAACAGCATCGGCAATTAGCCCTTAATATCTGCGTGCACAGTAGGGTATTACAGCATAAACAATCAAGTGGATTTTTTGAGCTGCAAGATGACAACGTCGTCACGTCCTTTATACTTTGTGAGATATATGAGACAGGTCAACCGGTGTGTCATTTGAAGACCACTCCTTCTGGGATGTGTTGTGCCATCAAAGAGCAGTTTAATGAAACAGCGAACATACTAAGAGGACCGACTCCCTAAGTTTGGCGATAAATTACCATATAGTTGCTTGGTTTACAACACAACTTCCGGCGTTTCAACCGGCATTCCTTTTCAAGTTATTGGAGTTATCAGCTGGATGGCATTAACGTTATCGTGGATGATATACCCCACTACGCGTACTTGCCGCGTAGTACATTCAATAACTTTCTAATTCTACCTTCGCGTCACAAGGATGCTACACCAGTTTCGAGGACAGATGTATTATTCATTTCAATAGTTTGCAGATGTGTTTAACGAAAGAAGTTGTTGGAACCCCGAAATATGTAACCAAGCTAATTTTGGTTGCTTGCAAAAAATGATGATAGCCTCCTGACATCATAAGATACAAGCAGATAGATAAATCGAGAGATAGTAAGAAATGTACTCATGGACTTTATCGAGACAAAATACAAAACACATGTAGTTAGGGATCGTCACAAACTAACAAGTAAAAAGGTGAAATGGTTTCTCTATAATTGCTCTAATATGTTGCGTTGTGTGTCCATCATTAAAAAAAAAAAATTAAAAAAAACTTTCACACAGCTTAAACATGAGGGCAATGTTTATATTAAAACGTTTCGGAACAAATCCAGCAGAAGATCAGCAAAACAGATTTTTAAGAATGTGACTGAGCACGTAAAACTCACTTTAATGTGCAGTTAACAGATGCAGGTCCAGCATGTTTCTTCTTAATTCGCATGTTTGTCCATTTGGTGACAGTTTGAAAGATTGTGATACCTGAGATTGTATAGTGTAAACAAATGTGTGTTTACTGATGTATGTTTTAGTTGATTTAACTCAGTGTCAATCACGTCTAAAGACGATCTACTTATGTCAGACAAGTCTGAATTATCATAAGGACCTCAGATTCGTATTCTTCGTAAAAAGACCTTTCATTAAAGTACCAGTATCTTTATAGTTCCAGAGAGAATATCCCATGTCAACAGCGCATTGCGCCCAATGCGCGCCCAAAAAAACCCTGTTGACTCAGTTCAAAATTTGGTACTTAAAAATTAATATATAAACTTCACACGTGTTCTGAAAATGCAAATTGGTGTAGCCGGTACACATAACATTGATATGGAATTATACCGCAGAATAGATCTATCTAAATTGGAATTTCAAGAAAATTTACAGACAGAAGAGGGAACCTGAACTTGCTAAATTACTTAATGGCACACCTATTCCTTCGTATCCAAGTGCAAATTATTCAAATCCATCCCCTGAAGTGGCTGCATTTAGCTATCTTTATGTCTATCAGCGACACAGATTAATGCACATATGAACTGTGGTGTGTTTGACTTGTGTGCCAACCACTTAAAGCTGCTACAACATGGATACTCTTGACGGTGCCTGCCGTGTTTACCTACGAATAGCAATTACTAAAACACAACGGAGCATAATGACACGGAAACATCAAGATACGTTAAGAGCAAACTATATAAAAAGTGAAAATTTGCATAGGGCAACATGTCTCGGACGTCAGTAAAATTTGACATTCAAGAAAGAGTTTTGATACTTCTGGCTTAATTGCCACAATATATAACTTTCAGATTCAAATTATCAAGTTGGTACCAATATAGGTTCCGTATATATTTTTTGAGAAACTTAATGCGCAAATATTTACAAATCGGTATTAATTTAAATAATTGTTTTTTTTTTTTTCAAATTATAAGGACTAAGTATGGAAACATAGAGCTCGCAGATATGCCATATAGCTTCATACGTAGATGGATAAGCACAATTTAAGATATTTTCGTTTTGAAGAAGTTATCTTGGTTTTAATATGAAGCCTCAATTTACATCACACCATAAGCTATCACCTTGAAACTTTGGCGGGTGAAAATTACCTGGGACGTGTCCTAGTTCATTTCTTTTTCTTTTGAAAAACCGGGTTTAATTATTTTTAAATGTCTCTAAATGGACAAAAGATGAAAAACAGGTCCTTATTTATACATAAACAATACTTGAGGATGCTCTCAAGATTTAAATTTAAAAAAAACCACTCGTGTAGGGGTTCTCTTCATAATGCTTCCAGTCCAAACCAGCATGTTTAAGTTCTTGTCGTTCGTATGTGTTCCTGGTTATTGTGTTGAGGTACATACAAAAGAATATTTGAAGCGTGCATTAAAAAAAAAAAAAAAAAAAAAAAAAGAAAAAAAAAAAAAACCGCAATAAAGTAACTCACTGCTGCGTGCTGGTATATCATCTTATTCAGGATAGTTAAAGCATAATCGGATGCGTTATTTGTATGTTTGCTGAAGCATTGAATGTATATAGATTGGCATCTGTATGCCATACAGCCTGGTCACTCACAGAGCCTCCATTCCTTGAAGCATATTAGTTCATTTAAACTTGCTCAACACAGCAACACAGATGGGCTCAATTATTGCCGTTGTCTATCAATATATAAATACATTGATGTTCGCAAAAGATTGAAATTTCCCTGTTGGTTATGCAGTTCACAGTCACTTCCGGTCTCAATGTTGCTCAACTTCCAAAGATGATTTATCTTGTTGCAATAAGTTATCTGCCATTTCATAATGACAAAGTAAGCATATTAATATTCACTATAATGCAAGAACTGGACAATGCTCCGTGTCATTATGTTAGTGGTGAGTTGCGGCAAGAGAAATATTAAGAATTGATGGAAGTAGTTCCCTATTATTTTATTTATTTATTTATTTATTTATTTATTTTTTTTTTTTTTTTTGCTGTAGTCATGATTGTGTAAGTAGGACTGGTCATAGTTCCATCCCCCACTAGTAGCACGAGAATTGTTATTTTTGTTTTATTGTAGTTTTGAATGTGTGAGGCAGGATGCCAAAGTTGGTAATAGTAACAGGTAAAAGTGTGAGAACAGGATTCATTGTTCCTGACGTTTAATTCGATATCTCACTTTTGCAGCATCCCTACAGAAAAGAAGGTGCACCCGTATCATTACGGTCTTAGTGAAACCTGAATGTAGCAAAAGCAAACACACATTTACATCTTTTTAGAACTATCGTTGACAGCATCACAATACGGGATTATTTCCTGCAAAGATAAAC
>OZ026620.1:13753550-13821050 GCA_964020975.1 Hermodice carunculata
ATTATATCGGGTAGCAAGAGATTTGTAGTAGAAGCAAAAATATAAGAGAGAGCGAAAATAAGAAATGAACGAGACAGCTATGTAAGAAAACTTAGATAAAACAGTGATTGATTAAGAGCGTGAGGGATTGGCAAGTGCAAACTCGTATGTTCTCGTTATGTATACAATTGATTTTCAGTGGTATGTTCCAGAATATGCGCAATGGGCTCAAATACTGATTGACGGCTTGCTGTCTCGTTGTATGCACTTTACGTTAATGATGATTTTGTTAATCAATTAACTACGTGCACAATGCAAACTAAAAATAAGACTCTGCCATGCGAACATGAGATCCCTTTTTGGTACGCAAACAACTGCTTCTGTTAAAAGTTACCACATACGTGTAGCCATATACTAAATAGGTTTGAACAACTACCCATGCTCATAGATTATAGAGGGTTTAAGATAGGGTGACCAGAAACCACAGTACAGTGAGGCATTTTGCAACTATAGATTACGATAGTTCGAATGAAGTCAGAGAACCAGCCCGCAGGAAATCACAATAATATTAAAAGTACATTTATAAGCTGGGACCTTTAGTGCTCTGCCCTCCTTCCTCGTTGTTTTCTTTGGAATGAAAGATGTTTAAACCAGACTTTGACGCACAGATGAATTTTGTATACGCTCACGAGTAAAAAGCTGCAAAGTTTCTGCCACACTTATCTATCGTTAAAAATAAAAATACGGGGATGTTACGACTTAGACTTAGTTTGGCGTTTTGGCCCAATTATACAGCATTAACAGCCGATTTAGACGCCCGTGTGCAGCCCAGCGGGAACAGGAAAGGTTACAGCTATGGCATAATTAATCTCTAATCAGATCTACAGCTGTAAATAGAAAAACATCATATTATTAAGGCGGTAAATGAAGGTTGTTTCTCCAAATATAAACACTCATTTCTGGTAAATTTGCGAAATATGTTTTCAATAACACTCAGTAATCCTAACTCTTTAAGCGCTAAGATTTGCCTAAGTCCACCTGTTCCTAGTTCCGCTTATGGAGCCATGCGCGCTAAGGAAAGTTGTTGACCTTGACCATTTTTACGGTGTCTGACACTGTTGGCATGTAGGAACCTCAATGAAAGGTCGCTTTATGCAAAATATGAATCTGGCATTGCAATGGAAATTCCAAGTAGAACGACTTTTCCTCGAATTGACAACTTTGAGGCTTTAAGTATAGCAAACGTTTTTGGTTTTGCCTTTGTTGGGCGAAACTATTCAGAAAAGAGATTAAGCTCTTATTTGCATTATATTGGCAACTTTGGTCACGATACTTCTCTTCGTGGGACCGCAATAAAAAGACAGGAAGACAGTTATAGCTCAGACCCCAGAGTAGGCCTACAGTACACTACTAGTGTACATGTGCACACCGTTTTGTTATATTCCTGATAGCAACGTAGACACCTTTAGGTATCGCTGAAAACAATTGTTGCCATATTGCACTATTCAACAGGAAATTACGTATTATTACAATGTTTTTTCTACAAGTTATATATCCAAGCAAGGGAATCATCACGATCCAAACCCTTTTCTACCTGTCAAGATCGTCGTGAAAAACAGTGCCCCTGGTACTGTTTCCTAGCAGCTGCAGGACGTTGGTAATATTTTGTATCAGCTGTGGGACACTGGTGCCATTTGTACAGCAGCTGTAGCCAGCAAACTCTACTAAAGCTTACATGACTGAATTTACCCGCTGAAGCACGCCTATCAATCTCCGATAGAAGTGTACCTGATGCACCGCAACGTTAACTCATACCCGGTTGTGTTTGTCGACTTGATCGACTGTTTTTAGTTTTTTTGTTTGTTGTTTTTGTTTTTTACGCTCATGACACGCCCAGAGCGTGGGGGAAAACTGCTGACTGCAAGCTTGCTATTCAGATTCATATTTCCCCAAGTTTTAATTAGTTCGATGGCAACGCAATATCAAAAACCTGATGAAAGAAACGACATTGTAATAGTTTGTGAAGAAAAGTGTCAAGCAGTCTTTAATTGAAGCCGGTACTTATGGTAGATATTCCCGCTGTCAAGGCGGATCCCTGTAGAGCATATCAATTTTGCGACAGAAAGGAATTAAAGATATAAATGAATAGCTCCCCATATTTCACCTACCAGAAAATGGGATTTATTGGGGCTTACTGATAGATATTTAGCGTGCTAAATTTTGTCACGAAAACATACGTCTTTCGCCCACAGATATGTTTCCTTGCGCTTGATTTCAAAATGAGACTCGAAAAAAGGTCCCGTTTCCCCTGTCACCTGAAATTCACAACTGAATAGTCCCTGTTCCAAGAAATCATGACTCATTGTTCCCCACACAGTCTGTGCTCCTTATTCCCAGTGAACTGTCACGTCATTGTTCCGCGAAATTCAAACACAGATTTTACTTGCTCCGTAAAACGAAAATAATCTACAAGTTCTTATGTTCCCCAGTTCCACATAAGGCCAATATAAGGATTGCAAGTGTGCCACACGGGTACAGCGAAGACAGAAAGCCATGCACCTAGGTCCATTTCTAATGAAATATGGCCTTGTTAATGGACATAAGCACAACTAGAAGGGACCAGCACGAGGTTTACACGTGGTCTCGTTAACCCATTCCCTGCGTCTTAGCTCCCTCAGTACGGTCTGAAAACACATTTTTAAAGTCACACAACGGGCAGACGAACGACAGCTGACAACAGCCAGCCAATTGACTACGGCTTTGCAACCCTTGAACTAATAGATCCAGTGAAACTATGCGCAAGTGTAAAATGAAATTGCATGGGACCTTTGAGCAACAATAGAGAACTAAGTAAATTGATTATGTATAAAAATAATAAATACACTCACTCCTGCGTCTGTATTTGTCGAGAGTTTATTGCATATAACCCAATACCAAAGCACTCTTCGATGGAAATCATGTACCTTTTGACTCGCAATATTTTGCATATAGAACGGCTTTTGTTTCTCCAAAATATCTTCATTGCAAAGGAGTTTGGAATCCGTTGCTTCTTAGTAATTGAAAGATTCCACCATTGTCTTAATTTAAAATTAATTAGCAGCTTCTTTTGTCTGGAAAGAAAAAAATCCTCCATGGTTTTACTTTGCAATGAGATTTTTTTCTATTTTTATCTCGATTGCATACTGTCCGCAGTCATCTGAAAGAACATCTACATAAAAACTCCACGAAAGAAGATCCATAATTGTGCTGCGATGACAATTTACAGCTGTCTTTCTAGAAATTGAAACGGCCCACTGACGTTTGTTTGCTTATTTTACACCTTTGAGATTCCTCATGCTCAAAATTGATATGAGTGTTGTCTCATAAAAAGAAACAAAAACGCTCTTGACTTAACGAGACTTCGAGGTTGCCATTTTATCAAACAAATAGCTTGACCTTTTTGGTACGCCCTACACTGTCACAATGTCTCTTGATCTGCCTACCTCATCTCCTGCTTCCATCTATACCAACATAGTCTAACCTGGCCACAAATTGTGCTTGTTTGTTTGCCGTGCATTCTGTTCCTTCTTTGAAAGAGTCTAATATGGAGAACTTCGCCCTATTCCATTTGCCAAATGTAGTAAGAATACTAAGATGAAGACGTCCATTGCCAATTTCATTGCCAAGAAAAAAAGGTGTTGTAAATTCAAATAACCGCATCAAATTCATATTTGTGTAAACCGATCTTTTATTCAAACACAAGCCTGCCTGCAGCAACGCAATGCCTACAGCTACCGTAAGAGAGCAGCTGCTATAATAATGGTCATGGGGAATAACTTTCTTCAGCGTTTTTGGGCCTCATGTGTAGCAAAGAAAGTTGTTGACCCAGCACTTGGCAATAGGATATTTTAATCAGATAGACACATATCTGGTTTAAGAACAAATTATACGTTATACTGTTCCATATATTTTCAGAATTTTACTGACCTGTACCCTGATGAATGTTATCTATATTTTATATTTTTTATCATATAAACTGTTCAAGCAATGAAATGCAAATTGTTTGACAACCAAGATGAGTGTATTTTAGATGCAGGTCTATGCATTGCTTATAAAAACTGTGTATTTATCTGGTCAACCATGCCATAATTTTGACCCATGTGCTAGCCGTCCACTCGTGCTTATCCATAGCACTTTAAAGGGTCCGTCCCATGGGGAACCTTTCTGTTTTCGGGTTGTCCGTCCGCTGGTTGAGCATACTCACGTTACCGCGATATCTACAGAATGCCTCCATGTATTTTGCTCAAATTTGGAATTAGCTTACCTTACCTAGCAAAATGAACTGTTTAGATTTTAGGATCACCATGACCTAATTCGAGCAAATGGCGGACCCTTCTTCAACGCTTGCTTGGAAGGTATGTCTTTGTGGTTTGGTCCTCATGTCGCAAAACCATAACTTTTGTATGCAAACGGTGAATGTTTCACCTGCAAACCTGCCTCCGCGAACATATCGCTGTCATGACTGGGACCAAAGAGGAATGCTTGTGTGTCGCGTTCCACTGACACCGAAAATCTCTTACTTTGAGTATTTCATATGCATATCGTTGATGCATAATGAGAATTCTGCACCTTTTCTGAAGTTTAACTTCCTGTTTGTGCATTCGCCCTGCAACATGAGATCAACTTGCTGATGTTTGTGATAGGGATACATGATCAAAGAACTGGCCAGTTTTATTCATTTATTGGTGTATTTGTTAATTACTTATTTACTCACCGGTCTGCATGCCTAGTTATTTATTTTTTTTTTTTGCTTGTTTTTTTGTTCTTTTCTTTATTTATTTTGTATTTGTTTTTTATTTATTTATTTATTTATTTATTTATTTATTTATTTATTCATTCATTCATTCATTCATTCATTCATTCATTTATTTATTTATTTATTTATTTATTTATTTATTTATTTATTTATTTATTTATTTGTTTAATTATTTATTAATTGATCTATTTATTTTTTCATTCATTCATTTATTTATTTATTTATTTATTTATTTATTTATTTATTATTTTTTCTTTCTTTCTTTCTTTCTTTCTTTCTTTCTTTCTTTCTTTCTTTATTCATTCATTTTTTGTTTGTGATGTTGAGCATGTGGTTTATTGATATATGTATGACAGACACGCACTCCTCATTTCTCATTCATTACTAATACCTTTAGAGGCCAACAACAAATAGATATATTATCCACAACTACTGCAATGAACTGATAGAACGGGAAACGCCTGCCACAGTTTTCTGAAAAAAAAAAAAAAAAGAAAGAAACGTGATGTTTAATGTGAAGCCTCCTACTCCCCTGTATTATCTGTAGCTACTGTCATTGAACTTGCAGAATCTCTCAATCTCCCTAGTGATAATGCTTGATCTGGCCTTAGATGAGTGGATGTGGTCATTCCTCTTGATGCCACTGCGATGTCCGGTCGATATATTGCTCCTGGTGGAAGACTACGGATTATGTGATGAGGTGTTTTTGTCCTAGGTATAAGGTACGATCTCTCCCAATTATGGTGTACAGGGAATGACATATAATCGATATCACACGAGAAGTGAAATTCAAGAAAAATGCAAGACCAAATTAAAGAAAAAAGAAAAAGAAAAGACATTGGTATGGAATGGACTTAACTTGGCAGCTGCATGATTTTCTTTTTGGCGGGTTATAAAGGTCGCGTATACCGCAACATATTTGGAGGGAAATCATACATGATATACACCGTCGCTGCCTGCATTGTGTTATTGTTTTTATAAAGAAAGCGGTTTTACATAGTGTAACTTATAAAATTGGTGATGTCTCAATCCGCCCTAATGATGCTTTTTTCCACTAATATTTAAATGTCGTCTGCTAATTGTATTTTACTAATAAGGGGTTATTTTTTCAAACTTTTGGATGAAACTTACATGGAAGATCATTCCAAATTATATGCATATGGTCAACAGCTTTCCTTGGTGTGCCCAGGAAAGCTAATGACTCGGTCTTCTATCAGGATGGGATGTTATGTTTGGATTAGGTGCAGGAAGTTCATTTCTGATCCGGTGTAGACATACTGAGGATGTAAAGAATAGCTGATCAGCGACCATACAGAAACCACAGTGAGTCATATATATGCACCAGAAATCATGTTCCCCTCATTACAGTCAACGAGAGAACGCATTGCAGCAACGATGTTTCGCCCGAAATCCATGTTTCTTCCAGTTTGCTTTTCAGAAAAATATTAAGTTCAACCGGTAAGCACGTGCAAAGTAGCATTCGTATTGCATCATTTATGCAAAAAAGAAAAAAAAAAAAAAAAAAGAAAGAAAATAACAAAATAAAAAAAAAATAAAATCAAAAACTAAAAATTAAAAATTAAAAAATAATCCATTCATGAACGTAAATGCAGACTCGGACGCTTGAACTCATGTAAATGTAGAACAAATATACGAATCTAAAAAGTAATTTTGACACATTGTTTTTACTGGATCACTTCCTACTTCCATCTGATAAACTAAGGTAAAGGGTCTGCAGATCAACCAGCCAAATCTTTCTTCTGTCTGTGTTAAATATGATCAGAACAAACAACTCTTTACAGAAAGGTCATTTTGTTCCATAGAATCCCCTACAACTATAAATGTAAATTGGACACAATCTAAATGAGGGTGGGTACGGGGTTTTCCGTACTGGCGTACTGGGGCTTTTTATTTACCGTACTGGCGTACTGAAAGCCCTCTTATTTTACGTACTCCGTACTATCCGAAATTTTGAAAGATTTTTATTTTCCTTACTGCGTACTCTAGAAAAATAATTACCTGTACCAGCGTACTGAACCCCCTCCCCCACCCCGTTCCTAAATGAGTGTTTATATGTGAATGCACTTACTGTTTTGGTACAGAAATGTAAAACGTATGGTAGCGGAGCACATGCTCCCCTCGTCTGTCGGCTAAAACTTGTCTCTCTACTCTGAAAGCCCATAAATATGATTGTTAGAATATCCCTGTACAGGTATATATTTTATAATTTTAAGGCTCAAAAGTTATCAGAAACATCTACGCAAAGTGTTTTAAAGTGAATACATACAACTTGCTTCTCAATTGAACCACCTTCCTGTGTCAACTTTTGAATAAATAACACCTTTTAGAAAGAATAATTTATTCTTTCAATCAATACCAAACTTGTGAAATGTCAAGTTTAACATGTTTACAAGGAAGTCTCCTACCCAATATATATATATATATATATATATATAGCTACTTCTACTCCTACAACAATCAGAACAACTACAACTACTAGTAGAGGTATTTACCGTTTTTTTTCCAGAATTTATATTAATTGAAAAAATATTAAGAAACTTTGTGTTGCCAAAATGTGGTCATGTGGAGAGCCTAACAATAATGTAGACCCTAGAGACAAACACTTGAGAGTGTTCGTTTGAATAATTTTATTATTTTCTGAACTATTTCCTTGCCAATCAAGTCTAAACTCGATCTACTAGAGTCAAACTAGTCTGAATTATCATTAAAATAATAAGAGAATACCCCAGGTCAACAACTTTTCTCGGCGCGTATTGCGTGCATTACGTCCAATGCGTGCCGAGAAGAGCCATTGACTGAGTCCAAATGTGACACTTGAAGAGTTAACAATGCCATTTGAAGCTTTTGGCACAGAAATGCCCAAATTTATGCCAATGACCACAGTCAAGTGCTGTCATGTGGGGTCCTACGCTCCACCGTTTCAAGATATTTGATAAGGTAGGAGTGTTTGAAAGAGGGAGGAAAGACTCGTGAAGTTATGAACCTGTTCGGCTTGTAGTTTGTGCTCCTCTAAAATAATAAAAAATTACGAGAATGCATTGTACTTATTTAAGAGCAAGGCTCTAATGTTCTGAATGTTGTCCGCTAAGCAGGCCTTTTGCTTCCCAATATAGCGATGCACCCCCCCCCCCGCCCGCCAGTCAATGTGTAACAATGGAAGTACAGTTAGTTTACTAAGCATATCTACATGTTGTCTTGCTTATATTAGGGTGCACTAAATTGAAGTTCTCAATCACTTCACACGCTTCAGCTGATGCCACTGTGGCCTGATTTGAAATCACAAATTGGCGCACGTCTTGTAATTAGTTTGTGATATGTTGCAGGCGCTGTGGAAGGATTAAGTTGTATTCCTCGGTAATTATAGCATGTTAATTTCCGGATCTTTTTATGAGGTGCAAGACAATGTTTATAGCTTATTGGGTCGACTGTGTGGCAGTAGGTATAAACGCATTTTGTAATCAAATTGGTCAAATAAAATGTTAGCAGCTTGGTTGTAAAATGACGCTTAAAAACAACTACGCGTACCAAATTTGCTTCCGTCTAGTGCCTGATCAGTCTCAAACCCGGGGTTTGACATGATGGTTATGTGTAGATAGTGCCTGAAAACAACAGACCGAATTTAAACAAAGAGACGTTTAACACTGCCCTCCACGTTTTTACAAGCTTATGAATTGCACTTTACTGTATGCATCAACAATATATGATAAAGCACGTTTCGAAACATGCTTTAAAAATACAAGAGAAGTAGCTTCAAAGACCTGTATAGGTAAATTATGCAATTCATACACTCAGACTGGAGAGACAAATGAAACTATGGCTCACTATTCAAGAAAATCAAACTACAATTCCGGGATTGGAATTGCTCAAGGTGGTCCGCCCTCACGATTAATTTCCAAAATGGATGAAATCATAGTATTTCATTGACACCAGGTGTATAGTGCCAATGTTAACACAGGATTGATGGAAAAGTTATGTTCAGTTATAATTTTGTTGAAAGTATGCGAGAGGCTTTCAGATAAGATTTGTGATTTATATTTGGATGTTAAGCTCTTATGTTACTTTCCTCTTCTAATTAGTCCAAGTAGTCACAAGGCTGTAGATAAACGTGGGTAACCCATGCAAATGATAATACGAAATTCAAAGAATACGTGCCTTTGGAGGCAACGTCTTGCATCTGTCGACGTGGGTTGCGATATAAACTCAGAATGGTGTTGTCCTTTTTTATAAGGCTACACGAGAGTTCAACTAGAGATGCCTAATGAGACTTCTCCCTAATAGTGACTGCTAACATGGGAAAACTAAAGCTAGTAACAAATCACAACTGTGTTAGTATGGTTCTGCTCGCAGGGGTACACACAAACTGCGTGGTGTTATGGGATCATCCTGTGTAATCCATGGGCACCATTTTCGCCAATTGATCTTTCACTGGTCAACACGAATACCGACCCCATAAATCACGGCAGAGGTTTGACAGGATTCAATAACAATTTTGGAACGAGGAGATCGAATTCCTATAAACATCTCTAAGTTCGAACGGGCACATTTGCAGAGCTTTTTGATACAAAGCCTCACCATCGTATTGTACGTGTTCCTTAGGATGTGTTTACATCTGTTTGCGGCAGAAGTCTGGTTAGTAGTGATTTGTGCATTCAGCTTAGTATAACAAACGTATATTTTTATCAATCATTCCGCTTTCACAGACAAGCCGGTTCACAGTGGCATTTTTTTTTTTTTTTTTTTTTTTTACTATTTTATTTTATTTATTTATTATTTTTTGTAATGTCTCACGTTGCCTTACTCTTCCTCAGTTTTGTACTTGTAACTGTTTGTAAGGATGTTTTAAACCCCATGGTATGTTTATCTTGAATATGTTAGCTTAGAGACGACCGCATCTCCACTGCCAAAACAGCACATCAAGGCATACAGCACCATGGAATGAAGGTTTACATGTGACCGTCGTAACGGCAAATCTGGGCTCAAAGAAACATATGTATATGTGCAGAGTCATCACACCAGTACACTTGTACAATATTCGGGCAGTATATTAACCCGTGTATGCAAATACCGATGACTATGGAGTTTATGGCAGTAGCCTTGTTCACGTGCATGCAGGGAGCGGCTGCTCTATGTCTGAAACAAGCCAGCTATCACAGCCCAGTCATATAAATACTAGCGAAGCCCATGTGCCTGTAAACTTCAAGCTCAGTATGAGGACAAATTTGCTGGCCATGTGACCTGTGAAACCTTCCCTTAAAAATTACGATTCAAAGGCCGTGCCATATTGTATATCATCGGCACCGCAGACAGATACCGCGGTGGGGGGGGGGGGGTACGTGACAAGTGAAGTAGTTGCAACTGCTGGCAACAATGTAACCGATTATAGCTTTGCACTCACTGACAGTCCTGGCGACCCATGGAACAGTCCCGTGTCTCACCATTTCATTCTCAGCGATATCATTATCAAATTGCTGGTCCGTATGTAGTTGACAATCTTGTATTGGTCAAAAGTGTTGGAATTCTGTTAAATGCAGACAATGTGTTTAAAAATTGATTTCAGGTTTCTGTTTGTGTAGTAAATATATATAGCCATAACCAGAATGCATCGGGTAATAATTATCATTAAATATATAACTATATAATGAATACAATAGTTGACTTCTACATGCGTGAAGCCCCAGTTGCAAACAAGCTGGTGCCGTGTTGGTAAAAATTGTTCTTATTGCTGGGCAGCATAACCCTGTTGAAATAAACATCATTCTTGTCATTGGCTTAGCATTGTATGACCTAGATTTTTCCTTTGGCGCAGTTATCATGTGACAATTCACAGGCTGTGAAGGAATAATGAAGTAACTGTCCGCCAGCATGTATCTTTATTATGTGGCTTCACATAATTTGCGACTGCATTACACACGTTAAAACTGACAAAACAGCCACATGGCTTCAGCCTGTTACACGGTTTTTACAGTTAAGAACTGGTAGAACACACGAGAAAGTTGCCTAGAAGTTTTGGTTCTTATGGCCTTATAAAGAAACGCTGAGGTAAATTAATTACAGTCTTGCTCTTGAAGATACGCTATAATTAAAACAAAAATAGCTAGTTCCAGTTTAGCTTTCTTATCGTTGTATTCTGCCAGTTATACAGTTCTCCAAGGTTCCATATTTCAATATAAACTGGAAAAAGTCAAAGTCTTGGTGCAAGATAGTATCTTACTAAGTTGAATTGATCGTGTAATTATTAAAGTAAACATTAATAATTACGACCGCATTCTTGTCTGTTGCTGAACAGGATTACAACCGTACGGCATATTTGCATGACCTTCAGAGATAATTTGGGGAATAAATGTATGTGGAGCTGGCCAAGGAAATTAGAGTTTGAGATTTTTGTAATTCCCGAAAATTCCAACAAATAAATCCAACCAATTTGACCTTGATTGTCACCTAACAATAAGAAGACAAGGTAACCATGGAAAATCAGAAGAAGGCAGCCTATCACCTCTTTTCGATATAAAATGTCACATCAACATAACAACTGCTTTCAGACATTTGTCATCCATGTTTGGGGTTTCTACCAAATAACCTCGACAATGACCATACCAGGGATGAACAAGAGCAAAACGTTGAGATTATTACCGCAAGCTTACGTTTCTGGATGGACACCATATGAACTGTGGTATTTGTTCATTAAAAAGGGTTGTTGGTAATATAAGAGACGCTGTAGCTGTGTTACTTTAGGAGCAAGTGTATCTGAAAATGTATTTTACTCAACAGGTTCCACACGCTTGTGTCTTTTTAGCTCTGTCTTATTAGGAGCTAAATTTGTTTCTTCACGTTGGAATTAGGAGACGAATGTTGATGTTTTGATAAATATTGAATCGCGTCGCTGTCATTGTTTGCTGAAATTTCTGAATACAGTTCTGAACTAATTAGGTACATTCGCATGATCACCGGCAGACACCATGTCAAATGAAAGTGGTCTTTGGGATTGCGCAGAGGGATAATAGATTGTTCAACAGAAAATGCCTAAAGCATAACAAAGTGTCCCAACTTTGCCAAGTGAGTCGATATGGAATAGAAACTTACATGTATTCTCAGATTTTGTAATCCCGGACGCTGCCAGAGAACTACATATTTTAAAGCTCAACGAAAGAGTCACCATATGATATATCAATGGTCAATGTTTTTGTCTGGGCGTGCACAGAACCTGATGATGAAGGCAGTCGACAAACAGCAAATGGTTGTTAAGCTCGTCCGAGTTAAAATATACAGAGACCATCAACAGAGCTGAGTGTTCATTGTATAATAGTGACAACGCTCTACTAATCACGTTAGATCTTGCTACACACCTGTCAGTCATTACCCAGTAGTGTATTTACAAACTGATCCTTGATGGAAGGTGAAACACTTTTCCATCCCTAATGAAAAATAAGAATTCAATATGGGCTAAGGATCCTTCTCCACTGATTGTGCTGCAGTTATTTTGATTTATTTTGACCTGATTGTCACACTGACAAGTAAGCGACGTTCATTAGCAACCAATTTTCTTTTGCATGCTCATGTGTCGTTGTAACGTCGATCATAACACGGAGATTTAGTGAACGACATGCATAAATCAGTAAAATAAATGATATAGATATAGTCTAAATTGATTATAATAACGGGGATTACGTCCCACCCTTCTACTGGTTAAAAGAAAAAGAAAATAAACCGTAGCGTGTGGAATATTTGAAGATTCCAATGGGTGCAAAGATCATTTGTCATTAAGTTTGTGGTGATTTGAGCTCCGTTCAGCATAACACATTTGGCAATGAGCCAAGATGAACTGCTTGTGTTAGATAGACAACGTTACTGCGAAGTACTAAAAATGAAGGCAAGAACAAACAAGGATACCCCAGTCCTCATTTAAAATGATGATCACATATTTTCTTCTTTTTGTCTAAAATTATGGCATGGTTTTCATGAAGAACGATCAAAATTCAGGTCACAAACGCAAATGGGTGTTGTTGTTCTGAGACTGAAGTTCTCATTTTAAATATAAGCTCAAAATATTGAGTGAGTGGTAACATTTAGTTTTGTCTTTATTTTCATTATTTCTTTAACATAAGTGAATCAAATCCTAACATTTTACTTCTGATTGATAGTAATATATTGACTACTGTGAATGACGAATTTGTCCGAAAAACATTTTCTTTAAATTACTATTACTGTTATATTAACATTCTGTAAAATATCTTGGTTTTGAACAAAGAACCGACTGATTTGGTTGGGAAAGGTGAGAGGTAGTTTTCATCCCTAATGTAAATTATTTTATGAACATTATATTAATAGATATGGAATCCCTCCTTGCAATCGATACATTTGAGAGATAGATGGAGATGTTGTTATTTTCCTCATACACACACACAGACACACACACAGACACAGACACACACACAGACACAGACACAGACACAGACACACACACACAGACACACACGCACACACAAGAAGTGACACCAACGTGAATGTACCCTGTCAGGGGTGTGACAGTAATGTAAGTGCATACTCATGGAATGAAATATATGACATGTGTATGAGGTTATCATGAACATTTCTCACTACAATCCATATTTTTATGCCTTTTCAAAAAAAAAAAAAAAAAAAAAAAAAAAAAAAAAAAAAAAATAACGGTATAGTCATAGAGCCCTTTGTGATACTCTTTGCCAACTGTGCCATATGATTCAGAGCTGGTATGACTGATGTACCAACGCCTTATGTCAGCAATGTCATTTTCTTTCTCATTGATTTGACGATTGTTTTTCTATAATTCATAACGTAAATTTATGGCCAGCCGGTGAAACTTTATCACGGAAACTAAAGAAGCGTGTACATTTCACAACACATTGCTGGCTACCACTCAGTTACCGCAGCAATATGTCAGTTTATTTATTGCGGTTTCCAGTTTCTATTTTGTGAGGTGTTACACATACTTTTCGGAACAAAACTGGGATAGGTTCTACTTTGAGCAATTGCACAGACAAATTTAAGTTAAAAACGAGAGAGCGCCTTTGGCCTTCGACACGATAACATAAACTTTACTGTCACATGGACTACTCGACAAAACCACGTCCTCTAAATTCGTTGCAAATCAGCACGTTCCAGCTACTATATAAAACGTAACGGTAACAATCAATTGAAGACAAAAAATGTCTTATTTGCCGGAACAAGACGAACATCAATCTTCATATGAGGGTCTAATCTCTTACATGGACGCAATCTTTGGTGATGCGTTACAAGGCTCTTCCCGAAGTAATCCCAAAACAAAATGATAAGTCTCTTATGTTATGAAACCTAGCAAGCCATATCCAAAAAATAACTGTGCTGCTTTGTTATCAGCCAAGTAAATGTCTCCCAGCCGTTACCTCTCACCCTTTCTAACAATAACTGCCCGCCCTTACTCATGCACCACGATATTAATGCCTGGCTGCTGTATTTTGCCAAACGATTCACACTTAAGCTGACTGACGTTTGAACACTTCGGTCGGTATATGACTTATATTGGCCCCAAGCGTCACCTTTGGTGCCACCAACAGAGATTAAGGCATGCGAATGGGGAAATGAAAGTCACGGTCTAAAGATAATTAAACGTACTGGTCAGCTTATCACCAATCCGGGCTGTTAAAAGTAATAGTGATTTATCATTGTTTCACTGAAGCACAAAAGGAACGCAATCGAAGGGCCTGCAATTTGTGAGAGGATTAAACCAACAGTGGACAAATATGTAGACGAGGCAACTGGATGATGATTGATAAATAAGATAACATCTGGATGGGAAATTGGCTTAAATCCTTGGTGGGGTTCTCCCATGAGGAAGACAGGAAGAAGATGCTAAGAAAACAAAGTGAGTAGGGATTGCAGTGCATCGTGCTAGTGGTGCCGTATGTCTACGCCTAACTGTGCTCTATGCTATTGATGAAACAGAGGGGACAACCTAGTGACGCTGCATTTCAGAACGTTATTCTAGTCCTTTTTGTTGGCATTTGGAGAGAAAAAATATTCTCCACTTCCTTGAAATTATTAGACGAAAGTCTGTCATAAACCAAGTGACGACATGAATAACAAAAAATTAGAAGTGATAATTATGGTCCTGTCTTAGCTGTATGGTGAATGACCATTATAACACCAACCAGATTCAGGAGCAGGAATTACGAAATCAAGTTGTGTCGCCGGAATGCTCGGTATGTCATCCACGATGTTCAACACCTTAACTAAGACATTTTCTGTCATTTTTCCCGGTGTTGATCAATTAGATGAGACAACGTTACTAAAAATAATGATCTTCCATGACTTAAAGTGATGTACTCAAGCGTTTCACGAGACAGAAATCAGTTCATGTGGACGAGTAATTATTGCTCTGATCAAGCACATACATGGCGTATTAGAGAGGAAACGCTACAGCGTGACAGGGCATGAGTTCAGAGGACCAAATCGATAAGAAAGCATAATTACAAAGATGCCAAGTATTGATAGTTACATGGCAGTAGAAATTAAAAACAGCAGTTGTCAAACTGCAATGTCATTTGTGATGGAGGTTATGTATCTGACTAGGAACTCGAAGCTTAGCATGCATATCGCGGTGTAAGAAGAAAATCCACATCTAGCGCTCTGTATTGGAATTCATTTATTTAATTTATTAAATGATTTTTATTGGTATTTGGTTCTTTGTGTAGCGAGGCCTTTGACACTTGGGAAATACATTGATCCTATTTAGCAGCTGCCGCGGTCCGACATTTGCGCGTGTTTCTTTGTGAAAATGAAAATCAGTGAATGATTCTTCATTGCTGTCTTTTTATTTTTATCAGATTGGACCGCAGCACCACGCCACGCAAATTAACTGCATATAATAAAATATAAAGCAATTGTATATGGTAAACAGCAATTGATTGTGTACGATTGGTTTATTTAGAAGATAGGGGGTATTTCGCTGCAGTTAATGTGTATACAAATGGGCTAGTGAGAAACAAGGACATGGATGGATACCGCCAGCTATACGACCTGTTGGGAAGAATGACGGAAGCTGATATTTGTTTCAGCTTTCCCTTCGCAATCACAAATTGTATTTTTATGGCCATGTGATATCTTTTCGGATTTCTGCCACGTAAAATATGCCATAATTATCCCGCAAAGAGCATTGAGAATACCTGAAGTTCTATGACTGCTTCTGCATCATTAAAGGGTCTTTATCGTTTGTAATAATATACCTTTTGTTAAATAACCTAACATATGCAGACAGCGCGAGCAAAATGATAGAGCCCATATGTCTCACTTGATACATGTTGGCGTATTGATGATTGTGAATCGACACACAGAGATTGCTATCCAGAGTTCTTTCCATTAAGAGAATTACAGAAAGTGCACAACGTATCGTATATCCATGGATGATAGCTGATAAATGAAAAATATAATGATCAAATAGTGCAGAAAAACATGATTCATATTCATAAATTGCAAACCCGACAATTACAGCAAATTAGACAGTGTCATTACCATATCCAAACCGTAGTCCTAACAAAACAAATCCAAGTCAATTCCGACCAAAGGCAATGTTCCTTGGTATGTATAGCTGAAACATATAAATTTATAATTCGTATCTACCCAAAAGAGGCCAAAACGTAAGTGCAAAGGTCCATAGGGGGAAAAAAAAAAACTTTATCTAGTTTTCACATGACAGAATGCAAAATGTTTTGTTTGAAATTATAGGCCTATTTCAGTAAATTGGCTTGAACAGTTGCATCATTCATGCATATACAGGACCATACAATTTATGAAAAGGGACCAAAATGTGCAGCACATCAGAGAATTTGTAAGTGGAGGTTCTTAACTTGTTGAAAATGTCAATAAAATTCATTATTTAGAAAGGTACTACTTGCAACCACCATCGAAACAATGATCATCATCCATATAAGTCCACATGGCGACACCAACACCAACATCAATCCATCAGAAAAGCCCTCTAGGCCTAAAATGACCATCAATAAGAATCTAAACAACATGATTATACAATTTGATGTGTTTTAGGCATGTAGTTAAAGACATGATGTTGGTTTAAAGGAGATAAACTAAGAGTATTTCAAAAAGAAAAGTGTTTAAATTTCCAAATATAGTAAGTACATTGGTTCAAATGTTAAACATCAGCCAGAAGCAAGTGACATTAGGCCTCAAATCATTAAAACGTAGTCAAAAATGCATTACAATAGTCAAAATTTGTAAGGATAGCAGTCACATTTCAAGCTGGTTTCCAGAAGTATTTTTGAAAGGACATTTTAATGTTCAAGAAAGCATACAATCCCACAAATCATCTAATAAGTCAATTATTAGGGTAATAATTTAGAATTCCAAAAATGTAGTATGCCATTGTAAGTCATCTGTAAGTCAGCCAAGCATAATGTACATCTAAGTCGTGGTTCTATAAAGTTCAAAAGGTCAAATTGTAAAACAGTCCTAATTATTGTAAAATTCTACTACCTTTATCAGAGAAAGAATTTGGTTTTATGAAGAGAGAGGGGGGGGGATCATTTGAAATTCCTAAAGGTAACTGTAAGTATAACTGTTTTCCTGTAACAGTTTTAAATTTTTTCATTTATAATCAGACGTAGTTCAACTTGTCAGTCAGATGATTTAGATGCTAATTATTTATACAAAAGAGAGACAGAGAAAGAGTACATTAAACACTTTCAGCCAACCTGACATGACTTTCACAATAACAAATTATATTCATCAGACACTTATAAAAAACATCAGTTTCACTACACTTGGAACACTTACTGCACTGTAATATGTGCAGAAAATGCCTGAATGTTCAAATTGTTACCAAATATATAAGGGTTCCATGAAAAGAGAAGTGGATGACAGTTTTCAATGATAGTGATGAGACCAAACCGAATACCAGTTTAACCTTGTCAGATCCAGGATCATTTACGAAATAGTAAGACATGCTAGTGTTCGTCGTCAGAAGAATCCATGACCAACAGTAATGATATTTAAACGAATGAGAGTATCTTCTACCTGACTTGGAACAGGTTACCAACGTATTGGCAGTGGGTTAAACCAGTTTTATGGGATCCCAATCCTCCCACTTTGGAAAACATTCACATTCATTTAAAGTAGGCCCGAAACAAATTTAGCCCTTAATGTTAATGTACAGTTATAAAAGGTAATTACTTGACCATAGTTCACAGACATCATCCAAACAATGACAGGACAATTAAGAATTTTAAGTCAGACTACTATATTTACATTAGAATTGCGCAACATGTCAAAATTTGAATTTAAACACCAAAAAAGTTTCCACGTGAATACAGGATAACTACATTTGATGCTATTATTATATTTATTATGAAACATGGTTAAGTTCTTCCATGTTCCATTCTCACTAGAAAAAACAGCACAATAGGCCTAAAATTCGTTACAAAAATATTACTCACATCAGCTGAGTAAGTATTCCTTACATTTTGTCACTATATTCAAAAGGATGAGAAAGTAGAAAGCCTGTATTGTTCAGCATGATGCTTGAGAACTTAAATGGTCCTTATTTCATTTTATATTTGTTGTAATTATAATAAATTTTATGTTCCAGTATTGAAAGTTCGATCAAGCTCATGGTAAAACAATCTCAGCTACAAAATTAAAATACATTAACATATTTCTATGTGTTTTACTGACACTCAGAAAATACTTTATTAATATGTTCATATAAATCAACATGATATTTCTGTAGAACATATTGATATTTATCTTTAAAGTTAAGAAAAACCTTTTTTAATCTTATTTTGGACAACCCCTGTTTAATAAGTCTTCCAAAAAGTGATTTATGTCTATCAGCAAAATCTTTAAAATCAGTACAGTTTCTTGCAAAAGCAATTACTCTTGAGACATAGACACCATAAGCAGGATTGATAGGGATATTACTACTTATATATGGATAATTTACTATATCAAAATTGAAATCATCTCTTTTATCATACACTTTTGATTTTAATATACCACCATCATTGAATAGGAGTAGATTTAAAAATGAGCATGTTATGTTCGATTCAGTGGGTTCTTTTAGTTCCAGGTCACTAGGATAAATTGATGTTATGTAATCTTTTAAATGTTTTTTGTTGACACTTAATAAATCATCTATATATCTGAAAGTTAAATTAAATGATCAAGCATGGTAATTTTTATCTTTTGCCATTTTCATTAGAAAATTATACTCGTGATAAAATAAATAAAGATTAGCCAAAAGTCGCCCAATTTGTACCCATGGGAATTCCTATGACCTGTCTAAAGACACTATCACCAAAACGAATGTAAATATTATCTATCAAATATTCAAACAGTTTTATAAACTCATCATAGTCAAATGCATGTTGACCATTCTTAGCAGAATCACCAAGAAAGCATGTTTATGACCAATTATAATTTTCTGAAATTTATTTTTCTCAAAAACTTTAAAAACCAATGTTTGAATGCTACGTTTCAAATCTGCATGAGGTATTGTAGTAAAGAGAGTAGAAAAATCCCAAGATGATATGTGCCTGTAAGGTGAAACATTATCTGTTTGTAAAGCGTCAAGTAAACTTACAGAATTCTTTAATATCCAAAACCTATTAACTCCTGACGTTGATTCAATTCTTTTACAGTAATTAAACCAAAATTCCTGTACCTTTTCTAATCTTTTAGCTAGTAGATTCTAAAGAGATTCTAGAGTTACCAAAGCATCAACACCCATTTTCCAATACCAATGTGAAGAAACAAATATCACTCCTGACCTTAGAGAGGTAGTCACCTATAAAAGGGAACTGGTGTTTTTAAACCAGTCCTATTTACAGGCCTTACCACACCAAACCCAAATTGTATTACTTTTGCCAATAATAAAGAGAAAAGATATACATAATGCATATATCATCATGTTGCGCACCGCTTGTAAATCCTCAATTGCTACATATGTTGCGACGATATCTATAAAGAAAAAAGGGTTAAATATACGGTCTCCGAAAATTTGCATTATCATAAATAAATATACATTCCTTAGTTTTAATGTAAATACAATATGGTTATCACGCTGTAAAATCGTGTCATTTTTCATAAAACTAAACAACTATTGTGTTTGTGTCTGCAATTTAATTACATTACAACCACTTGTCTAAGAACACGAGCAGCAGACAAACAAACAACCAATGTTTGTGGGGCATTAATCGGTATAAATACTGCTGCCACACACATGAGAATGCCATAACTATGATTCTTTGAAATGAATTGACATTTTACATTTTTAAAAAATCATTAGTTACCGTCGATTTAACATCGTCGCAGAATATAGCAAAAATTGTGTAAAAACTATTACACATTTAGATCTACAGCTTCATCAAAGAATTTCTACCGCCACATCCTGCCTTTTTTACAAAAAGACAGATAAAGTTCATGTGATATAATAATTTATCGGTTCAAAACGAAATAACATAAGCTTGGTAAATAGTTTACATAAACATATTCTTAAATAATGTAAGAAGATATATGTGGAGAAAACACAAAGAGTTGTACATAACGAATTTCTAGCGTCAAAAAAGATATACTCCAGACTTTCATGTGTGAGCATAATCTTTGCAGATTGTTATGCTGATTGCTTAATGTATGGATGGAGGTTCATAGAGGTAAAGTATAATATGCTGTGAAAAGGAAATGCAGCACATGCAAACCTATTATTAAGCTATAAGTGTATACTGAAAGTATTGTATATTTATTCGTACCTGGAATAGTAAGTCTACCAAGTTATATTCTAAGTCCAATAAAAACCACCGCTGCAGTTGTTCTACAAACCTGCTTCACGGCATGTCATGGAAGCATAATTTAAAGGTTAACTAAAAGTTGTCGTGTATTTTCTGAGAGGAGCATCACACAATTAATACAAAGACTGCTATACCACACTCAAGCAAACTGGGTATGAGTTTTGTTTGGGATTTGTGTATATAAACTGGTACTTGATTTTCCTTCCATAATGTGTGTCTCGTGCAGTGGACTGTTGTGAAAGATTACCCTTAAATGTCTATACAGTTAGAGTACTGTGATTGGGGATGGACACTTTTAATACTCTCGGAAGTAATATGTAGCATGGCTCAATTCATGTTTTTAATGGTATTTTATGAGCAATAGTGGGAGCTTGAAGCTATACAGTATAGGACATTACTTCCATGTGAACTAAATAACATATGACATCCACTTCTGCGAGACAACCGATAGCCAATCAACGAGGATGGATTGCTCCATCTCGTGGATCCATTTGTAACAAGAAGCTATTACCCAGCCTACCTGGGCATGGTGCCATTTGAGGGTTTAGTTCATAAACTGTCTGTAAGGAGTCATATCAAGACTTCATGATCTTTGGCAACATTCGTTATGAAGCCATTGCTTACTAGGATCAGCGAAGATGCCATCTAATGGTAAAATGAGCAACTAAAGAAACATTTAACATTGAATGGAAATTTTGTCACTCATCTTTTCACATATCACAAACTCTCTGGATAATACCAGCAATGTTGTCCGGAAAATAGAATGGATGCCTGCAGAGCCGTGTTATACACAGTTGAATCCACATAGACTGTACATAATGAAACGTGCATTTTACTCATTTTGAGTGTGAAAAACAAGAGACGTTCAGCATGTAAGGACATTTATAATGCTTGTTTATCAAGATGATTACGGTATGACAACAGACTACAATGGCACATGAAGAGCACGCCAGTTCTCGATCTAATGCTGTGAACATAAATTAAAGTTTATTTTTAATATAATCATGGCTATGTCATATGTGTATACCAATACCTTCAATGTGAAAAAAATACTTCAGAATTTTGTCAACGAAGTTAACTATGTAATATATAAAAATTGAAAAGCTTTTCTTTTTAACAGAAATGTTGCATGGATAATAATGTAACAATGCAGAGGGTAAAAATGTTTTGTTTTGATATAATTTGCTTTTTGGGGCATATAAAATGTTACTTGATAATTTTGAAAATGATATTGTCCTGGTAAAATATAAAAATAAAAGGCATATACAATACTACAAGGCATAACATGTTTTGGTAACTACTAAGCATTGCTAAAAGTGGTTTCTGTCTTCGTGTTTCGTTTTTGGTTTTCACTAATGGTGTGAGTGTATTTAGTACGTTTTTCACATAAATATTTAAATGTGTGTATGTGTGTGTGTGTGCGTGTGTTTGTGTGTGTGTGTGTGTGTGTGTGTGTGTTTACGTCTTTAACGGTGAAACCAGAGTGGCGCCATTTCCCCCAAAAGGCAATGTCAGGGAAGGCGTGCCAGAATAACATGTCAATAGTCAACTTTAGGCGCTAAATGCTCATCACTTGCCGAGTACAGCTGTTGAAACAATCCACTAATATGACTTTATATATATATATATATATATATATATATATATATATATATATATATATATACATTTGTGCGTGTGTGCAGCCGTTTTTTGAAGTTCTAACTTTATACTTTATTGTTGCAAGAGATTGGCAATTAATCTGTAGTCAACCCTTAAATGTACAGTTCATGACAGTAACTTATGTTATATAAATACCCTACCTTTGTGACGCTCATTATTGGAAGTCTGAAAAGCTATTTCATTTGTGTCATTCGAGTAGATTGGTAATATATTTTCTGTTGCTAGGGAAACATATTTTCATCACAAAGAGGTAGTAAAAAGAACAACAACAACAAAAAAAAAAAAAAAAAAAAAAAAACCCTAACCCACAGCAATCCCCGATTCATAAAAGTGTCCCATACCAACCAGACGGAGTCTGGAGTAAGGTCTAGCTTAGAGACAGGAGGGCACCCATACGTCAGTTTACAACCCAATGACGCTTTTTTCCCGATAATATGTAATCTAAATGTCATATGCTAATTGTATTTTACAAATTTAGGGATTATTTTTCAAAATGTTGGATGAAACGTGCATGCGACATCATTCCAAACTATATGCCCATATTCACCAGCTATCCGTGGCGCGCTCTGGGTGCAATGCACCCAGAGCGCGCCACGGAAAGCTGTTGACTCGATCTTCCATCAGGGTGTAATGAGTTAACAGCCTCCTTCACAAAGAAAGTTAACATGAAAAAAAAAACTCCAATATTGTGTTAATTAAATATGCTTATGAACATAAGCAGGGTCCATCTAAACAAACGACACTATCAGTAACATGTTAGTCTGGAAAACATTATTAAAGTTGATGCAGTTTCTATAAATATTAGAAAAAAATTACAGGACCACTTCTTCTAAGCCAGTTGATTCAGATGGTTTATGTACCAATCAAAAGGTTTAAAAGGCTGACAACTTTTAATTATTGAAAGGAAATATAGATCCGTCGTTTAGCAAGTAGTTCACGTTTAACTAATTTTACTCATCACAATAACAAGCTATGGTCTTCAGATGAATATAAGAAAAAAAATATTCATATCACATTTTAAAACGCCTACTGCAACATAAATTATGCATGAAATACGGACCAAAACGAATAAACGTAAACAGTACAACACATGTGCAAAACAAACGGGCCTAAAACATTTACATCCTGTAAACCAATGTAAAGATATTTGTATTATTCCGACAGGAATTCCATATTGAACATTAAAGCGTTTTTATTATATTCCAGGTTCGTAAATATCACGAAAACGATGTAGGCCTATTCCTTCTGTTCTCGTCACGTTATCTGACAGACAAGTCAGCAGAGCCAGAAATAGCAGCTGGGCCGTGTCTCTCTCTTATCTTCAGTCCGGGTGATAACAATTGACTTCTAAGTAATTAAGCCTATATATATTTTGGAAAAAAAAACAGTGAAATCTGTTGTTAAGGAATAGCCAATTTCAAAGGTTAAGAGGAACAGTTTATAGTCCCCTTCCCACCAGTCCCCTTTTATGGTGACTACCTGTCTCAATATATATATATATATATATATATATATATATATATATATATATATATATATATATATATATTTAAATTTGAATCAAAAGATGAATGTTGATGTGGTAAGTCTTGGATGTTTGCTTCTTGCTGTATTGTATTTGTGTCTTTTTGTCCAAAACCATTCCCTAGTAGTCATTACCATATTTCGCAGTCCCAACTCTTCACTCTCCATCAGCTGTCCTGTCACTCTCTAACCTTTATACGTATGGAAATACTACTGTCCATATTGCTTGAGTTCTTCATAAGCTGTATTAGCCCAATTTAATTAAAGGGTCATCAGCGGTTAACTACTCAGAACATGTTTTGGAGCCTATACTCCTACATGTCTCTCTGAATAGCGGCTCCTTGTCTAAGCTAACTATTCAGCAAAGACAATTCACATAATAATAAATACATATGAACGTGGCAAATGATAAAGTAGGTAAATAGTTGGAGTTTCACGTATAAATGTCGAGGGTCATTCTGAAAGAAGAATGTCTGTCAAACGAAACTTTATTACTAAATCTGTATAGGACAGGTTTAGATAGGAATAATTGCTAAATTTGCCTGCATTGTTGGGTTGAAAGTTTCAATATGGCCATTTTTTTTTCGAACAAGTTGGACCGTAAGATTACTCAGCTTTTTAAGTTTATAGTTTGCACTTGTATTTCGCAGCACTTTGATACTCGGTTGGCTCTATGACTATGTGAAGGAGAACTACCATCAAAATCCAAGTAAAGACCACATCGAGTTTAGATAAACCCTTCAATGAGGTAGTAATCATCTAATGTTTTGTTAAAAAGCACAGAACATAAAAAAAAATATATAAAATGAAATAAAAAATGAAAAAAAAAAAAACATTCACCAATGCACATCAATCTATTTGCTCTCCTCAGAAGTATATGTAGCATGTTGAAATGACTGAAAACCTAACTCTTTCAGTGCCAAATTTTGGCCTGAGTCAACAGCTGTTTTTGGCGCACATTGGGCGCAATGCACCTAATGCGCCCCAAGAAATGCTGTTGGCTTGAGGCATTCCCTCTGCAACTATATGCATACTGGTACTTGAATGAAAGGTCTTTGAAGATGAATACAAATCTGGGATCCAATGATAATTCAGACTATTTTGACTTAAGTAGATCGACTTTACGCGTGATTGGCAATGACAGAGTCAAATGGGAAATGTGTCTTGCTGTTACTTATGTATTGCACACAAAGGGCATATGACAACATTTTTATCCTTCTTGTTTCAAGTGGCACAGACCAAAGGAATGTAAAGTGGTGTTTGCGTTAAAATCCTTTTCATACTCTTGTTAAACATCTGAATGATAATATTATCTTTCTGACTGAAATCTTTCTACGAAGATATGGTCCCACACAGACATAAGTATGAGAAAAACCCAACAAAAAGACACAAAGGTAGAGAAAAATACAGAAATAATAAGACTCAGGTACACCCACATTTGATTTGACTGACAGGATATAGACAATATTTATACCCAATTAAAATTAAGAGTGAATCTCATAATATGATATCTTCTTGGGTCCAATAATTCAGAAAAAAACGTTATCCATATTTGCAAATTTCAACCAGACAATTAGAGCGTGGCTCCAAGTAGCACAAAGCAGACATTCATAAGTTACCCAAAAAATCAACATTATATTCCAATACTAGTATGATGAAATAAAAATACCTTTTACAAAGCCGTGTATTGGCCAACACCTGTTTTCTTCTTCCATCAAAACACAAAACATATCACAAGCACCGTGTATAAGACATATCACTAATTAAACATCACAGGTAAACACTTTTTTATGATGCACAAAGGTTGCCTGCTGTACCCAACCATCGTTTAGCAATGATGTTGATTCAATTTTTGTCACAAAAGCCACATTATGCTTCTATTCTATAGCTAACCATTATTTTCTTCTAATGAGAAACAGCCTTAGATAATTGTGAAGTATCATGTGCCACGACAACATGGAGCACAACAAAAGCTGCAATCATCTGTTTAAATGAATCTCACAAACTCTACTGTGCAAGAGTAGCAACCTACAAAATAGACAATTTGTCAGTGAGCTTCTAGTTGAAAAGTGGAAGAGGGCAAGTTCAAGTATCCACTTTGCTTTGAATATTCAGGCAGCTTCCGTTTTGCCCTTTTTGCAAATCGTTGCTAACTCTTGGCGCCATGTCTCAGCTCAGACTGCGTTAAATATTAAAATGTTCGGTCTATTTGTATGTATTAGTTTGCCCAAGTTTATTATATTCAAATATTTAAGCGTCTATCTATCTATCTATCTATCTATCTATCTATCTATCTATCTATCTATCTATCTATCTATCTATCTATCTATCTATCTATCTATCTATCTATCTATCTATGTGTGTGTGTGTGTGTGTGTGTGTGTGTGTGCATGTTAGTTTGGTCAACTTTATTATATTCAAATACTGAAGTGGTCAGTCTTTAGTATATATATATATATATATATATATATATATATATATATATATATATATATATAATGTATTAGTTTGGCCAAGTTTATATATTCAAATGTTAAAATGTTCAGTTTCTCTCTCTCCTCTCTCTCTCTCTCTCTCTCTCTCTCTCTCTCTCTCTCTATATATATATATATGTACATATAAATATATATATATATATATATATATATTAATTTAGCCTTGTTTATTATATTTAATATTAAAATATTGCGTCTATATTGATCTATCAGTTTGGCCAAGTTTATTATGTTCAAATGTACGTATGTTCGCCTGCTTCAGATTTTGTCCCCACAATAGAGAGAAGCCCAAATTTGTAACCCATGATGATTGTACAGTGCTGCCATTATGTGGGATTTCGTAGAACAAAATATTGTAATATTAGTTTTGGAGCGTATGGTCTTTACATGCCAGTTGAGAAGAAAGTTTCCTAATTTACGAAGAGGCTTTCGAATGTAACAAGCGATTGGATGCAGTAAGAGATAATTAGTATATGTGCATTTTCTTTTGCTGTTCATTACTAACCGGTTTGGTTTACTGACTTTTGATGTTAACCACGTCTTTTGTGTGCACATTTTATCACTCGGGTGGGCTTTAGAGGTATTGACCCCACGACACACAGTCATATTGAGTCTTCAAACAAAGGAGGTGCATTTTTTTACTTTGCTGCCAAAACGACTTAAAAAATTGTGCACATTTTAAATAGATTATGACATATGTACCACAGCGCGATACGCACCCACTTTAAGAATCCAAAGTAATTGTATTGTGGAAAACTACGTAGTATTTCCACATCCACACCTTTAATTTGACATCAAGATAAATAATGTATAACAGCATCAATGCATGTTACCCATCACTTGTTTGATGTTAACAGCTAAAGAACACAGCACAAATACTTGAAAAAAGTAACAAATTGTGATATTTTTCTGCTGATTTTGTCACCTGAGATGAATGGAGCGAGGACCAACCACATTGAGCGACGGGTCTGGCAAGTAAAGCAGGCACACATGTTACACAACTGGCCGCTATTTATAATGTGTGGAAGTTGGTAGGTTCACTTACCATTCGCATTATTTTGTAACAAGCGGTAATGTAACGTATTGTTCAAAAGAGTCCCTCTTTCGGCCTTCTTACTCAGTTACTCGTGGAAAACGCTGAACCACGTGCGGACATCTATGGTGTCCGCATGGGGGTTCAGCGACATACACGCGCATGGTTGCACCTTCTTTCTCACATAGAACGTTCTATGGTGTAGAAATTGTTAATATTCATCTGGTTTGGCGTGTTCCCCTTTCAACAGCAAACGCAGCCATGGCATCACAACTCACAAAACAGTGTGTGCCTATATACACTATGTAAAGTCACTCTTGTCATATATTTAGAACATAATTGACGCCAACGATTTACGTGGAATGAATTGTAAGGGTTGGTTTTCCAAGCGTAATAAAGAAAACTTCTCTTACCCGCAACCACGTTAGAAAAAATTAAAAGATACTTAAAAGATACAGACTTTAATAGGGCGTGCCGATGAATTACCCAATCAGTGAGGTCAGGTTGGGGTAGATTAGCATGCCCAACAAGTTTTCCCCAGATGCCATCAGGAACCTGTTCTTAGGAGTGCGTATGGTGACAGCTGCAGGTCCGAGTTTCAAATGCAGAACGCCCTGAGAGGTATGTAATAGCGGTTTTAGGTGTGAAGCTTTGGTGTGTTGAAATGTAAATTTCTTAACGGTAAAAACATTAAAATGTGTAAAGAAGAGCCATTTAATCAAAGGGAGTAACTAATGACGCAGCAGCCTGTACGTACCTTCTTGCTTTCCTGGCTGTTCTGTAAGGCTGAATAGAGGTGATGTGGGTTGGTTTAATTTTCTTGACACACTGCCTTTTTTTTCCCATGATGCATGTTTGTAACTCCTAGCAACCCATGCCATTTGAGGTCAGATGGGTCAGCAAAGCCCATTACCTTACAGTGAAGCTGAAAGTTTCACTCTGCATATGAGGACGATTTTTGGAATCAACATCTTTTAATCCACTTAAAGTACAATTATGTTATTATCCTTAAAATACACACAGGTGTGATAAAATGAACGTTTAATGCTTATTTGACAATATATAGAGAGGTTAAATTTATATCTGCTAATTCCCCATATTAATCTATTCAGAAAATGTGAGGGTCATGGAAAGTGACCACAAGATGTGGGCGGTCAACCATGAACAGGATGGGCAGCACCACCTTTAGGTGAATTTAGAACTAGCCCAGATATAGACTATTGTTTCATTTTGATTGCAGATGCCACTTTTATAAATGTAATTCTTTCTCCCATAACATGCACTCGATGTCCATGTGTGTCCATTTACAAATGTGTTAAGTGCAGCAAAACGCTAATACAAACATATTAGCATTGCTTTTACGTGTGCTCACTCATCTTATATGGGTGTCAGCGATCCAAACGATACATCAACACTTACCAAACATTTTTGAACTGCAAAACGCGGTCTCTAACTGTGAACGGATTTTTACTTTACGTTGCTTTCAAAGGCTCCCTGTCATATACAACACTTACATCATACTTGCACAACTATTTACGAAGAGTCGAATATAACCAATGGATGGTGATCGTGGCATTTTGCCTATAAATAGTATCTTGCTCTTTGCCTCTCAGTTTATGGATTGATGAGTTCACATTAATATTGGGTATGTTGATATTGGTAGAGTTATAGTTGGATTGTACAGACTGTTTTATACGTGTCGATATTCAAAACTATCCTATTACTTAATTAACACCCAGTGTCCAGGGTTGAATGAACTCTTTGATGCTTCTGGTTACAGCGATTTTAAAGTTTTTACGTTGTGTTGGAACAGAGAGAAATGAAAACTGCCCAGTCTTACAGACAAAGCTGCCCTCTGCAGGATAGCCACAAAAGCCATGTTTTCTCAATGGTCCAAATTAGACCACCAATTATACAGAAAAGCATGGTATCCCAAGCCATTGGGAGCACACATCAATAAATCAATTGACCATTTGGGAAAGTGAGCAATACAAATTTTGCAAGAAGGGAAATGTGTTGTGAAAACGTCGCGAATAAAATCAATCAAATATGCATAGTTTATACAAAAATGACTCGTGTAAAAAAGATTTGCGAAAGAAATTAAAGGGTCTGAAATAATGGATTTACTTTATGTGCTAGCCTAGACAGCTTTGCAATTTTTTTAAGGGTTTCAAAATAGGAGAAATGTTTTGTACAACAATTTAATATAAAACGTATTAACATAATTTGAAATGAAACAGTTATTAGGTAAAACTCTCATTTAAGTTTGTACCATGAGTATCATTGGACTCCGGATTTAAAATCTATCTACCAGGCCTCTTGCATTCAAGTTGATTCTAGAATCAAGAATCTGACAATACAAGTCCTTTCTATAACTTAACATAAGGCGGGTTGACCAATTGAGGACAAAAGAATTTTTTTTTTTAAAAACACACCAGATGGATCCGCAAGAAATAACAACGAAAGCAAACGCTTACATAAGTATCTTATGTTAATGACGGTGAAAATGTTCATCACAAGCTTCGTAATGCGCATCCATATCGTTTTTTACCCGGTGATTCTTTTGAAGACGTGTTTTGAATATTTTCCGTAGAAACATTAGGTGGCCCCAATAATAGGGGAGGGGAGGTTCCTATGCTTAGGGTTGCAGAGGTGGGTTGAGCTATATCGACAAAATCGAGATCCGAGTAAAAATGACTTTTTTTTTCATTTTCATAAGTTTTGCACTTTATCTTTCTTGTCACGAAACACAAATCCCCAAAAGGCAAAATTTATGTGACCAAACGGGAAAAATATTTCTTTGTTTTACCTGGCATGAGCGCGTGCATGCCTGTTGACAAATATATGCTAAATAATCCGCCATAATTCGGATAGCAGTCGACGGCTTTCCACAACTTAGGGCCGTGGCAACAACACAGAACCAACTGCAATCTTTGGGGGAGTGTTGTAAGTAATTCTTGTGCAAACTGCTAGAAAAAATCAGGACCACCGCATAATTGGTTCATTGTGATACCCAAATAGCCATGAAGATAATGAAATCGACGGGTCATGTTTTCCTATTCCGATAGTAACTTAGTGATAAATGGACGATAATAGGTGCTGTTTTGTCAAAATGGTGCCCGGCGACAAACCTGGGACTCACTGGGTGATTTAAGGCGGTTTCAACACGTAGGAAGAAAACTCGTCCTTTTCCTCTGCAGTCTCAACCGACACATAAATCGCCATTCAGAATTACGGCAGAGTAAAGGTTATTAACCCAAACTAAACTATAGTCTTGTCCTGCCCAAAACAGGACTAACTTGCTTTTCTGTTTTTTGGCAAAATACGCACAATGATTGAGGAGTCTCCGTTACACCGCTGCATTGGCGAGGTGTTATCCCAGGGGCGGATCTAGGTTTCAATTCAAGAGCTCAATGATGTCCAGCACTGAGCGCCGAAGGGGGGTCCGGGGGCATGCTCCTCCGGGAAAATTTTTAAATATAGGTTTAAATTGGTGCATTCTGGGCGAATTTAGGTACATATAAATCAATTTGAGTTGACTCTTCATATGTTATACATGACTCTTTTGTACTGTCTGGACACTATGCTTGTATACCTGTATATCTGGTGTACTAACGTCCTATTTAAGGTCAAATAAGCCTCTATGAGTTTTAAGTTCCAAGTGTTGTCTAATATTTGACCAAATTAAGCAGTGCTCGACTGCGTGAAGGTACCCTATATTATTCATCACTGGCATTTTATGTGTACTAAAATTGGTAAAACATGTTGTGGATGTTTAATTTTGATCAATGAATATTCCTTATTTTAGATAGTAGTCCATATATATATATATATATATATATATATATATATATATATATATATATATATATATATATATATATATATATGTATATATATATATATATGTAATAATAATAATAATAATAATAATAATAATAATAATAATAATAATAATAATAATAATAATAATAAACGCTACGTGTATCTCAATCTGCAAAAAAAAATGACACCATGGAGGATTGAGATTAATAAATTTATCTCAGAAGAGCCGCTTCAGTACTACTTATTTTTCAAATATAGTCAGTATTCACTTTGGTGCATAGACGAAAGATTGTGCTCCGGGGTTTAGGCCGAAGATTTAGTGAGCAATTCTAAAAAAAAAAAAAAAAAAAAAAAAAATGGTTGTGTTGGAATCATCTATTTATTTCATAGAGCGCAACAGACGTCAACACTGACCGAACTGCTTGTTGTGAAAAATACTTTTACTGTGATGACACAAACGACTCCTGTCATGGATTCCCTGCCATAGACATGGAATCTTTCCAAAAGGATCCTACCTGTATTCCGCAAACATATATACTGTACAGATGCATTATGTTTGGAACACATCGTTCCCCCTGGCATTTGGGCCTTTCATGCTACAACTTTATGAAAGAAAAATATTCAATGAAGACGAAGAAACGCGTTGAAGATGAACAATGCATTGAAGTGCAAACGGGTAGAGGATAGAGATTTCTTATTGAATTTGCCGAGACATACTTTCTTTTTTATTTCTCTTTGTCAGCATGCCTGAATCAAGCAGTCTTCTGGCAATCCAGCTGAGCTTGCATTTACAATGCAGTTGTGACTCTATGTTTGGACTGTTGTTATATGGGGATGGTTAGACGTACCATTGACGTTGACGGCCCGTTCACTATCCTTGTCACTGTCAAGCGCCTGCTGCTCCCCCCCCCCGCGCTTTCCCTCCCGCCACTTTCAACCCACTCCGCCTAATGTAGCAAAAGGTAATGACTCTATATGATTCTGAAGATAGAAAATTTATCATGCTGAACTAGTGCTGCTAATGTATGGGAAGATGCTGTGCCTTAACCCAGAGCAGAGTCTAACTTTTATAACTTGTGAGTTTATATTGGCAATAGTCAACAACCAAGACTCCGTTGCTTAGAAACCTTAGGTATTTGACCATGTGTAACCCGTAGTGAATGAACTGTAATGTCAATACAGTTTGCCCAAATATTTAAAGCGAATTTCTGTCACATTGGCATGTGTACACTGGTCGAAAGGTTACTTCAATAATAATCAGGAGGAAAAACTAAGTGGTTGATAAAGTAACCAGATTTCTCCGGAGCGTGCTCTTGGCACCAGGGAAATTTGTTGTTTTTGCCTTATTTGGTTGTTTGTTTAATAATTAAGTACTTACTTTTTCAAACGGTCACTCATTGTGCAATTTGTAAATCTCCAAATTTGTGATGATAATCCGATTTTACGTTAGTACAAATGGAACAATCGGGTGGCATATCTTGTGAGTAGCTTCGATTCTTCGATTTTTTCCTAATTAATTTTTATGACATCTGTGCCTTTATAATAATGATAATAATGATAACTTTATTAACCCCCAGAGTTGGGAAAAATATAAATGTAAATCAAGATGGAATCATTGCGCTCTATTTAAGACAATCGCAAGTTGTTCTAAGGCCAAGAGACTACAGATGTGTAGCAAGTCATTATATAGCCAATAGATGGTAGGAGCGCAGCAAGCTTGTTTTAAAGGATATTGCCTTGCGTGCTTGGCAAATCTGTAGATTCATTACTCTGATAACCTGGCCCGTTAAGGGTTAACCATCCCCAAGCGTGCTGAATCAACAGCTTTTGTCGTGTAAGGCAAACTGTTTTCACGGGTTTTAACATTATGATACATTTCCTCTTGTGTTACCTGAAATTGCGAAAAACAACAAAATAACCGGAAACAGAAAAAGATGGAAAGGAAACAGAAAGTGCTATATTTGCATCACGCGGCAGCTCGTTCTATATCTAAGCGCTGTACGACATTTTTATAGATCCATCCCAAGGGGGCCCGATATATTTTCGGGTTGTCCGTCTGTCCACAATTGCTCATGAACACGATGTTTCATGACTTAGTTACCGTCCACCTGGAACTCCAATTTACCCACATTTGATTACACTTTACTTCCCATGTCTTCATTTTCAAAGTCCAAGGACCCATGAATGTGCGAACGGACCCGTCAGTCAACGTGTTGCAATGAAGTGCCTTGAGCATCCTTACCACCAAGGTGCGCTTCACAGTCATTTCTGGGGAGCAAAACTTCCAATTACTTTTATACTTCTGCGCACATCCCACCGAGAGTTTTTGGTTCAGTGAGCCTTTTTTATTCTTGTTTCTTTGTGTGGTGGTGGTGATGGGAAGGTTAAGTTCTGTCCTACCACGGAAAACATGTGGCATGCAAAAACGCCTGACTTGTCCCCTGATTAATGCACACAAACTAATACACAGTGGGATCTCCCTATTAAGATCATCCCAGGGACTGGGAAATGGGATCTTTATAGGGACGTGGTATTTATCGGGGAAAGAATTTTTATAAGGATAAACAAAAAATGGGACTGTAAATTGGTAGTCTTAATATACAAATGGTCTCTTTATGAGGATGGCCTTAATTAGAGAATATACTGTACATGAGCTAGCATTATTGGTAGCAGTTTTGACCGAAAACAAAGACCAACTAATTTGTATGCTAAATATTCTAAATCTAAAGTTATGATTGTGGGAAAAGAGTATACTTAAACAAAAAAGTATGGATCCTGGGACATAGGTTTACTTCCAAATGTAAAACATATAGGTACGTATTCATTATCTCTTCAAGATCAATGAAAGACTCACCACATGTAAATGATGTGCTGATTCCCAAGGGAACACGTTTAAGAGGATATGTAAGCAGTATACTTTCGTCTCATAAAAATATAAATCGTGTAAGTTTGGGTAATACTATATGAAAGAGCACCATCTTGCCGCTAGTTTCACATGGTGCTGCAATTTGGGTGTGTAATGCGAAGGAACCTGAGGTGTCTCAAAAATCATTACAATATGCAACCACCAAAGCCATTTTGCAGGTTAACTCTTCACTTTCAATGGCCACAACCCCAGGTGAGCAGGGATGGTTGCCTTTCGATATTTGTTTGGAACACCTTAGAGTAAAGTACTTCCACCAGATGAAATTTGAGTTGCTGGACACAAGCTGTGTAAACAAATCTTGGATGCTTCGCTTGAGCCTAATAGTGGAAACATTCCTGATGTATGGCCGCCTGTGAATGAAATGGGTAAAAGTTTAACAGTGTATGTATAGACCGTGTTTTCCGATCGGGAAGTTAAAACTGGTTATGTCGTTTTGATAAATTAAAAAACGGAGGGTATAAACTACATTTTGTTTCAGAAAATTGATAAGAGAAGGTCGCTGAATTGGTATCGAATGTTTAAACGTTCTGCATTCGCTTAGAGTTAGTTGTTGAATGTAGATAATTTTACTGGCACAATTTAAAATTTATGGCCAGAACTCAATGCTTGGGTCTAGGTAAAGATTTGAAAAGATGGACTTCCCCTAATGTTGGATGTGCTTTGTGCAACAGTGCTAACGAAAATTTCCCCTACTTTTTATTCTTTTATTTTAGACCCTCAATCTGACCCAATGTATAACGTTTAAACTGTACATATTGTACAGTGTGATTTTAAAGTTGAACAGCGCACGCAATGAGGCTCCACATGGCACGTGTTTGTGCATAGATGTATATTTCACTTTTTCAATATGTTTAATCATGACATTCCCGTTCGACCACGGCCATTAACTTGAAATGTCGCCTGTTTCTGTTTCCAAAGTGTATGCACAAAGGCTTTTTGAAAGAAAGTATGGGAGAATCACACGACGTAAGTCCATCAGATTAAATGAATCACTGGCCAACAATTATTCGCAAAGTTCTGAGGGCAATACGTGCTAGGTTGACTTGTTTATTGAATCAATTTAACCCTTTTGTCCTTGATCAGGACAAGTATAGTTAACACCGAAAATAATATGATCAATCAAGTTTTAAAATAGCGGTATAAAGGCTTTTATTCATGTACAAACTCGCCTGTAGCTCCAGATAAACAAGGTGTTTGGGTCAGGAGCATTTCACAGTCCTCTTAAGGTGGGCCGCTCGCCAATAAAATTTGTTTATTAGTCCACAATATCCAACATTGAAAGGGTTTTTATAATCAAATGAAGGTTAAAGCTTAACTGACAACACTATGTTTTTTGTCAATTCGGCCATACATAATTCTGTTGAAGGTAATTAGATGGAAGGAGTTGCCAAAGTTTGGAATGAGCAAGAAAGAAGCAAACTGATTAGCGATAGGCGACTCCTATACAATACGTATTCTCTTATAGAAGCCTAAGGGTTTAGGGGCCAATCTCAAAAGACAGTCCAATATACCAATATCTGACTATGCGCATAAAAATGAACATTCATACCACCTGCCCGTGACGTTTAGACTATATTTATTATATATTTTTAGTGCGGTGAAATCTGATGAGAACAGAAGGTAGCTTGAAACACATTTGTGTAGTGTTTGAAAGGGAGGAGTGGGCTTTCTCAGCATGGCATTTGGTGTCCAGCTGCCAATGGCTATTTCAGAGGAAAAATGGCGTGTTTTGTCTCCCGGACTTCTTCTGGCTGACTAAATGAAGGCCCAAACCAGTGCAATGAAAGAAGCTTTTTTCAAGTTTAAGCATATATGCACAAATTGATTTGTACATTAATTAGTTTAAAAAAAGAAAAAGAAGCTTCCGTGTTATCCCCAAATTGTGATATGAATAAAGTGATCTGGAAAGTTCTGCACTAAAACACGTTTTCCAAGTTCGAGCGATAGTTGACTTTTTCATTGAACTTCAAAAAGTGAGTCATTATGATATTGGTAAAAAGAGATCCCTTGTAGGCCAATTGTTGAATAGCTCTCCTTGGGTAAATCAATCGATTTCTTTTCCAAATGCAAAAATGTAAAGTGGCTAAAAGCGAAATTATCAAGAGATTTAACACCGCTCGGTATCACCTGTCAAATGAGTTAATACCGCTCAGTATCACCTGTCAAATGAGTTAATACCGCTCAGTATCACCTGTCAAATGAGTTAATGCCGCTCAGTATCACCTGTCAAATGAGTTAATACCGCTCAGTATCACCTGTCAAATGAGTTAATGCCGGTCAGTACCACACGTAAAATGATCTCGACAGAACCTCCATAACGTAATTTCTGGCTGCCAACAAAAGGTTCATTACAAGAAAAGCTGTCCACATCTAGCTATAGAAGACCAATGGTTGCATCAAGATCACAGGCAAAGAAGGTATCACTGAATATATCATCTGTCACTCTATTTCATACTGTGCCGTGGTAGATGTTAACAGCAAGATAAGGTGTTAACATCTACCATAGCACAGTATGAAATAGAGTCACAGATGATATTTTCAATTCATACAGACTTATGCATAACATCAACAACTCACAGCATAAAAAAGAGTCACAGATGATATGTTTACTTTATATAGACCTATGTATCACACCTACCATAGTACAATATGAAATGGAGTCACATATTATATTTTCACTTCATATAGACATATGAATGTTGTAAAGAAATGATACAAAGTGTGTTCAGGGGCTCTGGTGCTCAGGTTGGCAACCCTGGAAAATCGGTCAGCAATAACATATTGTGTCTCACAAAATAAATATATAATGAAATAAACCCGAGCAAAATATCCTGTGTGTGGCACAAAGTTTCTTTACATCCTAAAGTGCATGGTTGTTAACAATCTATGTCTTGGTATCAGCAACCGTGACGATTTTAGTCGTATTTTAGTTATGATGCATGCGAACAAACGTCAGAAAAACTCCTCTACTCCCTCAATCAAGAGTCATTGACCACATATTTGGTCAGAGCCAGATTCTACAAATGTTGTACATCAGTGCTTGTTTTGCAGTTACAGGGTTTCGAAGTTGAAACCATGGCACAAATTGGCCATTTAATATTTGTGTATTCCCAACTACCATCACTCGGGGGGGGGGGGGGGAGAGGAGAGGATTATATTCGACAGGCGCTTCTTTAAAATGTCGTCTGCTACTGTTTCTTTAGTGACTCGTCTCCTTCTATAGTGTAATCTATGATCATAACATTATCTTCCATGTATTTATTACTTTAGAACACTTTGGAGGTCATGGATAAACTACGTACCATTTTAAAACTACTTTAAAACGTAACGGTTTGAGACAAAATAAGCGAAACGGATGTTATTGGAATTAACTGGTACTTGCTGATTGGTTTGGGTAGTAAAATGTTAAATGCAGGAATTGTAAATCAGGGTGCAGAGTTGTGTGTTCAACAGCCAATTTTGTTGTGAACATATTCATTTTATGTATGAAAGCCTCCTGACAATGTTAAAGAGTTCGAGCAGACACATTTTGCAAAAAGCAAAACATGAAGACAAAAAACCCACGGCGTCCTTGTATTGTCCCATGGTTACCTTTGTTGTCCGGTCCACACAGCAGATCATTTGTTGCTTCCACGACAGCAGTGCTATTATTTCCTTCCTGTATGAGAAATGAAATGAAAGATAGAATTATACATGCTTTTGATAAATGATATTTCGCTGTCAAAGTTGGTAAAGCTATGTCCATTGCAGCTGGGTAACGCAACTGTTTTAGTAAGGGGCAACATAACTGTAAATGAAAGATCAGAAAACAATAAGGCGATAAAAAGCCTCTTTGACAGCGGCCCTTTGAATCTACAAGTCATTTTGTGTTTCTAAATATTGATTAATAACTCCATTGCTGTCAGAGAATTGAGCATATTTCTGGTTTAATACGCCGAACAAAAATGATAATACTGGGATAGAAGCATGAAAGAAACCTATGCAGTAGCTGGCATCCGCTTGAGATTTTACTGTAATATTATGATAGCGTGTTCCCATTCCACCGCAAACACTCACTCAACTGAATACAACCCCAAAATGATTGGCCAAATTAATTTTATTACGAAGGTATCAATGTTCAATCAGAGCTCTTTCTAGTTTAAGTTTGTCGTTGATATCATCTGGTATTTCATAATCCTATCTGTGCTGTAATGCTTTGTGCTGCATGTATTCTACCCAAGGAGTCACGCGTTTTTATTGCAGAATACGTGTCGCACGAAATATAGAGACAAGACTTTTTCAACGTATCTCATTTTGACACTTCAGTTGACGTTGAAAAAAAAAAAAACCCTGCCACTTCATGAAAAAACACTCACCTGCACACCGGTGTAAAGGATATTTTGCTCGCAATTGCATACCGCATGTCAATTTCCAGGCAAATGGGATAGAAAAATCTAATATGCCTAGAAGTCTTACTAGACCTGTTGATTATTGGATAGCTTTATGAAGCACGTCAGATTTAACGCCGCAGGAAAATGTGCAGCCTCCTGCGGGCTCCGTCATAATGGTCCATGTACCAACCTGTTATCTCTGCGTCCCAGGTGTCCGTCGGGCCATTGCCGTGTAATTGTTTTCATGTCTTTGCTATAATTTCCTCCTATTTCCTCTTCACCTTTCTGGTCATTTCTGGCCAATCTTTTTCCAATTTACCTGGCTGGGAATGTACACTTATATTTATTCAAGTGTTTTGTACAGATGTTGCTGTGGGGAAACCGCCCTTCTTCCCGTCACATGCAGGCTGTCCGTTATATGCATGAATGTGATTTCGACCCCAGACGTCTACAGGATAACACTGTTATGCATAAAGTAAAACATTGTAAACCAAAGAAGTAATTGGTAATCATCTTATATGCCTCATTACACAGAACCTCGTAATGTCTTACCCAACACTCACAGAACACTTATGGCTGGGTAACTTATCTTCTAATTTAGACATAAAAGGTATCGATAATTAAAATCTTAAGGGGATACATGTAATTATAACATTTTTTTTGGGGGGGGGGGCGCAGCTCAATACTTAACTGCTACACCACTAACACAAACGCTGTCCCCTCTCAAATGAATGTTAGGTTTCCAGCCTGAGTTAGCAACTTTCCTCAGAAATGCAGAAGAAAGTTGTTGACCCGGGGATCAGTCTTCTCTCGCCCTGCCAACAGGCTTGCTAGTGTGTGAGTGAAACGTCTTAACTTTGAGAAACTGGAGTAGGGCTGGGTTTGTTTCAATAAGGCAGACAGGCACGCCTATTTCATTTCTCTTTACAATAAATAACTTAACAGTAATAAACATGCACAAGGTTAACAAGAATGATGAAGATAATCAGCAAGCGAAAGGTTAAAAAGAAGGATGAATATAACTGGCCAGAAAAGGGTTAAAGGAGAGAGAGAGAGACAGAGAGAGAGAGAGAGAGAGAGAGAGACAGACAGACAGACAGAGAGAGAAAGAGAGAGAGAGAGAGACCTTTATAGTGAAGTTGCCTCTTGAGAAATTGAATTTATTATACATTACTCTTGATATACGTGTTGGATGCAAAGGCATGTTTGTGGCAGTGGGTGGAATTTAGGTTTATACGGAAATAGGGCATTACCGCCACCAGTACATTAGTTCCCAAATTCATCCTTACTGATAACGTATAAGAATCGTTTCTCGCTGCAAACCTTTCGTGATTACAAGTTTGAGTCAACATCTGCCCTGGTGCAGACTGCGAACCGACTGTTGACTTGGCGAAACATTCCTTGTGGGGCTCATCTACAATTCTCCTTCACCAAAATTCCTCAGATCGAGACACTGATTGTGCTCCCGTAGCGCTACTGGAAGCCACCGTCATCATGTCATAATTGTCTCGACATTATTTTTTGTTTTCATAACAACAGTGAAAGTATATTCAGTGTAAAATTTAAAGACTGTTGAGGATACAGTCACCGGTTTGGGCCGCTGTGGAAAGCCATTGACCTAATCTACTAATGACGTGTGCCAGTAAGGGCGATTGAAACACTACTCATTTTGTCGATTTCTGTGTGTCTTGTATTTCAGTGTCATTCTTGTATTACAACTCCGTGTGGCGGAAATTAAAGTTGGTTCAGTTCATGGTAGACGAATGTACAGGTGTCTGCATCCGAATGCTTGTGTCGGGGGAGGGAAGCTCATTGTTCGAAGCAGCACGAAATGTTAACCATCAACTCACAGAATGCCGAACTGCGTGTGCCACTAAAATGAAAAAGGAGGAAGGAACGCCGTATCTCTGATTTGATTTGATGACCAGACAGGGTAATTCAAATTGCACACCTGGGTCAATCAAATCCAAGAGAAGCTCTATAGGTACACGGACAGGGAAAAGAAGCACACCAAGCCTCGTAATCTGGCAATGGCAACCACCAGCAGGCTTGGGTACAATATACCTGGTTGAAAGAAATTGTTGTTTGAGTTCAGGTCGGGTTACAAGCAAAAGATCTCTCTCTCTCTCTCTCTCTCTCTCTCTCTCTCTCTCTCTCTCTCTCTCTCATCCACACGCCCATACACAAACACACACTGATATCCCTCGGTGTCAATGTCTCACTATACGAATGTATGTTTGTACTTTTAAAAAGATCCACAACCAGGCTCCATGCTTTACGAACAGCCTTTATGGCAAGTAAAAGCTGATATTGACAGAACAGTCGTATTTGTAACATGACTCTTGGCCAACACTAAAACATTTATGCTGTTTGGGAGGACAAGAGAATGGCTGTCCGGAAGGTGCTAAACCAGCAGCATGTTGCTCAGTTCAGATCGTTGTGCTTTTGTTTTTCTGTTTGTTTCTTTTGGTATACATGGTAAAGTAACAAGAGTTATACTAGAGTTTTAGAGCTGTATCACCGAAAAGACTAGTTTTAAGGTAGTAAAGCTATGACACTGTAAACCACAAAGACTAGTTTTACTACAACCGAGCTATTCCCGCATAAAATAAGTCTCCATCCTGCGTCCGACTTCATGTACATTAGAGTAAAAATTTCACATATACATAAGCAAAGGATACATTGTCGCAAAGGCCTTGATTAACAGATCATAAATAAAATCAAAGGATGACCCTGTCCTTTTAATTGGTAGCGAAAATTTGGTTTGATCTGAAATTGCGATGCGACAGCGGTATTCAAACATGTAGAGATAACTTGTCACGGGTTCAACCATATTCTGTAATGTTTGCACTGAATTGCTCCTGACACGTGTGCCGAAAAAGACACACAGATTGTCTTTATTTGTGTTCGTTTTGAAATTTTCAAGGCTGAATCTAACAAACCCACTAAATATTAAGACAGAATATAGTTAGTAGCTGTTAACGTGAAAATTTGCAGTTTATGCAGTTTTCTTGGTTTGGCAGGATAAGCCACCTTTCATATATACATATATATATATATATATATATATATATATATATATATATATATATATATATATATCCTAATATTGTGAAACCTTTTCAGCATCAGAATGTAAAGGAATTTTTTTATACTACGAATGTCTTGTTAGTTCATTCCAGATAGCATATTCGCCTGACAGCTGTTTGTACGTATGGTAATATCCTATTATACATTATTTGTGGTACTATACGACGATAAGTACAATTTGCAATGAGAAATAAGCTAAGAAAATAGTCGATTATTAAGGAGCTGGATTGAGAGCCGTCCAAGTTGGCGGGTAGCAGCTGACACGGCTGGTGTACACCAAATATTCAAGACTGCTCTAGCTATAGAATGTTGAATTAATTTAAGACTTGATGAAGAGACTTTCGAATCGTTAAGCCAGACCGAGCATCCAAGGAATAAACGGAGTAGAATTACGCTTTACCAAATACTAGACCCAAAACTATTAATATTAATATTTATGCAAAACTATTAATAACAATATTTAAAAAGATCTAATTTTGGTGAAAATTACTTGTTTAATGTGAAGGATTTTTTATGCACCGCATCTAAAATTTAAAGCACGTACAGGTTGCTTAGGAATTAACGAAAATTTGGAAAGATGGGGAATTTCAGATGCAGTTTGTGATTTATGTCGAAGTGATAAGGAAGTTTTAACCCATTTCCTTTTTCTTTGTCCGACCTTGAATGAGATACGAAAATGAATGAGATAAGAAAAGCAAGTTACAAAAATTAGAAAGTGAATTGAGACTCTAGGGACATGAAGAGGTATGGTTTAGTTCCTGTGGATCCTCTGTTTTGGGCAAGCTATGTCTATTTTTAGGTAATCATGGATATATGTATAGTAATAAAGTTGGAGCTGTATTTGACAAAATATGCAAAGAGTGTTTACTTAATGCGTGGAAACTTAGGAGCGAGTCCTGTGCGGACCAGCCAGATCCGACCTAAGACAGTAATTTTAGATGCGTGTGATTGTGACATCTAAATACATTTTAAATATGTTTGTATATATTTGTATTATGTTAAATTTTAACTGTGGACACACCGGAGGTAAACCTCGAACCTTCGGTGCCCCCGATGTAAAGGGGTAGTTTCCTAATAAAATTGATATTATTATATAAGGGTAACAGTATACAACATGAATATCCACTCAGGTACATAGCCTGATCTTAAAGGTGCACCTCTATGTTACTTGCATGGCTCAATTACTTTATATTATTTTAATCGTAAATAATTTACATACAATGTGATAATATAATCTAATAGAAATACGATTACTGTATTTATGAGTGGCATTTTGCGTTACTGCACCTGCGTTTTGGATGACACAGAGTTGAACATTTAAATACATAATTACCTTTTTGTACATCCTCATGAACATAATAAATGAAAAAAAAGGCGTTATTCAAACATGTTTTGGGAACTTATTTTCTGTACTGGGATTATAAATAAACAAACACACAAACACACACACATACCTACATATATATATATATATATACATATACATATATACATATATATATATATATATATATATATATATATATATATATATATATATATATATATATATATATATATATATATATATATATATATATATATATACACACATATATTCTATTTTGGGTCTTTTTGTCCAAAACCACTTCCTGGTAGTCATTACCCTATTCCGCAGTCCGAACTCTTTACTCTCCATAAGCTTACCTGTCCCTGTCTAACCTATATACATATAGAACCACTTGTCAATATTGCACACGTTCCTCTGCAAAATTTTGACATAGGCTGTATTAGCCCAAAAAAATAAAAAGGTCTTCAGCGGGGTGACTACTCAACATGTTTCGGAGCCTTTTACCCGTACATGTCTCTGTGAGTAGCGGCAATGTAACTTTGCTTTTTCGGCATTTTTCAAATCCTAACATTCACTTTATCTAAAAATCACTCACCCATGAATCATTTGTGCTACACAATGACAATATCATTACTGTACAACCAACTGGATCTGGACTGTATTGCAAAGAGTTAAAGTATATCAATGATATCACTCTTAAAACGTCTGCTTGCATAGATCAACATCTATTCCACTCTCTTGACAGAAAATGACAAAAGTATGTGCTGTGCATGCATGATCGCGGATATGTCAAAGAGCGTTACAAAAAATACTATAGCTCAAGAGGTAATAATGCATCGATGTCAACTTAAAGAAGCAACGGATTAATTTCACGCGTTTAATACGGTGTACGTTTGTAGGGTCAGTATTATGTTTCATACATAAATTTTATGTCGAATGAGGTATAAAAATCAGCTTACATAATCCCTATATGGAAAAACTGTTCAGATCTCATGAAACATTGACTGAAAATACATCGGGACGATACCACATATTGATGATGAACAAAATTATGTGACATATCTTGTAGCTTTTCCTTCATTTATTACAATATAAGAATGTGATTGGTCATCTTGGCTGGGTGAAGCTGTCAGCAATTTAATTTTTATTTGCGTAAAAAGAAAGAGACACAGCAAAATACTAAAGCTCTGTGATTCGGAAATTTGGCTGGGCATATTGCTACTTGAAGAAATGTGCCAAAGTAGTCTAGATTTTTACATAGCTTAGCCCGTGCTTTGTTCACTAACTTTTGAATTATTGGCCAAAATATATTTTCTCTAAAGGTCATGGCCGGCGAAAGGTCGGTCAAGGTTCCCAAGACATATATCTTGTAAAACTTCGGTGAAAGCACGGTCACCTGGTGTAATGGTACATTAACATGTGTAGCAGTCTGCGAGGTTCCAAATGAGTGAAATTGCATGTGTAAAAATGTGACAAAAGAGCACCACCAAACCATATTTAATAACTGTCCTTTCAAATTTTGGATAAAAAGTGTGACGTTAAAACCAAACTGTGCCTCGAACCAAGCTATCCATACAGCTAAACACAATGCAGATTGCCCATTAATTTTTCTAAACGTGGGCAGCAATGTGTTTTTGAAAGTGTGCCATGAACAGAGAAAGTAAGGTCAAGGACCGTTAACATATATATCTTATGCAACTTCAATGTCCGTGGACTTTTGTGATATAATGGCATCCAGGAGCTTGCAGTGGTGTTGGAGATAGTTCACATAACAGACCCCGGGAAAACGAATGAAAAAGGTTTAGATGTGGTGTTATGATATCTCGGTGAACCTTTGAGACTTAACGGCACCCACTGAGTTTGGAGAACCTATTTAATAAATTTAAATTACAATCCTTAAAGCCTCTCCTTACGGGGTGGGCTTGAAGATGAAGTGCAGCGGTAGCAGAAAGTTATAAGCAGTTTAGGACAGACACAATCTTATTGAAGCCTCTGTGGTATTTGTATGTGTGGTGAGGCATATGTGGGTTTATTATTCGTTATAATATAGTACAAAAAACCCAGATAACTCTAACTCCAACACAACGTCTTTTGATAGCCTCGATACACATAATTAAATAATTTATCAGGTGCTAGGACTTCAAGGTACACATAATACGTGTTGATATTGTTATTTGCCCTAAATTCTGGAAGTTTCAATAATGTTCTATTTACTACGCACTTGAATAATTAACTTATCAAAAGCCTATGATATCATGTTTCTAGATTAAAGAAGTGTTTTCGTCGTTTTTCGCTGGAATTTCTAATAAATCCTTGCTTCAGTATGGACACAAAGCTTGCAGAAGAATACTCTCTATGTGAACCTTCACATAAACCAGTGTTTAATTGATACCTCTCCGCCCTAATGTGTACAATACTCTTGTTTAATGAACCTGCTGCTGTACCTTTCTTTTCGCTGCCTTAATTAGCAACCTCTCCTAAAACCCACGCTGTTTCGCGATTAATGTCAGCCTCTATGTCAATCCATCAAACAACACACGGACTAACTGTCTCTGGCCACAAAGGTTAAAGTTCCCGTGTTCAAGTAAATAAAAATTACGGCCGACTGGTAACAGCAAGAAACGATAAGGTACTGATGTCCAAAGAGGCATGGGGTTCTAAATTAGCAATAACAAACTACGATTTTAACTTTCATAACCGAATGATAATGCTGCCGTTTATTTTTTTTTTCTTTTTTTAAATTTTAATATTTATTTTATATTAATATTTGATTTCCAGCTACCCCAATGACATCTAGTAAGGCGACGTCACACAGGCCCCCTTTGTCTATGGCTAGTCTTTTTTTGATATAATGTTGATGCAGCTGCTTGGATACGTAACCATGTTTGGCATTGTGATGATATTTGTAGGCTGCCAGGTACAATTTAGCACTAGCGACGAGAATTACAGAATTGTTTATATTCCCGAGCATGCAATGTCCCGAATTAGCATCAAGAGAGATTTTTGCGAGTTTCGTTTTCCCGAATTGCAAAAAAAAAAAAAAAAAAAAAAAAAAAAAAATCACATGAGACATCCAATACTCATTTCATATTTTTCATTAATTAAAGTACTACATGATGTAAAATATATTTTTGTGTTGGCTTTACTCGGTAAAATTTATCCCCCGCGAAAATTAAAAAACTATACAGTAATATGATTGGCCAATATATTTTCCCAGTTTAGATCAACTGAAGTATTGTACAATTACTTCTGAATGAGCACACAAATACGGTGCATATTTTTCGGTGTGTACGGCTCACAAGGGACTGCCTTCACCTGGAATGTGTATGGAATCTGATGACTTGTAGCGTAAGTAATGTTTTCAGTTCATGCTTCTTATTCTATATATTCTTGTTCAGGTTTTGCATTTACAAGCTTGTACCTATATGTATATATGTATATATATATATATATATATATATATATATATATATATATATATATATATATATATATATATACATACATATATATACATACATATATATACATACATATATATACATGTATATATAGACATATATATATACACATATGTATACACATATATACATGTATATATAGACATATATATAGACATATATATGTATATATATATATGTATATATATATATATATATATATATATATATATATATATATATATATATATATAGTGGTTAATGGGCAATTACACACTGCCCACAAAAAATATGCAATGGAATAGGTCCCACAGCCGGTTTGTGGGTCATGCCCATCGTCTGCCAGTCAATTATAATCCCCAAACCGGACCGTGGGCAGTATATACCAAGTATAGCTTACTACACTTCCGGGTATTTATAGCTTCCCATAATATCTGGGCAGATTTGCTAATGTGTACGTTTCTGAAACCTCCTAGGTAGCGCCTTGAATTTGAGGGAAACATGGCTTATGGGCATTTTTCAACTGCCGATAAACCGAACAACTGCCCACAAGACGGTATGAGGATTACAATTCTGCCCATAAACCACCCAAGACAAAACTATATATACATATACATATATTTATATAAATATAAATATAGATATAAATATAAATATAAATATATACATACATATATATATATATATATATATATGTATATATATATATATATATATATATATATATATATATATATATATATATATATATATATATATATATATATATTTATACATATATATATATATCCATAAAAATGTTGATTGTTCTGGTCTATTCATCAGCTGGCAAGGAGCCGCTAACAGAGATACACGAGCTTGTATTTAAGGCTAGAAACATCCATTTCGTTCCATGCTTTGATTGTTACCTCGCAAAAGCCCCATTATTATCCCATGTGGTCTTTCTCAACAATGATTTATTGAACGTGTTTTGTTAAATATCTAAATGAAAAATAAGCGTTTCACTGTTTCCCTACATGTATATATTTGTTATAGCTTGAAATTTCAGGAACGGAAACGGAGAGTGTTGACCTGATTCGTATACTTTAAGTCGACTTTTGAAAGCGTATCATTTCAACCAGGCTTTCCGATGATAGCATCGCAGACCCCGCGTGAGGAAAATGGAAGGTGGAGTAGTCAGCATAATTCATATAAGAGTGACCGTAGTGATGTTTACAGCTAATATGGTTGAATGAGTTCAGATTTGCTGTGACTTTGGCGGTGAAGAGGAATACCATCCTATCGGCCACCATACGAAGTATGCAAAAAATAAAATATTCCAATCACGCAGGACATAAATATCCCAATAGAAGGCGTGTGTCGCAGATTGCGCCGCTGGTAACTCAGGCTTCTTACAAGTAGTTAAACCTGGCAAGCAAATAATTCGAACACCCCCGATTGCCCGCTGTTTGTCCTCCTGTTATCCCCTAAGCATCTTCTATTAACTCATTCCCCCGTAGTGACACTTTTTTCGGCTAATATCTTAATGTCTTGTGCTAATTGCATTTTACTAATTTAACGATTATTTTTCAAAATTTTGGATGAAACTTGCATGGAAGATCACACCAAATTGTATGCCCATGGTCAACAGCTTACTTTGGCCAAGGAAAACTGTTGAGTCGGTCTTCTATCAGGGTGGAATGAGTTAAGTAATTAGGAATGTTGTTGTAATCTTTGCGTTATATATTGAATACCAAGGACGGAAATGAACATTAAGTGTTTTTGCAAGAGGGATTTATATAGGGCTTTGCCCTGTTTCTCAATTGTATCCTTACGGAAATAAAAATATGTTTTTACCATTTTTTTCGAAGAATTAAACCGTGCTGGAGAGCCACAAATACATCAGTTATCCAAACTTTGTATTCAAAGTGACATCTTTCATAACAGTACGACCCTTACCTCTGTTGGCATACATATATATAACGGCAATCGTTACACAGAGTGAGTGGCTAAAATATGATATTCAAAAATTAAAAATAATACTATTCAATAATTTCAAGTTTTTACATGAACTGTTTTCCATTACTTGCCAAACAACTTTCCTCACCAGTCCTCTTCCCATTTTGCTAGCGGCATATGTTCATGGAAAACCAGGCTTTACCCATTTTTTTTATTCAGATTAGATTTTTTTGTCACTCGAATAATCCACAAGCTTTTTTAAGGCAAGTATTAGTACTGATCTCACGTCTGTCCTTATTTCCCTTTCTCAAATGTTTCTCGTCCCAAACTCACCCGCTGACAACCCTCATTTGACAGGTTTTTCAGGACATTTTGCCCCGGTCGCTTGATCACTGCAGACGGTGGTTCTACGCTGTATGTTTTAAGTCACTTCATGCACAACGTGGCTTGTACCTTCAGAACACGAGGTCCTATGCACAGTGACACCTTTTTATTTGGTGAAATCTATAGACTTCCGCACTCGCAAAACTAATTTTGGGACTAGCCCCAAGAGAGGTTTGATCTTGCGGCAAACTCAATTTTCAACAGGTATTTAAGCTCTGACGTCCTCACCCCGCCTGGCCAAAAATTGAATAATTTTATGAATACTAACCTTATCTCCCTTCATGTTCAAGAGCCCACCAGCATTAATGCAAATTCTGCTGCATGCCCTTCAAAACTTCCTATGTTAATGCAATCCTGGTACTACCACCGAGTTCAGATTGTAACCATTGTGTCGTTGGTAACAGTCGGTTTTTTTTGTTTTTTTTTGTTTTTTTGTTTGTTTGTTTGTTTGTTGGTTTTTTTTTTTCTTTTTTTTTGTTTTGTTTTGTTTTGTTTTTTTTATTTTTTATTTTTTGAGAAATCGTTTTCAAAGAGTCGTTGTCCACCAGGGATCTATTTTAGGTGCTCTTTTATTTCCCACTTATGTTAATGACGTTGCTCATGATGTTCATTGCAGCCAAAACTGCATGTGTGTTTGTTTCTGGGAGTACTCATCGAGTTTTTCATCCTTCCCTTCGTCTTCAGGATCAACTTTTAGAAAATATTCACCACCATAAGAATATTGGTGTCACAATACACTCAGACTTGAAATGGGCTGGCCACATCAATGAAATTGTGTTCAAAGCTAGTGAGATAGTCAACATTATTAAAAAAAATGTTTAAATTAGTCCTGAATAGACATACGCTTGAGACCGTGTGCACTTAATTTATCCGTCATATTCTTCAATATGGCAGCACTATGTGGACCGGCTGTACTGTACCTGATGCAGAATAACGAGACAATATTCAGCTTAATGCTGCCCACGTTGTTACTGGCGCAATGTCTCGTGCAAGCAATGCAATATTATATGAGGTCCGCTGGCCAACTTTAACCAAAAGAAGAGAATAAGCCAAGTAAGTTATGATTCATAAAATGGTGAACATTCTCGTTCCTGTCTCATTCTGCTTTATTATATATCTTATTGATTATAAGATACTGTAGTTCTAGAAATTTTCGCGCTCGATTTAATTTCACGCTTTTCGCACTAGCACCTAAAGTGCGAAATTAAAATGCGCGAAAATAAGTTGCATTGTATTTCACTACATTGTTTGGCATTGGATTGCGCGAAACTAAAATGCGCGAAAATTCTGTAATTTCAGAAAAAAATTGTTTGTGCGAAATTAAACACGCGCGAAAATTTCTAGATCTACAGTACCCAGATATGATAGTCGCCAAAACTTTGACCTCCATGATTTTAGGGCTCCTACGAAAACTTTCGACATATCTTTCTTTCTATGTACTCCCGTGCCATTGAACGAGCTTCCTCTACCAACTCGGAACTCAAACAGATCAATTACATTCACAAAATTATATAATTTCAGAACCAGCTTTCTTGCCACTCACCATGCTCGCTAGAGGTTGGCTACAGTCAACTTAATTCGCATCTCTGAAAATTCCGAAGACTCTGTTGAATGTCCATGTTGCTCTGCAAACGAAAATTTTGGCACTATTTCTTCGTTTGTCCCTTGCATAATGTCCTAAGATCCCGATTGCATTCATCATAAGTCCACCTTACACCACTTATAAAACATATTGTCCTATATAGCTGTGTAGACCATTCCTTTCAATGAAAAACGTTGAAATCTTTTTGACAGTTCATGGATTCATATCCGCTACACAACGTTTCCAGACTGGAGCTTTGAGTTTATTAATAATGTTTCGCAATTTTAATGCCTATATCATTGATTGCTCCGCTCTGCAGCCCTCTCTATCTCTCTGTTTCCGTTTCGTGGTGTCATCTGAGTGTCATATTCCGCGCCAGGCTACCCAATATGTGTCTTTCTCTGCAAGCGGGGTTGATATTGGACTAAGTCTTTTTCCAAACTGTTGTTCACACTAAAGAATACCGTATGTTATGTTCTAACGAATGAAAAATATTTAAACCGAACAAGTTCCCTTATGTCCGCTACACGCACATGCACGATGTGAAATATAAACTATCACGCCCACCTGTAACTGGTCTCCTGGTAGGCCAGAATTATATGTTTCAGTTTCGAAACAATTATTGCTACCAATGACTAAATCATAATAATTCAAAATTATGTGGGCTGTCTTTGCTGAATATTTTGCTCAGGCAAAGAGCTGCAACTCAGAGAAACATGTACGGGTCCAGGCTCCGAAACATGTTCTGAGTAGTTGCCCGTTGAAAACCTTTCCATTTATTTGGGCCGATACAGCCTATGTGAAAGTGTTACAGAAGAACGCGTACAATAGGAACAAAAGTACTTCCATAGATATTTAGGTTAGACAGTGACAGGTTAGCTTATGGAGGGTAAAGAGTTTGGACTGTTGAATTGCGTAATGACCACCAGGAAGTGGTTCCCGACAAAAAGACCCAAATACAAAGCGGTCACGGTGGCATACCTTTAAGAAACACAGCATCGATATGTGTGGCATTTGTGAGGTTATATCCATATGTGCACTTAGATAAGCAAAAGTTCAGTTAAATGACGACCATATGACCACAAGTAATTGGTAGCAATTTCATATTTGCACTTTGATGAACATACGTTGAGGCAAATGATAACCACATGACCACAGACAGGAAGTACTAATCGTATAGCAAAAACTTAGATAAAGAAAAGTTGCGGCAAGAGGCAACCACATGAACAAAGTCACCAGCAGCAATTGCTTATGTGCACTTAGAGGAACAAAAGGTGAGGCACATATCAACCCCATGACCAAAAGCTACTATAAGCAATTACATTTATGATCTAAGGTGAGCTGACGTAGAAGCAAATTGGGACCATATGACTACAAAGCATCAGTAGTTTTATGCATTAAGATAACCAAACGCAGAGGCAGATGACGACCAGGTGACCACAAATTACTGGCAGAAATTACACACGTAGTATGCACTAATATCAACAAAGGTGAGTCAAATTGCGACCGCATGACCACAGGCCTTTGGTAGTAAGTAAATATATGCAGTTAGGTCAACAAAAGATGTGGCAAAAAAAGGCGACCGTATGACAAAATGTAGCTAGTAACTATTGCATATATGTACTTAGATAAAGAAGAGTCGAGGTAAATGGCGCCCATCTGGCCACAAGCCACTGCTAGCAATTATATATATTATGCGCTTAAATAAACAAATGTTGAGGCAAATGGCGACCATGTACCCACAATTCATTATTAGCGCTAATATTTATATATTATGTGGCACGCTTTGCCATATACTTTTCCCATGCCAAATAGCAACTTTACCTTAAACTATTACTCAAAAATGTCTGCTTTGAACACAGGGAGCTTTGAGAAAGGAATACTTGGCGGTCCATCAAAATCCCATTTCCTTTCAGTCGCCATAGCTTCCTCCTTCAAACCGGCCGACAATAAAACAGAAACTCTTCTGTTTGATTGAATTGCTGTGTGATTCGTTCCCCGTGCTCTACTTTGGATGTTCTAATATTTATTACACCTTGCCATCCACTTTTTCCTAGAATCATTTTGCAGGGTTGGACGGTCATTGACCGAATGTATCCACACCAAAAAAGGACATGGAAGTGAGATAATAACTCCGTGACAACTTGTCGCACACAAACCAGGTCAGAAATACTGGGAACAGTTCTATGAATGCTATAACAATAGGACACCTAGTTCCATTGCACTTTGCATTGGTACTTATAGTTATAGCAGCACGCACCTCTATGAACTCAGACGGCACGACCTACAACCTTTCAAATGGGTTTAGTTAATCTGTTTAACATGTTAACTTAAGCACACCATTATACACAGTTAATATGGACATTTCAGATTAACGAGTGTATTTTAGTCGCACGGCAACGGATCATGTCATTATTATCAATGAGTTTCAACAGCTAATTAAGAAAACCATTTATCACTCGTTGGAAGTCGAATGACGACAGTAAAAGGTCTCTTGATTATTCTAACGATAAATGCATATATAGATACATAGATACATACATACATACATACATACATACTTACAATGATACATACGTACATTCATGAGAGTAAATAGAAAGACACGTATTCAAGACAGGCAGGCAGTGGTCACAGACAGTAAGCTACACATACAATTGCATTCTTGATATTCTTGACTTTTCAACATGTATCAAATTTTCGAAAATGTTGATTGTACACGATCACTGCTTTGAATCATATTAAGCCATATGTACCAACGCAGATGCTGTTGATGGAAGTACATTGGTGAGACACAGTTGCTGAGCAGACAATCGAGACTGTCCTTCAGAAAGTATCATGTTTAGGTTGTTCTGTTTGTAGATACCTGCATCAGATATATGCCCACAGAGGAAAATGAGTCGATAAAATCATCCAAATGTACTGTTTTCCAGGATGTTGGGTGTCATGTTAGATAGAATCGCAAGCCAACGAATGTAACATCCAAGTCCAGAAATTCCGGTCACATTTCCTGAATAAAATGAGTATAGGTCCAACTTTTAAACGATCAGATTTTTTAAGAGTTGCCTTGGAACAAACGATCATATTAATAATTGGTCGATACCCGATACACCATTAAACACACATCACTCTACATGAAAGGGGATATCGGGTCTTGCTGTTTAAATATGTGTGGACTGCAATTTTTTTTAATTGTTAAACTTAAGTCACATTTTTTTAGTTTGTTAGAACTGAGATATAGGTCAACAATTATGTATGTATGTATGTATGTATGTATGTATGTATGTATGTATGTATGTATGTATGTATGTATGTATGTTTGTATAGCACAACTTATTAAAAAAGCTATATATCTCTAAGCATCAAAAACGGTCACACTAACCTTTTCCAGTAACTTCTCTTACTTTTTCATTCTTTCTGACTTTTAACATTCTCAATTAATTTCATTTGTTAGGCTTGTTCAAAAAAAAAGAAAAACATAGACGTTCTAAGGGCCATGTAGGTTATCCTCTAAACTACATGAGTAGTATGGCCACAAGCCATAAATTTTAGGGATGAGCTTTTATTTACCGTTACCTCAAAAGTATTCTCTGTACTCTGGCTTGTTCATCTTTATGAAGAACTGCAAATTTTACATAAAATAACAGGTACTATTATGCTACCTCTTTTGCTGCTGCTGCTGTTAATAATAATGATAATAATAATAATAATAATAATAATAATAATAATAATAATAATAATAATAATAATAATAATAATAATAATAATAATAATAATTATAATGATCATGATAATAATAATAATAATAATAATAATAATAATAATAATAATAATAATAATAATAATAATAATAATAATAATAATAATAATAATAATAATAACAATAATAATAATAATAACAATAATAATAATAATAATAATAATAATAATAATAATAATAATAATAATAATAATAATAATAATAATAATAATAATAATCAGGGTGAAAATGATGATGGTAATAACTAAGCACATGTCCCCCGTTCTCGACATAACAAAGTAAAAGTATGACACATGTTAAACTGAGACATCAGGGTGATACCTGATCATCCGTCATCATCTTCATCATTATCATCATCATTATCAACATCGATATGCCTTTATATATCCAACAAAAGAGTCAACAGCATGTCATGGTGGTACAATGCACATAGAAGACAGACTGAACAACAGAGAATTACAGCTGAAACAGTTTGAGATTCTTTGTTGTGTACGTGTAATCAAGGAGGTTCATTTATTCCATTTGAACAACGAAGCGGCTTTGATTTTGCATTATATCATGCAACTGTCACATTCTGTCTGCCAAGCATATTCAACAATAACCGACATATGAGTGGATATAACAACTCGTTTTTCGTCATGAAAGAAATGTGACATATTCCACTCAATCAAACGCCTTCGCGGTATCCCAAAGCGTTGGGTGCATGTCGGATATATGCGTTTGATATAAATTGATACATTCAGAAAACAAAAGTACACTTGTTTGCGGTACTGTCAGGCTTGAAACCGAATTGGAAATTAAATGTATCAAATTTCCTACGGTTGTCATTCAAAATGACATGTATTCCATGTCGGAATGCCAATTGGCCGTATAATTTATCAGACACCATCAGCATTTGATCAAACATAGATTTCTCACAAGTACCGTTGCCTGCAAACGTGAGGTCAACACTTGTTGGTTTATATCAATTATCTATGAAGCATAAAAAAGTATAAAAGAGAAATTTCAGAGGTCCTCGTAGGAGAAAGGTATGTATTGAAATAATGTTGACAATGTGCATGTAAAGGACGACCTCTTGTTCTTCGACTATATGTAATGTTTATCACATTTTCAACCTGATTAATTAAATATCAATAATGAGCTTAACTTTCAATGCTATAAGTTTATAAGCACGAGGAACTTTCACGAAGCATCCACTACCCTTTTTCAACTCTGAAATGACACGCCAACTGATCGATGATGTAGCCTGTGGTGTCCCAGCGGATTCAATGCTCTGACACTCGTCACACAGTAATTAAATAGTGTCATTTGGAGATTGTTAGGGAACACTGTGTACCTTTGGGTATTATCATTTGCCTGACAATTCGCTTTCGTTTTCATCCTTTTTAATGATATAGACTTGCTTAATAATGCTATATTGTTTTCCAGACCTTTAAACAAGAACTAATCAGAAAAAAAACGCGTTTCACTGACTTTTATAATGTTGATGTCTTTTTAGCTTCCACATATAAGGTGGCCGATGTTTTGGCAGGCCACCGCGTCGTACATCGGTCTATGTATTCAAACAAAATTAAATTGCCACAATATTTCAAGTGGAACTGTTGAAGCTTTACCCAGTATGTATCTGAAATGCACCTTGTATTACCAGAGCCTCATAGAAAACTAATTAGATACCTACCAAGCCATCCTGTTTGAATAAATAAATAAACAGATAGATGGTCACCAGCTTTGTATATAAAAAAGGAACCAAAGGCACGAATCCATGGTACATCCCAATCATCTAAAGAAATCTGCAATGATCGATCCATACCAAGATGAACGAGAAGAATGAGACATGAGTTCTTGGATCTTGACATGACCATTGTCAACGATCATGACAAGCTGGAAGATGATGACGTTATCAATTTAGCTACTTTATTTGATAATGTCAATAGTGATCAAGATCAAGTGATACAAACAACAGATGCAGGTGACACTGTATCCACACGGTCAGGGGATCTGTCACAATATTTGTTTTAACCTGTAGCGAATGGTGAGGTGAGCCGAGGAGACCCAGAATTGCAAGATCCAGCCAGTGACTTGAGCCAGGTAAATCACCGGCAAGATCAAGATAGTGACTCTGTGGATGAGGTATCAAGTGTCAGTACAAGTAAACGCAGAGAAGTCAAGCTGCCTTTCTATCTCAAAGATTACTGGCAGTGAGCAGGAACAATAGAGTGTGTAATGCAAGAGCAGAATGTTTTGCTTAAGTTGCAAATTTCACTGTAGATATGTGACCACTTTAATTGACAAGTGTACTGGATAGTAAATGTGAGGTATATATATATATATATATATATATATATATATATATATATATATATATATATATATACAGGTTGAAATGGATTCCAGTGGAAAATAGCAAGTGTTGGATGAAGAATACAGTGATATGGAGGAATCAGTGAAGCATGTCGAGTCCATGGGAGCAACTAAAGGGTCAAGCCCATGCCCAATTTGTCCAAAGAGGGATGTCCACAGTAAAATACATGTTCATGAGGAACATTCTCCTTTCTTTATGGCACCTGATTCTGGATGATGATTTTGTGGGCAAAAGGAAGCCCAAAAATGAGGATTTGGAGGCATCATATGGAGAAACACCAGAATGCCAGACTCTTGTTTGATGATGACAAGCTAGACCTTTAGGTGAGACTGACAAGAGGGATGAACAAAGGAACAGTGACATACATGTATACTGAGGGATCACCACATATTGTTGGCGTTTGCATTGCATCCAAGGTTTTCTGCAGATTTCAAAACTGATAAGTATCTGCGATCTATGATGAGACATATTCGTAATCCAGGAACGGTGGCACGGCAGGGGGGGGGGGGTACAATTCCACAGTGACAGAAAAAAAAGAGGGAACCAAAACATTTTGCTACAGAGTGTCGTTTCCCTGACAGGTTAGTGTGAGTTGCCTGTCATCATTCATTGTTCAGTGGGAGCATCTGAAGATTGCCTCCACTGTTTACCACAGCATCTACCAAAGAAACAGTATAATCATCGCCACTGTTTAACAGGTACATCAAAGGAGGCACAGTGGTAGATCTTGGTTTCTCCAAATGTTGTTTTTGTATTCAGGAGCCTGGTGATGGAGAATGATGGGCTGGTAACAGTGGTGGATCAGATGATTCCTTTGGAAGAGATACTGTTGAAAACAGATGCTCCATACCTAGTTCCATCAGTAACAAGGTCCAGACAGAAAGCAGCAATCCAAGTATGGTTCCGGATGTAACACAGGCTGTAGATGATGCCAGGAATCTACCCTTGCCACCGGTGTGCCGTATAAGTACAGAGAATGCAAGAAGGGTTACAGACTGTAAAGGAGCCAGAACAGGTACCCAAAAAATTCTGCCTTTCTATCCTTTAAGCCTACGCATCCGTGCATTGGAGTATAGATATCTGGCAGTGATTTTGGGAGGGTTCATTCCAATTCTTTGATATGTCAGCTTGTAAAGAGAGAGATCAAGGTCACGATATCTAAGGGGCAGACCACTGAAAAGCTCTCTCTACAAGAGTAGCTTTTTCAGTGGAAACAGCCAGAGGCTAGAGAAGTAAGTTAGTGCAGCTGCAAATTCCTGAGCAGAGACCTTTCTTATGCAGTATATGTAGTGGAGGGATGGGAATATAACTTGAGTGTCAGAAACCACTTTCTGTGCCTTCGCACACAGTCTGACTCGATGCCTATATGTGTAGTGGAGGGATGGAAATATAACTTGAGTGTCAGAAACCACTTTCTGTGCCTGCGCACACAGTTTGACTTGGTGGCCGACATGCTGGGCTGTTCCAGTGTTTGTGATCAATGACCATGGCCACTTATCTGGACTGAGTAGAGTTTTACATTATATCATTTGGCTAATGGGTGGTCCAACCAGTCCATGAAAATTTTACATGCAAACTTAAAAAAGGAAAATATACAAAGGCAGTTCTTCAAGTGAGGCTTCACTCTTCCCTCAAGTGGACTTCAGGAGGGCCAAATAGATTGTGGGCATATCAGACAGTGAAGCTGATCTTGAGAACATGGTTATAGAGAAAACCACTTCCATGCTATCAACCCAGACAAAAAGCATGGCGTCTGCAGACGGTTATGAAGGTCTGCAGGCCATAACGTAAACTATCTTCGAAAACATTAGGAACATTTCATGGATAATATTATGGAAGAAGTGAAAATAACCTTATGCAGGACAATGTGCAGGATAAGGTTGAAAAACTAGAAAAATGATTAAAAAGCTTGGAGGATGAAAAAGTGAGACTCAGACAGGAACATACAGAAGTCCAAAGACAATGAGCAATATTCTCAAAAGTTCAACCTGCGAATTTTAGTGCTTAAAGAGTTCTGGGGTCAAAACTGCATGCTATTGGTGATTCACTTTTGTCAAACTTTCCTGAAAGAGGACATAAAAGATGAATAAATAGATGTGGCATACAGAATTGATGTTGCAGCGAGTGAGCAGGACATTGTCACCAACTCAAGACCAATTTTGGTTAAATTTTCAAACCACGAAGTAAAGATAAGTGTCTTAAAGAGTAGATACTGTTTGATGGGCTGCTAGACAAAAACCATAAATGAGGTTATACGCAGAGCCATGTATTTACTGTACAACAGGGTGCACAATGACAGAAGGGACAGGGACAGCTGCTTCTGGAATGGGAAAGTATTTGCCAAGAACCAGGCTAATAAGATATATCACATCCGATATGAAAAAGCTTGGACTTTTCACCATCTACCCTGGGACCAAGTGTAAACTATAACGTCAAAGATAAAACAGTACATGTGACCTTCCCTTTGGAACACTTGTCTCGGATCTAACTGAAAATAGAAACTTAACCAAAATTAGCCCACCCATTTGGGCTTTAGCATCCCTATTTACAAAATTTACAAACAAGCCTAGGCCTGTATCCCTCGTCTTGGCACACAATGAGACAATAAGACTGCTTTGACCCTGGGTTTTACAAGATATATTTGATCTTCATACATAGAATCTCTTATTTTAATATATCTTCAACAGATTTATTCACTTTTCTAAATATCTGGTAACACATTGCTTTATTACTTTCCATGAATTATTGACTCACACTGCACAAGATGGAATATGAGTTTGAAAGTAAGCAGATTGAATCTTCTAATCAGAAGTATGTCACTGATGTCGACATACATATTTGTGCAGTGCAATCTATATATTGGTTTATAAAATGTACATGATCCTAATACATCTAGACTTTCATATTTTATATGTCTCAAGTTAAGAGATGGATTGAGTATTTACGTTGTTGGTTGCTATGTATCTGGTGACAGTTTACATTGTACCATTAGTATTAACTCTTGATGCAAAGTGAGTTTGAAAGTAATTAAAATGAATCCACTCATCAAAAGACTACACCGACCTGATGTCTTTATATATATATATGTATATATATATATATATATATATATATATATATATATATATATATATATATATATATATATATATATATATATATATATAAATTTGCTGGTGCAATGTATGTATTGCGCTACTAATAGTACTTTATGTTGAGTCCTGTGACAGTCAAATAACTTCACGTCAGAAAAGTTTGAAAAGTACAAACTCAAATTAATCCATCAGTATTACATGGTCGATGTCAAAAGGCCAGTAGATGCAAATGCTTAATGTGTAGGTGCATATTTCTGCTGGTACATTGCATTGCTAGCAATGTACTTTAACTAGAGTAAGGTGAACACAAGCTGAATATATCTACCAGTACTATATGGTTGATACTTAAGGTGTATGTCTGTGATTCCACTTTGGAGTAGCATATATTGTGGTGTGCATACATTCCTGTACTAGTACATTATATCGCACTATTATTACTTCCAACCTGGGTTGAGCAATGTGGTTACATCAGCTCAAGTCTGAAAATACACGTGCAGACCACATCAGTGTCACATAGTACTTAGCATCATGTCAATATTACCAGGTTCACCAATGACAGATATTCACAATAATGCACAGATCGAATTTACCCATCAGGGTAAAACATGGTTTTCGTTTGCATAATGTCAGTTTGTGAGGCTCTCACGCACAGACAAATACAGACTATTTACCACTGAACTATGCAAGTATTGGCTGGTTGCATGTATACACAATCATGTACGTGTACATACATGGAGCTTGCTTATATGTGTGTATGTGTATATGGAGACAGGTTTTGAGTGTAGGCCTACATTCCTGAGTTTAGGTATAAATGTACATGGAATGGCCGCTGACACATTTACTTTTCATCTCCAACTTTGAAGGATTTCATATTATCTACAAAACTCTCTCTATGTATTAACATAAGTTCAAAATTAGATAAGCTAAGATCTAACATTGAATACAACAGTTGATTGCCACTTCATAAGATATGTGTATGATGTGGACTTTGTTTTTGTTTTGCTCTGGCGCTAATGGAAATGGTTTGCTTGTCACGACTAAATCTATGAATGACTGCATTACATGTCAGATGATCAAAATTATATTCAATTTACTGGCTCAGCGAACCAGACACTGGTTATACAAGCTTGACTGCATGTTACTGTGTGCACTTTTTTCTTTTTCTCTTGCAATTCTCCAGTTGCTGACAGACATGTTCCTTCGTGGAACACACATATGTATGTATTCGGTTTCCCATGTACACTCATTCAATGTTGATAAGTCATTACTCAATCATAGTTCCTCTCACTGTGAAGTAATGCTCACCAGCATGTATACACATGCATTACAGTATGACTGTATATACAGCCATGTATAGTAAATTCAGCTTTAATCGCATGTCCACATAAAGCAGTATCAAATGACTTGTATCATTATGGTATCATAACTGATTTTGTTTTTCAATTTTCAATGTACGAAAGTATGTAGTGGCATTTGGACTGCAACTTGTACTTGCAGTTAAGATTTGTTTGTATGGTTTATTTTTCTATGTACCTACTTGCAAAACACTTAGTCATGACAATCCAATGGTCATGGTACAAAGTATACTTATTCTTACGTTGCACTCGTCGGGTACCTGGGGGATTGGGCTTGATGTGCATAGCCCTGACTCGATGTTAGGGCTGTTTATTTCATTGTACCTGTTTATTCTTCCAATCTCATATGATTATACACTTCTCTCTATAAAAAAAGACAACAAGAAACTAGTTTGAAGGGTGAGCTTTGGTACTTTATTGGTGATTATAAACAACTTAACTGACACTGAACCTATGAAAATTCTGAAAAAGTTAAATTGCTTTTGAATGATATAAATGGAAACAAACTGTGGATGCAATGATGCGGTCAAAAGTGCATTGGGTTGAACTTGGTGAAAAAAGACACTTCATATTTGTATGGTGTAGAAAAAGAGGGAAAAAGGGGAATTATATAAACATATCACAAAACGTTAGACTGAGAATAGTATGAAAATAAATGATCCAAAACTTATTTTACAAGAGGAAGAACCTTTTTATGTAAAATTGTACTCCACCAAACACATAGCAACTGATTTTGAAAAGTGTCCTTTCTTCAACAATATGTGCCAAAAATTTAGATGAAGAGGAAAGACTTAAGTGTGAAGGCATTTTGACAGAAACAGGATGCAAAACAATTGTGAACTCCTGGGGCCTTGGTATGGATGGCCTTTCTCCTGAATTATACAAATTTATTTGGACAATAATGAAGGATTGAACTGTTGATTCATTAAATTTTATTTCTATCAAAGGCAAGCTATCTACCGACCAGCGCAGAGATGCTATATATCTAATTCCTAAAAAAGTACCCTTTGCATAAAATCTGGCACCCTATTTTATTATAACATACAGATTATAAACTTCTGTCTGAAGTAAATACAAAGAGAATGCAGAATTCGTGCCCAAATTAATACACACTGACCAATCAGGTTATGAAAAGAGTAGATACATAGGTGAAATGATAAGACTAATTGATAATATTCTAAAATTACTTACACTTTGTCCAAGATTAAAGAAAGGTCAAAGGAGCCAATTTGAACTCCATTTTGCAATACACAGCATCTGCTCCATTTAACCACTCAAAACTGGATTGATGTCTCATGTTGTCTACTCAAACGTTTTGTGGTTTCATTTTAGTATAAATTAAAACCATTGTGATTCTGAATTGTTGATGATTTCTGTCAGAATAACATCCTATAGCTCCACAGTTTTGTTGCAGTATTTAGAGGCACAGCAGTGACAAGGAAAACGCTTGACGAAGCTTAAACCAGGGGATGGATTTACGTATTCTCGACAAAGTGCAACTTTTCAATGGATCGTTAGGAATCTAGGGATCCATGCACAGCTGCTTACCATCATAATTAAAGCTTTCTTTTCACACGTCTATGCACCGATTGGCAATATAGATCTTGCACGGTGCCACCACGAACAGGTATACGTGAGGATTGTTTGGGAGGTTCAATCAATTATATGTAAGTAATTAGTGGTTGAGCTTAGCAAAGGGACACAGAATTTTACGCCGCTACAGATAGTAAGCACGATTGGAAGCCTACCATTAATCATGTCTGGTATTACGATGCCTTTTCCTGTGTCAATATACGATGCCTTGGAACTGAGAGTCATGCCATGCAGAAGACAAGAAATAGTGGAACTTAACATAGTCTTGCGGCTATCTGGCAAAAATAACTATATTGTATGTTGAATGGATTCATCTAGCATACTTAAAACTGATATTTCATTGAAAGGTATAGAGTGAACAACCTCAATGTATAAGTTACATAGATTCATTGCGCATACTCACAACTTACGACCTACGTTTCATTGAAAAGACGAGAACCTGAGTTGCTATTGGAGTGGAAAATACTGGTGCAGTTGACGTGGAAAGAGTAGTAAACGGACTTGTCCAGAAACAGTAGTAAACGAACTTGTCCAAAAAACAGTAATGAACTGAGTTGTCCAGAAACAGTGGTAAACGGCCTTGTCCAGACACAGTGGTAAGCAGATTTGTCCAAAAACAGTGGTAAACGAACTTGTCGAAAAACATTAATTAACGGACTTGTCCAGAAACAGTAGCAAACGAATTTATCCAGCAACAATAGTAAACGGATTTTTCCAGAAACAATAGTAAACGAACTTGTCCAGAAACAAATGGTGAACGTACTTGTCCAGAAACAGTAGTAAAAAAACTTGTCCAATTATAACCTGATCTTAATAGATAAAGCGCATTGAATATTTATTTATTTATTTATTTATTTATTTATTTATTTATTTATTAATTTATTTATTTATTTATTTATTAATTTATTTATTTATTTATTTATTTATTTATTTATTTATCCATTCATTTATTTATTTATCTATCTCTCTATCTATCTATCTATCTATCTATCTATCTATCTATTATAGCGACTGTGGAAGATAACAATGGACGCCGTTGGTTTGGGGGAATATTATAATTTGGAGGCTGAATTTGCCACGTCCTCTTGGAATAACCTTGAATAAGCTTTAACTCATTCCATGCTAATGACGTTTTTTCCCGCTATATTCTAAATGTCGTCTCATTGTATTTTGCTAATTTTAGGAATTTTTACAAAATTTTGGATGATACTTGCATGGAAGATCATTCCGAATTATATGTCAATGGTCAACAGCTTTCCTTTGCGCGCTCTGCGTGCAAAAACGCACCAAGGAAAGCTGTTGACTCGGTCTTCTATCAGGGTGGAATGAGTTAATACATGTTTTCACCCAAATACATAGAGTACCGTTGTTTTGTAGGTTCAGAGAAAGTGCTTTGACTAGAAGGTGTATGACCTTTTTGACTTTTAGATCTTATATGCCTGATTTGTATTTAAATTTATTTGAATTAATGATGTTTTAATGAGGAAAGGCGCCAGGTGCCTGTATCAGTGTAAAAAAAAAATTTTCTACTAGTATAGTGAGGTACAATAATATAATCAAAGTTAGATGAACAAATTAAGTATATTTAGTCACAGATATATGCACCCATGTTGCCTCATTAAAAATGTAACGCCCATACACTCTTTTTAATGCAAAATCTCTATGTTGCTATGGACACACTGCACTTGGAATCTTAACATTATGTTCACTTATAAGCTATATGTTGAGTTAAATGCAATGCATGACTTGCACAAAATGAAACTATTTATAATGCATCAGTTATATTGTGGGTGAATGCACGCATTTACGCAACTGTGCCAGAGTCTTGCAATATCAAATATCGTATTATTTAGAGCATTTTTCTAATTTATTACTTCGACATTCCTTAGAATGTGCAGCAAATATAACGTAAAGAGTGTTGCAAGGTATCACTCATAACTTGAGATAGGTATAACGCGCATGTATATATTCAGGTGAGAGTGTCAAATCTGTATTGAGTATCATACAGAAAAAAATGACCATTTTCTACCGAGTTTATCATAGAGAACAATTGACCCAGTGAGTATAAAGATGCACATGTATGTTAAAATACAAAAATGCACATTAAAATACAAAAGCAACTCTACATTACAACGCAATATCGAATGACATTGCCTTTCCCACGAGAAACCACATGTAAAATGTGGCGATATGTATCCACGTATGTTGTCCTGCAGTAACATACCCTCTGTGGGTAATAGCCAACGATATAGAGAACATTGCAGCATGATCAAGACTTCTCGGGTGAAAGAGAGCTATCTTTTTGTGTAATCCTGCTTCAAGGTGCCTGTAAAGCGGACGAGGCCTCTGCTATGGCATATGTCTACATCTGCAGCAGTTTATGAGCCCTTACTCCTGTCACCTATGAAGGGAAATTGCTGCAAACTCTTATTCACGCATGAAATACACATCAGCATCTGCGCATGTGCTCTCTTATGAGAAAGCATATATGGTTTTCTGTTTTCTTCATACTTTACTTCGATTCCGGAGAGGGTTGTTACCAAGGTCGGCACTGGTGCAAAATGGCCTTTCTGCAGGATAAACGTTTGTTCTTTGAGCCATGTCCGTTCATGTATAGGTCACATTCAACCAAATTAGGTGTTAAGAGCCTGCATAATATGGGTCAATAAAAGTAAGGATAATTATTTTGTGGTAAAACCAAAGTGTCAGACATTAGTTCATGTTTATATTTCAGAGATGGAGGCAAATCAGGTAACCTTCTGATGACCATGGTCATCTCTCAGATTGACAAGGAATTTTAAACCATTTTTCAACGTCACGTACAAGGACGCTCAGTAAACTTATGATGAGTAGTTTCAAGGAGTAATTAGGTAATTTCAACACAGGTCTGTCTTTTTGTAGTTGCAGTGTGTGTGCAGGGGGGTCGGGGCTGTACTTAAGTTAGATATGTGTCGGTGGTACAAAAATATCGATTATGAAGGAAACACGGAATTGTAATACGTTTTCTGTATGCTTGGATCCCCCTCAAGTAAAGTTCCCCTGAATGCACTTTTAATACATCCACCAAACTACTGTTTATATAAGCTTTATTCCTGTTAACCTAGTGCTGATCTAAATTTTTTCTTTAGTTATATAACAGAACCTTTAGTGTGGATGTGGTACATTTTCAGCACAGGCTAATAGCCTGACAACCAAATCGAAGTGTCCGGTCAAGTCTCCCTGTTTATTAACTTCACATAAGCCTTCAACTGTAAATGTGCTGGCCAGAATAAGCTGTCACTGTCACGATGTGTAGAGAACTGTCCAGAATCACCCCCACCCCCACCCCAACGGCGGGACAAAGTGCGTGACGTGAGCAATATTTAAGTATTTAAATAGGTTTTTAAATTAAAATGACGGCACATGCACAGAAATGTTTGGTTTAAAATTAGGGTACCATCATATCAACCTCACTTTTGAAGGGAAAGTACCTTTGTTAACATCCTTAAGAGTAGTTACCATGATTGCGAGGACTCTCTTTAGAAAAAGGAGTGACCTCTTGAAAACAGCGTTTGTTTAATGCTGCGAACATTACTCACAATCATCCACTTCTTATCTAGTAATTTCATTGCATTCCTATGTTAACAGAGGGAGATATTATAAAAATTTTGTTGCTGCTTTCCTGACCAGGTGATGTTTCTATCAGCTCATGGTTTCCTCTTGGTTTTAGGTAACAACGGCGACGTTTAGGGCTATTGTTGTTAGCTAATGTGATATTGATTTGGCTTCTGTGCCTTAAAAGAGTCTAAAATGCCAGACATGTCAATTGTATAGAGACATACCAAGGGTCATTTGCATGTATCGCGTGATATCAATATGACCTTCTTTGCGCGCATATAGTATGCAAAACTGATGACATTTCAGTTCTATGAAGACTGGACCCAGGCACCATGGAAAAAGGTAAGGCAATTATGAACAATGTCATTAGGACCTTGTTGATTTCAAGAAAAAGGAGAAACAGGTTAGTCCAAATGTCCATCTTTGGACTAAACCGTTTGCATTGTTTACTCTGCCCCTGCTCTAGGGCAGGGGTGGCACCACTCAGGTAGCCCCTCTGGGAACGTGCCGTGTATCGAAACTTGACAGATGAGACCCCATTGAGACTGGACTCCTCATACTGCCTACACTTCCCCCGCTACTGCAAGCGGTCAAACCATGCAGACCTGCACCTTGTTCTATTCTATGCTACACTAATTTGTGCCCCCCCCCCCCCGAAAAAAAAAAGAAAACTAGAAAAAAAAAAACAAACAAAGAAACAAACAGAAAACAGAAAACAAGCAAACCACAAAAAAGTGCAAGCATAGTCACAATTGAGAGCACTTGCAGGCTTCACGTCAAGGTCACTGTGCCCTTGATCTACTGACACACACAGCGGGGTTACTTTTACTTTGTCAGGATTTCCATGGGTATCTCATATGTAGTCTTAAACTAAAATGAGGATAGGAATGAGAAGCAGGAAGAGCTATTAGTTTTGCTTGAACAGGATACAACGGCATCAGTGGCCATTCTGGCCTACTGCCGAGCAAACCAGTTTTAATCCATCCATGCTGAGCAGCAATAATGCTCCAGGCATCTGACAAGTCTGATTCTGCCATGGAAATGTCTCATGCTGGAGATAAGGAGATGGTTTTAATTCAACAAATTGACATTGAATTGGGAAGAAGTAAAGCCCTATATAAATCCCTATTAAAAAGAGATAATAATTGACTATGACCTTTAAGTAATACATCTCACAACAGTGTCCCATAAAAGTGACGTTCCTGTCAGAGATATAAATGGGGAACAGTATCAACAGCACCTTTGAAAAAAACAAACAGTTAGTAAATCACGTGATGGCATTTCCTTACCCAAGACCACAGGTGCAAGAGTCAAAACATGATAGACAAAAGATTTGTGGGTGCGTTGCCCACTCTGTCATAAACCCAGGTTTAGTAGTAAGCATGGCTGCAAGCCACAGCGTTCCTACTATCAGCAGCAGAACTGGAAGGACCAGCCTCACAATCTACTTCAACCTCTTCATTGTAACTCCAACGGCACATGAGGCAATTTGAGTACACGCCAGCTATGCCTCCCCCCCCCCCCATCATCATCAC
>OZ026620.1:13826050-14056050 GCA_964020975.1 Hermodice carunculata
CACTGTATGTTCAGTATATTTGTTTCATCATATTTGGCTCAACTTTTCCATCGGACAGCAGATCGTGCCACTTTTGTCTATTTCACCGTTCTTCTTCTTCTCCATTGTTTGTTTGTTTGTTTGTTTTTTTTTGTTTGTTTGTTTGTTTGTTTGTTTGTTTGTTTTTTTTTTTTTGATTTTGTTTTTGTTTGTTTGCTTGTTTTTTTTGGTTTGTTTTTGTTTCAGGAATATCCCCGTATTAAATTTTATGAAGGTCAAACTTCATTTATACACACTATATTGTCCAGTTTTTTTCATATCTGGACAAATGATGGCCATAGTCGTATCAGACACGATCCAGATTTTTATTCGTAAAACATTCATGGAGCTGGCAATTGTTTTAAGTATGTGGACGCTATCGCGTTGTATAACCACTTATGGACAAAATTGGAGTTTAGCACTATTCGGTGGAAAGTACGTGGTAAAATGCAAGACAGATTGCTTGTCAAATATATGGAAAAACCCATTGTTCTCATTCATGGAAGAGGCACTGCAAGCGACAGAATTAGTATGCTTATTTATGTACCAATTTGTGTTGTATAATCCTACATTTTATGGGATATAAAACAGAACAAAGGACTAAGACGACAAAGGAAAATAGTCTTATTGCATGTTTGTTTGGTCTTTTTATGAGACAGGTAGCTGATTTGTATGTTCCTGGATAAAATGTACATTACGGGATTCAAGGGAAGAGGGAAATAATATATGTTGCACACGCAGACCATTCAGCAATAAGAGAACGCCCTTCTACATCACAATGAGTTGATACCAACTGCATTGTGTCATATACAATGCTAGAGATGCCAGGTAATTGGACATTGATTGAGCTGCAGATAAATTGTCCGAGGCCTCCGTATGATACTGTGAAAAAGTGACATTTTGAACAAATTATTTTTGACGACGCTGCCAGCTATATTGTAATGATAAAGAAATCAGGAGACATTTTATAGAAATTTAAAAATGTATAAAAAATCAAAACCTGAAGTTGGCGCAAATATGATGGAAATATACATGCGTATCAACATTCTCACACATGATTAAAAAGTGTACTTAAATATGAAGTTGGAAGTGTAAATTATCCAGACCATAGTTCAGTTTAGTGACATATTAAATAAGCTTAATGTGCATTGATCAAAGCAAATATTAGTCCCTGCACTTCTTGCCATACACTAACCATTTAAGTAGGCATGTGGCATAACAAATATAATACTCATCTTGCCTTCCATCTGCCATAATGCCTAAGATGCAAGTAAATTTTCGTTCCAAATTATTCTCTGCCGAACGTATGCTATGTTCACTTGGTCTGGCATATTAAATGCAAAAATGCTGGTTAATTTGCCAGTTTAGGATACAGTACAGTTGTAAAACATTTATTACATAATTAGGTCATCTTTGACGTATTTATCAGTACAATGGATTCAGAAAAAAAATTTTAAAAAGAGAAAAAAAGAAGAGATATCATATCATGTTACAACTACTTTGAACAAAATTGAACGTGTTACAATTTTACACACAAGGCCAAAACCAACCCATAAACACTTGCAAAGACACATGTCAAGCAATGTACGGAACCAACATAAACACACAAGTATGAGGATATATGTCTATCAATTTGAGAAAACAACATGAATATACATGTACCTACTATAAACTTAAGACTAAGGACAACATGCTCGAAGGCTTGCAAACTGTAGACTGTTTTTTTTTTTTTTTTTTTTTTTTTTTGTAACTTGGAGTCGGCTATGAATTAGATCTAAATGTAATCATCAACACTGAAAGAGCGTGATACAAACCTTCCAAGTGGGAACAAATAGTCGTAGTTTTTGTACGATACAGGAAACACATTTTTTCGGTTTTACATCTGGCATTTAATGAATTTAATGGATTTAGCTTTCAATATGGCCACTGTTACAACTTAAACACAGTCCGTGCTCCACAAAAGGCACTGGTGTGGCCTTACGTCCATGCAGTTTCCTTTCATAATTAATAATGAGAGTGAAGCCTTAGTCGTTCATAGCCCGTACCTAAGTAACACTTAGAACATCGAAGAGGTAGCGTTCGACCCAACATCTTAACTGTTTCCCCCGTACACCGGCTAAAACCGGCTTGGATTCCACTGTCGTCTGCTTCATTTTTATCTTTATCCAAAATGGCCATAGAGAGGGAGGGGGTCAGAGTCAGATGACCTTAACTTTCAACCCTAAAAAATGTTGATATTCTATGTCCAACACCCCCTGTAACAATTTCAACCTGCCACCAGGTGTCACTTTGCATTTTAACCCTTTCTTCCCATCAACCCCTTGATATAATCCCCATTCAGTCAGTTGGAACAGATATGTGCAGATGCTACCATGCAGCTCAGTGAGACCGATTTAGCCAGCTGAATATTATCGCCAAAAATCCAAGATGCATGATAAAAAATTCTAAATCATTGGAGAGTTTGTAGAATACCGATATCTTTTGGATTTATTTAATAAATGAATATGAAAATAAAGATTAATATTTTGGTTGTCTCCTTTATTTGTTTAATATTTATACAAGGATAAAATTAATTTATTAAGCTTAGACAAGGAAAACTGTACGCACCCCTTGCCTAAGCATTTCGATTATATTATATGAGGTTGAGTGTCTGTATGTGCAATAAGTCCGGAAAAAAGGTTGATAATGGCTATAACGGGGGCGGAGGGGGATTGAAATTTTTTTTTGGACATAGATGAAAATGTTGACAATTATGGACGACCCCTTAAACAGTTTGGGAAGAAACATTTGTCTGGTCTACTCACACAGAGAACAAACCAGATTTGCTTCAAATACGGCATATGTTTAAAAGACCAATGATGTTGCCCACAATGATACAGGCCAGAAGCGTTCCGTAGCCACATTTAACAACGCACGTTTCAAGTAATTCTAAGGTATAAAACCAGCACTTTGTCAAACGTGCCTGATTTATTCTCACTGAAGGAAAAGGCCGGTGTCAGCATACGATGTTAAAGCGGATGTTCGCGAATGGACACTAAGCACATATTTAAGTTGTGAGAGTTGCATGTCCTTTAGTGCGCAAATGTGTTTCCCATTTTGCGCGCATTCGACACCCATATATAACAATATAGAAAATTTGGTAATAATAATAATAATAATAATAATAATAATAATAATAATAATAATAATAATAATAATAATAATAATAATAATAATAATAATAATAATAATAATAATAATAATAATAATAATAATAATAATAATAATAATAATAATAATAATAATCAACTTGTGGAAGGTTTGCAAAAAGAGCTATGACGTATATCCGTACATTTACTAGTTTATCTAAGTCCTCTTGCCATCACAAGCAAGCCACCGGGGTACATTATTTATTTGCTAGTATTTCAAGTTTAAGTTTAGGTAGGTTGTCTTTACCAAGTATAAGGTGAAGTCAAACAATTATCACAAAAAGGTGTCTTCAAAACATGCTTGACGGTTTCCTGTCGAGATAAATCATTTTGCTGTTAAAGACTTCAGTTTTTAAGTTGTTTGCATGGAATGTGATAATGGTGTTTCAGGTAGAGGTTCAAGTACCAACATGGTTATGCAGTTCAGAGAGACTGGATGGTGGAGGTGTGTGTGTGTGTTGGGGGGGGGGGGTAAAAACTACACAGAAAATGGACTGTTGCTCCTCTTTCTGTAATAGCTTCGTACTCTTGCACATTGTGCTTCCACCCGGATCTGCAAAATAATCAGGTGTAGCAGGTTTTTTTTTCGGGAAACGAAACAAAATTCCAAGATACCCAAATACTTGAACTATTTGAATTCGAGTTCCCTTCAGAGTGAACTTGAAATATTATTTATTTATTTATTTATTTATTTATTTATTTATTTATTATTATTAGTAGTAGTAGTAGTAGGAGTAGTAGTAGTAGTAGTAGTAGTAGTAGTAGTAGTAGTAGTAGTAGTAGTAGTAGTAGTAGTAGTAGTAGTAGTAGTAGTAGTAGTATTGTAAATATAATTTTGGCAATTGACGATAGCCAAACACACTGCTCAATTACTTTTGCTGTCCATCATTTTGTGTCCTAAAACAGCAATAGATCATCTGCACGCAACAAATAATACGCCAATAATGCATTTAAAAATCCCATGTTCACGCTCTCGAAATTATTACTAATATCAGGTTTGTATTTTGTGAACAATTTAGGACTTACTTCTGCGCCTTCGAAGCCCACTTAATTCAAATTGTTTACAGCGTCTTGTCATTGAAATCTGTTTTTTGCTTTCGTTAACATATTCGTTATAATACTTAAAGATAAGTACTGTAAATATCCCTTTGCCTTCCTTTATAAACAGTGCTTCTTAATCGACAAAATCAAATGAATTTTTAAAATGTGCGAAGCTTATAAAAAGCAGTTTCCCGGGAACTTTTCCTGTTCTATGACAGTGTAAAAAGCAAGAGAACTGTGAGAGTCCTGTGCACAGCTTACCTTACATGCAAACATTGACGTGGTCCAGTGAACGTCTGAGTAATAACTTCTATCGACACTATTAATATGTGCATATACCGTTACCAAATTTTCCTAATTCTGATGATTTGCTAAAATAATAAAATGAGGGCACTCCCATGTAGGGCACAGATGGGGAGGGTGTGTAGTCCGTATACACTGCCATTCAGTTTGAAGTGGTTTCGGAGAAAAGGCAAGAAAATTGAAAAGGCACGATTTTTTATATTCTCTGTTTAAGAAGCGAAAAATAATAATTGCAGCGCGACCTTTAAATGAAATAGGGAGGGTTCAGAGGATCCCAGACATGTCCCTATACAATTGCAAGGCAATTGGGGGATGGGTGGTTTTTGGAGAAGATTTTACTGAAAAATAGAAAATGTGAATTCTCACTGCAGTCCCCATACGCTCACATGCATTAACTGGCAGGTAGCCAAAATGCGAATTCGATAAAATCCATGAACCAAGAGTATTACCGGGTATTTTTTTTAAACGTTTAAGAGTCTCACAAAATTCATTTCCACTTAGTTTCTGGTCAATGTGAGTGACGGTTTGGGAAAAGAAGTAAAACATATCCAAAACACACAGGAATCCGTACAATATCGCAGCTCTATCTGGTGGACAAATGGTTCAGAGGTCCCCAAAAGTACCCATATGCAATTTTGAAGCAATTGGACGACCGATTTTGGAGAAGGCAGTTTACGATTTGGTTAAGAATTAGCCAAAATAGTTTAAAGAAAATCCATAAATCATTGGAGTGTGACCATTTGAATAATTTGGTAGAGACTCTCTCAAGGCATATCCCCACAAAGTTTGAAGTGAATCTCGCTAAACGGTTTTTGATAAGTAGAATATTTGAAATGTGGAAGGACTATGACCGACGAATGTACTATTGTGACTCCTAAAAGCGCCACCAGATAAGTGCGCTCAGCCAGTAAATTTATTGAAAGCATTACGAGCGGATGCTCGTCTGGAATATAATACCATGTGCAAATGCAACATTAGTGGGTCAAAACAATTCATTCTACACCGATTCAGATAGATTACCAAATATTCGTAGAACTGTTTTTATTCGAAAATAATCAAGATCCGACCGTGTCTCCTTCTTGTAGAGTGGCTTGATAATGCTCCCGTACCAGTGGCTGGGGGTAATCATTGAAGACCAACATATGGCTGTACAGTGCCAACAAAACCTCCTGCTACATACTTTTATCAGGCTTAATGAATTCTGCTCACATACCGTCAAACCGAAGGACTCGGCTATTTTTCAACTTTTCAACCACGGATACTAAATCATTCTTCAATTATCGTTGCATTCAAAATGTTGTTAAGTAGAGTCAATGTCTCAGAATCAAAGTTACATCTTGCCTCAAGAGCCTTAGAAAACACTGATAAAAATCATCGAGTGCAATATTCTGTGATTGTGGTGTTTGAGCAAATTTGTTCAGAAAGTTCCGAAAGTCATGACCGTTACTGGAAACCGTATTCTTTACATGTTGTTGACCTTTATACAAATGTTTCCTCCGAATGTTTGGAACTGTTTTTTTTTGTATTCAAGTTTTATATCGGAATAGACATTCAGTGTGTCTGGCTAAGAAGATTTTTCTTTGAAAATTCATTCAAAATCCGCCGTAATCTTTATCATTCATCTGTATACCAGTGGCTATTATGGGGCTTCTTCTTTATCACTAGCTTTTCTTAACACAAGGTGCTCTCTAAACCATATTCTAAATACCTGTAAAATAGCAAAGACATACTATATGCCCGGTGAACCAGCATCAAGTGAGCACAGAAAGTCACCTAAATGACGACAAGCTTCAGCACAAGACTAAAATTCGTCGGACTTTTATTTTGTCCCCCTTGTGCAGAAATATACTCCGCTTTTTTTTCTTTTTTGAAACATGGTTTTCAATATTTGTCCAATGAAGTGCATTGCACATTTCACTTGATTCACAGCGTAAAGTGTTTATTAAGAAAAATGTCAAAAAGGAAAGCACTTTATAGAACTCCGTGAGTAGTTAACTACATTTTACCCAGAATTGTTAAGCGCCATGCAGTGACTAACACACCTCCGTCATAACCAGCTCGGTTGTTACAAATTCTTAGACCATTACTCTCAGATACTTTTAAGAGAGCCCTTGTCTATTTGTTATGCCGCCGTCTGAAATCGTATCCTTTGTGTCAGGTACCCTTAATTTCCCGCAATGAAATATTGCTTCTCAGACAACCAGCCATTATTCCGGCGTTGATTGGAAATTTTGACGCCATGGCCAACAAAAAAGGCGGATATTTTGTCTTTTGTTACCACATAACCGTCACATTCCTGTCAGTGAGTTAGAAACGCCCGTCATTTATCTGCCATGAGTTCACCATAACATACCATCATATTGCGGCCAAAAGCCTTCATTGTATTTTGGTTAGAGATGTAAAGCCAACAAATATCAACATGTAGTGTGCCAGATTCAAACACGTAGCATCCGGCATCATATCATGGCTTTTCTCATATTGTTTATTGGCAAAATAACGCGATATGTTTGTCATAAGTGTTTCTGATGCCAAGTGTTCTGGATCCCTGGTGATGTAAGTTTTAAATTCTCTCCCTGTCTGGCTTTGGAACTGGCACACTTAAGATAAAAAAAATTGAGTGGTAACATTTGTGATATATAAAATGGTTTAAACAGTTTTCTAAATTTGTATATCTGCTATACTTTTGCCAGAGTTCAAAAATATGAATTATACACTTTTTGTAAATTAGGCGAACGAGCATGATCACCCAGACCAAGGGTCTACTTCTATTTTAAATGCCTGTATCACAAATTACATAGATTATTTTTCTTTTTCTTTCGGAAATGAAGGATTAGAATGCCCTATCCACATGGATCAATCGGTGAGATTACAAATTGTGGTCACAGTTTCGCCACACCTGTAATGGTTAACTTTAACTTGTGCATATTATCATCATCATCATCATCATCATCATCATCATCATCATCATCATCATCATCATCATCATCATCATCATCATCATCATCATCATCATCATCATTATTATCATTATTATTATTGTTGTTGTTGTTATTATTATTATTATTATTATTATTATTATTATTATTATTATTATTATTATTATTATTATTATTTTTACATACACATTTTCCATGAATCCAATTAAATTGTAACAGGAACAATTTCTAATCCAATGGGAGAGTGATATCTCATGACAAGCCCTACCCGAAAACATTTGAATATTTTAAGAAAATATTCAAAATTCAATTCAAATTTCTAAATAGAAAAATATTTGACTGTTAATGAATGTAAACAAGAGGAAAAAAACAACTCGATTGAGAATAAATGCACATAACTTGAATATTGGAAAAGGTAGACGTAAAAGGGAAGTAAAAGATCATGAAGATGACAGATTTGGTGACCTATATCTAGAGGTGGAAAATGATATTCAGTATATTTTGAATTGTCAAAAAAATCAGAGAAGGCTGGAAAATGTTATTTGACACTATCAGTGAACCAATAATTGATTTTGAAGGTCTGACTTCGGAGCATAAATTTATCTGACTTATGAAATGTAATGACAATGAACTATTTTTGCAAATTGGGAAAATTATAGATTATAGCTTCTTAATCCCACTTTTTTTTCATTACCGCCATGGCTCGGGGTGGTGTGTTTAGTTGGTTGCATCCTGGCGGAGCGCTCCGGGGCCTCGTTTAAGGGTCACTTTTTAATCCGAGTGCCCCAGATGGCCCGTGGCGGCAATGCTAACTGGCCCATCGCACCGCGTTTCAGGGTGGTAACCACGTGTAAGATTGCACTCCGCTTGGCACTGAGGAAGGTAGTGTCCTATTAAAGTTATTGTATTGATACATGTATATTGTGCTGCATCGGATATTTTTTTGTTTTTTTTTTTTTTGTTTTTTTTTTGTGTGGGTTGACAGACAAATGACCGTATATCGTGTGAAATGGTGTAGTCGTAACCAAGTCTTTCATTCACATGCGATGGTAAGTGTTATTCCTAAATATTTAGTGTTTTGATCATTCATATTATTACTGGAGATATCACTGTTCATTAAACGCGATGAAGCTCAGATACAAAGTCGATCCATCCTTTGTGCATTTTCTCCCAAAATTAGATTGAAACCTCCCAACAGCTCCGATCTTCTATCATCATACAAGTCGAAAATAGCAACTCTTCAACTAAACTGTGTAGCAGTTACTTGGACCCATTCAAGTAAACTTGTTTGGGTGTCATGTGTAATCATTTTGTCTGGCGCCATGAGAAGCCATAGTTTGTCACTGATGCGTCTTTCATACGCCACTTTCCATATCCTGACCTGATTAATAATTCTCCCAACGCAATTTTTAGTCTTCTTAACTAAGAGGGTTTGCGAAAATGTACTTACAACTGTAGTTACATGGGTGCCGTATTGTGTTTTATTGACTCATATATTGTTGACTCATCTTTATGTTACAGCTTGTCCGACAGTATTTAATCTTCATTTACGCTAATTGCTAGATGAAAGGAAAAGCCTACACGGGGGGTTGCCAATTAGTATATAATGGCATTATTTGTACGTCAAAATAAGGCTGAAAATGAAAAAAAGAGAACCATAATGCATTAACAATATCATAATTGTATTGTTGATAGCGTGGTTCAAATGCTATTACCTCTTACCAAATCTCACAATGAATAAAATTCTAGTGAAATATATTGGTGTCAAAGCTTATTTGAATTCGTTATCAATTCACAGTCAAATCTACACATAGAAGTAAAACATAAATTACAGAATGTAATACGACAGAGGACATCTAGAGGAGATATGGACTATAACTTTGGAGAGTGTATAAAGTTTTACTGCGGGAAAGGCTCGCCAGATTTCAAAATGCGGCACGACTATGCGCACTGTTAATATTTAATGTTATAACATTTACATTGTAAAGGGCCACATCTAATCAAAGAACACCCTGTTGTTTGCCAAAATAAAAGAAAAAAAAATTATCATTGAAAGGTTGACACCGTAGAATCACATGAAAGGTAAATGTGAGGCATATACTGTACAATCATTCATATATCCGAGAATACAATTTCCCGAGGTAGCCTGAAACGAGATTTTCGCGAGTTTTATTTGCCGAATTGCCACAATACAAAAGTATTAGTCGTATGAGACCACCCAATTGTTTATGTATTTGAATTAAAATACCATGTAAAGATGTTTATGTGTTGTGACTTTACCATATTTATTAGATTTTATCTGCCAAAACTTTCGAGAGTTTAATATTCCGGAATAGGATCTACTCGGGAAAATTCGGGAATACTTGTCCCTTGATTATATAGATGCGTATCTATATAATGTATATGTAGGTATGTATGTGTGTTTGTGTGTGTGTGTGTGTGTGTGTGTGTGTGTGTGTGTGTGTGTGTGTGTTTGTGGAATAGTGGGAGTGTGTGTGCAGCTGTTGAGGTGGGTGCAAATAAAAACCTATGGTGATATTTATTCACGAAATGTTTGAACTGAAAAAAAAATGAGTTTTCGACATAGATTTGATGGGAAACCACAGTGACAAGCTTGCAAGTGTAACTCTCTTTGGTGTCATTCGGGTTAATACCTGCTTCCATAGCCAGCAAACATCATTGTATGTGAGAACCTACATATAAAACATGTTGATTCACATGCCTTCGAGGTTTTGAAACCCAGACTGACCCTAGAGTTGGAGGGCAATATTGTCATTACGGCCAACGGTGTGGGGGTAAAGGTCTCAAATCTTTCAACGGCGAAATTCGAAGTGAAATTTCTGTTAATCGATCAATTCTGTAGAGAGTGTTAATTAATCTGATTGACAGATCTGCTTCAAATGATCGACTTTTAAAAGATATATGTATTATCTAGAAAAGGGATTTTAGTTTTTTCGTCAGATGTCTTCTTCCTATACTTGTAGCTCAAAAATTAATGGACTGTCGATGTTCAAAATGATGATCAAAGAATTTGATTATTCAGCAATTATGTATTTCTTTGATAACCATAGAATACAGTTCCTGCATAATGGTCCATACTTTTAAAACAGTAGCGCCGCTCAATCCGCTGCGCTATCTGAAGTTGGGTATTTGCCTTTTTCTTTGGGGGGGGGGGATACCACCCCCGGTCCACTGGTGACGCAATTTGATACTATTTGACTCAATTTATGACAGGTATGATACTAGAAGACGTTATGGATGATGCTATGCGTATTCCATAGTGCAAAAGTTGTAAAATACGATGTCTCGAATCAGGTGTTAGCATTTCAAAGAGTTGTACATTTTGATTATATGATGTGCACGTATGTATTAAATATTGACAACTTATGCAGTGCAAGGTACGAATATTAAAGAAAGCTTGACACACTGAAATTTTATTCCTTTTTATCAGTTGATACACCATCATCTCTGTTCACATCATTGGATTGGTATTTGTCTATGACAGTGGGCTCTATCTATTTATGACCAATTTTACACACCTTCTTATTTATAAGGGTACAATTTATTTGTGTAAGTCGAATTATGGAAAGTATGACTATGCGACTGGTCGGGTAAAATTGCCTATGTAATTGTAGTGTGCTTTCTCTGAGATTTACTGCGGTTTTGACCACTACAGTGCAGAGAAGAGTGCAGTGATGCCTTGTCCATGCTCCATTTTTTTTCTTTTACTGGAAATTGTTTTATATGTGCCTTACCTAAAACATAATAAAATGATTTAGCATTTACCTTCGTTTTGCGAACAGGACGGAATGTTGTCAACGAAATCAACATAGAGCGGCCAAAATCTATGTGTGAGATCACCACCTTCACATTTTTTGCGTGCACGGTGTGTAGGTAGCAGCTTACAGACAGGTAACCGCCGACTACCTCATTAACAGAAACGTCAAAGCGACATAGGCAGCATACATAGACACATTCATTCACAGGAACGGTAACACAAAAAGGGTCATGTTACTGTCACACAAAAATTATAAATACAGTCAGTGTTGCATATCATAATATCCAAGCATGTGGTGCTTGGAATTTTTTTTTTATATTGTGATATAGAAACTAAAACAAATAACTCAAACACATCGCAAGAGAAACATTGGTTTTGATCAAAATAGACAGATCAAATGGTTGGCTCCGAAACTGTACAAAAATTACCTTAGGCCTTTAAAAAAAAATTGAGATATGATATTTTAGACACAGGTGCTAGCTTCAATTTGATATTACAAGGTGACGTGTATGTTAATTTTTGGAAATGCTATTCTTTATTTTATGTAAATGTTTCAAATTTTAATTATAATTAAATTAAAACAATTGAAACGATGAAAATCTGAATTTAAATAGTAAATTTAAATGTAGAAAATCGTTTTCTTCACGAAGATATATATTTTTGATTGTCTTACATGAAAAACAAATAAAATAATTACATATTTCTGCATAAAAGTGACAAAGTATACTAGGCCCATAAAAAAAAAAAAAAAAAAAACAGCCGCAACAAGTTGCCGACGGTGTGTCGTAGCAGGTGACGAGTCAGAAAAAACTTCCAATCATCAGGAAACTACTTCAAGCTTCCGTCCTATATCCAGTTTTATTTTAAAAACGCGACACTCAAAACTCTGCCTGGCAGTATGGTCAGCAGCGGACAGAAACATCATTTTGCCAACTCACAGATCTGGACTTTCTTTGCCTTCTGCGCTTGTTGGCTGAGCTGGTCGTTCAACGATATCGTATACACAGTTGCACATAAGTAACGAGGCACATTATGAACTAACACAAAAAACCACTAAAATTCTTCTATACTGTAATATGTAAGAGTTCATCTCCGCGGTGCTAGGTGTATGAAAAATTGACTCAGAGCCCAAGCAAACAGTCTAATTTTCACACACTTAGCTCGTTGGAGATTAACGTACCTATGCTCCGATCTTATGTCATTAAAAGCTATTACAACGTTTAAACAACTTATTTTTTGTGCGAAAAAAAAACTGAATGCAGACAATGTAGTGACCTTGACAGTTGACAAGTACGTACGTCTAGGGTTATTGATTTTGGCTGAGAGGCTATATAATATTAAAGGAATTAGTGAAATCAATACTGTAACATTACATCAATGTCCAAAGATAGAAATCATGACATTTAGATTCTTGATTTTCATTTTGGTTGGCTAAACCTTTTTACCTTGTTGAAAATTATAAAAACTACATTTAGTAGTGTGGGAAAGCTCCTTTACTCTTTGTTTGTTTGCTTTTGTCTTTTTTTTTGTTTGTTTGGTTTTTTTTTGTTTTTTTTTGTTTTCTGAAATTAAAAACCGCTTTCAACATTGTCACCCATGGAAATATTGAACAATATGGTGGCGAGTGAACAAGGGAGTAATGTCATCTCACACTTATTATAAGTCTGCAAAACTTGCATGTAGAACCGTACATTGCTTGCTTCCTTTTTAATATCAAACAATGTAAGGCTCCTCATAGCCACGATGTCACCCCAATGAAATTGATATGCCCATGCCAGTTTCAAACAAATTGGAAATAAACCACCATACTTTCGTGAAACCTGGTAGTCTACCAAATTGAAGTAAATCTTAATATCGAGTTTGAATAGAATTATCATCAAACTCAATTACAAAATAACAATACCTGGAGTGCACATAAATATGGCTGTAGAACATGAACACATGACCAGATATACAAACTACAATTTATTTACTTCATTTTAAAACACAAAGACAAACTGTGGACCATTAAATTGAAAATAGTTAAACATGGTCTCCATCGATTATATTGTCTACTTGTGATCTGTCTCTCGGGGAAAACACACATATCTTAGCACCGTACAATGTGAACAACATGGAAGAACAATGACGTCATTGGCACATGGTAACGGTGACAGCCGGGGTCATGGATAAGCTACACTTATTTACAAATAGGACGAAGAGGGCACGAAAAGGTCACCACAACAACTGTATCCAACCAGTCGCTCGCTGGCATTTCCGGTGTTTATATAATAATGTGGTCACATAAGAATAACGTCCCTTTTCAAGTCGGACGTACAACACAACAGCTGCCGCAAAAAAACGTTGTTTTATTCTATTTTCTGTATAAACCTTGACTCCGTAGCTGAGCAGAGCAAAATACACGGAACGGTAATATTTTTTCCAAAAGGTGTGTATTAATATTCAACTTATAGAAATAGCAAGGTATCCATTGGACTTGGTTATTGTTCGTGACGGTATGTATATTCGGATACATATTTAACCCGTTGGGAAAGTGGTTGAGGGCAGGCAAGTATCAGCACAGGCGGGATATTGACAGAATAAACCGAAGCTGGTGAGCAGTCCCCTGCAATTAGTCGATGTCACCGCGAATGTCAACGTAAATGGAGACATCGTACCCAGGTGCGCATCAAATTCAGAGGGCCCATGTGTCAATCGATAAAACCGACAGTTCACATTGAATGTGATTCTGTATTGACGAATGTAAAAATTTTGATTCTTTATTTATATAAGTTAATTCTTGATTATTCAAACTATTGGCATGCAACCAACAGCTTTTTGTAAGTCTGCGGCTGTAACTTGCCGACCTAAACCGATGTATTCCACTCTTTAGAAATTTCATATCCATGTACAACATCCCTTGCTTCCGAGGCATATTACCTGAGCTTCCTAGAAACGCACAAACACATACGTCGAGTATACGTGGATCAATTAACCCATACATTTGGCAAATGCTGCTAGTTTGTGGAAAAAGTGGCACTGCAATCATCGTGGAAAGACGCCTTCATTCAACTTGTAGTAATTAGGGTATCCAAGGACACGCGATTATCTGTTCAATTTCTTCTTAATCCTCTGTAACCGTTCATCTCCATGTCCTCGTGGTCCCTGCCAGTGGACGTTGATGACCGCCTTGGCGTGACGTCATAATCCTGAAAGTGGAAAACAAAGATACGGATGGCACTTCGTACGTTCACCTTTCGCTGCAGTGCTGAATGTAGGCTTGTTTGAAAAATATTTCTATATAACATTCATTCGCACATGTGCACTTTCCTTCTGGAGTAGTATTTGTACTGACATTTAGTAAAGGATTAGAAACAACAATTTACATTCAAATCTTTTTAAAACTACATAAATCACGGACGTGGAAAGCTAAGTGAGCGATATATGTCTATATATTGACGGATAATATCCACTGTTCACTGAGGTCCCGTGGACGATGTACAGGGAACTTTCATAAGATGGCATGCAACAATCATAGAAAAAATATTATGTCAAATAAAAGGCAATTGAATGATGCCTTATACACATTACCCTCGAAATAACTGAATCACGATTATGGCTTTTGACTAGTTTATGAAAATCTACACACATTTGACCTTTCTAAGAAAAAAAAGTCGTCTGGTGGTTGCAGAAGGGAATGTATTGTTTACTTGCCAATGGCAAATTCTCCCTTATTGTCAAACGCAAAGGTGAATACACGGCACTTCATATCAATACATCTTTTTATGCGGTCTTCATCGCTATATATTCATTGATATTTATGTGCCTAAGATGGGACATCGCCATTGCAAACAGTGCTTGCTGAAGGGACTGATCCATGCTACAGCAATGTCCCGCAGATATGATATTAAATACGCGCAACAAATATTGATTTGCTACGGTCACTTACTGCACGAAGGAAGCAGTAATGGTGATGTTGTAGCTTTGAAACTAGGTGGTTTGTACAACAAATATAAATACATTTATTTATACCAACGGCATGGACAACACACTCATAGTGGTTTTGTGCGGACAAGCCGACACAACAATTTGGCTATGTACACGGGAGGCGCTGGGCGAGAATTCAACTTACCCTGATTTCCACATATTATTAGACCTAGTACCAAATTACAAAATTGATGGCAAACATCGACATACAAAGCCTGAGTTTGTATACCATGCAGGATATAATGTTGGCTGTGGGAATAGCATTGATGGTGCAAAAGCTACATTACTTCTGGCATTAAGAACCACAAATTCATATTGCCAGATGCTGTTGGATCCGTAGCACTTTTAACATTACTGATTAAACCTTTAAACTGTCCAGATAAAAAGAAATCGTAAACGTATTGCAAGCTTTGAATTATTTTCTTTGCGAATGACTGTTTCTAACCTTACGAACGTCTGTACGATCAAGTCCGTAGCATTCATACAGTCAAAAGCAACCATTTTCCACATCAAAATCCTTTTGTAACAAAGAGGTCTTATGTGTTTGTTCTTTTGGCCAGGCATAAACGGTTCTGTGGAAGCTACCTTCAATTGACTCGGCCATTTCTAGCTCTATACATCCGACATTAAAAAATCCGTTTATCCTGCTCACTACTTTGTGGTTGCAATGGTATATACTGACAGTTACCGTGGGATAATTCAATATTCAAAGGAACTTGTATGTAATATTATATATCAATCTGACCTTAAAGATTTCCCTATGTCATGCATTTACCTATCCCAAAACGCATTTTCTACAAAATTTTCCATAATTGAGTTTTCATAATGTAGTGCACCTATGTCTAAGGAATGAAACCTGCATGTCCCATTCATTTTTCTTCATGTTCCATTTACATATACGGTCTACCTATTTTTAACTTACCGTAAATCTAATTTATTAAAAAACCGTTATTTCGGATTAGGTTTACATCCAACTTTTAAATGTCAATATAACATTATAATTAGAAATGTCTTAGCCAATTAGCAGATGAGTATTTATTAAATTGTGTTTCAATACATATCATGTATTTTCCTCTCACGAAATATTATATACCCCCTCTTACAACAACAGATACAAGCCGTTAATATCCGAAACTAATGGTGCTCCTGCTTGTATAGTTGTAATGTTATAACTCTACCAAAAATACAGACATGAAACTATTTGGTATCTTATTAGATTGCGCCATCTCATGGAATAGTTGTGAGGCTTTAAAGCTGGTAATAGTCCTGGGAAAATTTGGCGCTGCCCATACTATAAGCAACATGGACAACGAGGCAGGAGAAACTGTGGTCAGCTAGGGTACGTACACACGCGGCGGTGTTACGTATTTCACTTAATTGGGTGTTCAGTGGTATTCTATAGTCACATATTTTACTGCACGATCACCAAAAGCACAAAAAAAAAAAGAATAAAACAAAACAAACAAACAAACAAACAAACAAAAAATCAAAAAACCAAAACCAAAAACAAAAAAACAAAAACAAAAAACCAAAACAAAAAAAAAAAAAAAAAAAAAGGAAAAAAAACCCCCAACAACCCCAGACTTCTTGAGTACTTTTTTCAGATCAATGAGACTTAGATCCAAACCACATATCTTATTTATTTTTATTTATTTATTTATTTATTTATTTATTTATTTATTTATTTATTTATTTATTTATTTATTTATTTATTTGTTTATTTGTTTGTTTGTTTGTTTGTTTGTTTGTTTGTTTGTTTGTTTGTAGGCACTGCAACTGACCCAGATTGCAAAATGTCTATGGGTGGAACATACAGTAAAAATGAACCGAAATACTAAAAACGCAATGTGCTTTTTAATCAGCAGACCCACTCTCGATAACATCCACTCCCCAATGCTTTCAAGTCTAGTCCTTCATCTTTTATGCATTTATTTCATTGGATTAAATTGACACGTGAGCTTTGCTTGCTTCCGTATCTCAAAAGTAGAACAAACTTTCAATTCTTTCTAGTGGCCAAGAACATGTCTAATTTTACACAGCCATGCATCGTTATGTTGGTTTCCGACCAAGTAGCAATATGCCAATATTTTCAGTAAATGGGAAACCAAACATTATATAAACCGGAAGTCCCTGTCAAAGAAAAGAACAGTCCGTATTGGTCATACGTATGTATCATGGAACTTTTCACCGGATCGCACCAAAGCATATTCAGTACAGCCGATTTCCAAATAATTAAAAAATTAAATAAATTATACAACGAATTGAAATATTATACACATTAATAACACTGGCATTCAGAAAGAGGGCATGGAAAATATGTCCATGTTACTTCAGTTTAATTATGACGTATTCTTTTATTCGACAGTCATACCCCATATCTTCAGTAAAGGCAATTCACGATATGCACTATTCTTCTATTACAAATATCATCTTGGTTAAACCAAGAAAAAGAGATACCATTCCTATAAGTTTAAAATAGGCTTGAGTTGTCTCTTTATAATATATGTCAACCACAACCAGGTTGAGAACAATAATTTCAAGTAGTGTGGCTCGAGCTTGAGATTATTGTTTCTGTCGAAGTCCATATATTGGAAAACTACATCTGTCCACGCCGATGTTGCTTGCCTTTTTTAAAGGCAGCCAAATTTATTCCATTCCTATAAGTTTAAAATAGGCTTGAGTTGTCTCTTTACAATATATGTCAACCACAACCAGGTTGAGAACAATAATTTCAAGTAGTGTGGCTCGAGCTTGAGATTATTGTTTCTGTCGAAGTCTATATATTGGAAAACTACATCTGTCCACGCCGATGTTGCTTGCCTTTTTTAAAGGCAGCCAAATTTATTCCTCTTTCCGTAGGCCAGTTGTTCGGTGGGGTGTCAACATACCTTTCAAGATGTGCACACCTGTCGTTATAGCGCTATACGGCATGACCCGGCTTGCCGACAACGATACAAAATGACCCGGCTTGCCGACAACGATACAAAATCTTTCCATCATACCTGGAATCCTGATATATTCTGCTCTAGATTTTAACTTTCGATGAGATACAACATATCTTTACCGTCTAGGGTTCCCATGTTTCACCCACTGATTCCACATGACCTATTATATAATATTTTAATCAGCTGTGACTGCTTGGTTCTCGTCGCTTGCATCAGTGCTTAGTTGCTATGTTCGCTTTCTTGTAATTAGTTCTTTTCCTTTACGCCTTAACTAGTCTGCCCAATTGTCCCTGGAGACGCGTCCTCTTGTCAGAGCACCAGATAAGAAGGTCAGACCCAGCTGAGGGAAACAGTGCTCATTGAACGTCTGTTTGGGCGAAACAGTGGTCATTAAAACCATGATCATATTTTGCCTCCAGGCGTATCTATATGTTCTGCTTACTCATATACACGAGAAAGCATAATCCTCTCCATCCCAGTCTCCATAAAGTGACATCAATTTGTGCCTGTGCCTGCTTTTCTGATGATAACATGTCACTGGGCGACATATGAAAAGCTTGGGCCAATGTTGACTGTCGTATTTCCTTCCTTCCTTTCTCTCTCTCTCTCTCTCTCTCTCTCTCTCTCTCTCTCTCTCTCTCTCTCTCTTTCTTTCTTTCTTTCTTTCTTTCTCACTGGTTCCACGTATGGCATTGGAGAGATAGACACATTGCCATGTTGCACACAGCAGGTAACCTGTGTCACGTAGTCACGGTTTCCACACACATAATCCCTTCTACCAGACTAGTATAATGGTCCAGCGTAGACAACCTCCAGACCAGACACCCCAGACAGCAAGGCCAGGCTCAGTCCGCCACGTGGCAGAATGACTCTTGTTGGGGAGTCTTTGAGCTGTGAGGCAAAGCGCTTCCTGCCATGCATGAAAACATAAGCGTATCGAAAGGGATGAACATAGACTGTAAAAAATAAATTGTATGGTCTGATATACATGTAGCGATGAATAAATTGTGGTTGATACAGAACATAATGGGATAACAGAAGGTAACGGGATACGTACAATATCGCCCAATGTGGACCAACTAATGCTGAGGAATACTGCCAGGACAGTCAGAATAAAACCAAATCCCAGCACTATGGCACCTACAAAAATGAACCTGCAATAAAAAAGATGGAACGAGTGAAATTTTGATTATTTTCTAGTATGATGATGATGTTATTGATGATGACTGCAACAATCTTTATGAGAACAATATGAAAAAAAGCATAGCAGAAGCTTGTTTCGTTCGTCGAAAGTTTTCCAATTACCGTATCTCCTCTTTAAGCGCCCTGGGCGCTGTGGTAATTTAAGTGAGGTGTACACCAATTGCAGATGTAAATTTGTAACATTTTAGGTGATTTAACAGGTAAATTGTCGTGGAATATATACAATTTTATAATATTTCAAACCTTTTTGCCAGAAAATTGGGAGGGGCGCTTTATAGGGTGGGGGCACTTAGAAGGAAGAATATGGTACTTGCCAGTACGCTTACTGAACTTATAATTGTAAAGGACGGACTGGCGCCGGGAGGCAAACATACAAACATTATTCTCTTACAGATTTGACTTACAATAGAGCATGCAGTTTTTGTCTATTAGGCAAGACATTTTCAACAACCTTTTTCTCAAGAAACAACATGAAAAGATTGTAGCCCCAATACATTTAAGCTTGAGTGGCTTCGTTTCTGAGCTCTCGTGATGAAATTACCTTGTAGTCAGTTGGTTACTTCTTTGTTCATGATTATGAAAGTATGAGGGAACTCAAGTCACCCGCCAAAATGTAGCCTTTAAATGTCAAACGTTAAACGCTATTCTAAGTGCAATCACCAATGTGCTCTCCACCACAATACACACGTGTTTTATGCTTTCCTAGATTTTCCACGACATAACTTGTTATCAGAATTTCGTTGACTGAATGTGGTAACCGGTAGAACAACCACGTTCCCATCCTATTCACCGCGAAAATCACTTAAAAGTTCCCAGATGTGGGTTGTCTGCTTTGATACTGTAATACTGCATTTAATTTTCTCGTCATCAGAAAATATTTTGACGACGCAATGTAGAAAAGGTATATCATGTCAAGATGCTGCGGGTTGACAAGGTTCCTTGACGGGGTTTGCGCCCCCCCCCCCCCCGACACCTCTTAGCGCCGCCAATGAAGGCTTGTTCCAATCGGGAAATGGTTAAATATATATAATTTCAACAATATGAAATATAACAATGTTACGCTGCATCTGACAGATTGTGTATAGTTTAATGACATCCCCGTACTCACGTGTAATCCCCTTCTCGAAACTTTTGCTGTCCAATTCCAAGTACCACTCCACCAGAGATAATTAACACAATTCCTATCCCTCCACAGCAGAGAAAAATTGGTCTCGGAAGCTTTCCTCTCCGGTATTGGCTAGCTTGACGATGCACAGGTCCATTTCGTATTACATACATAATGTATATCCAAGAAGGACCGGCATAAAATATCCAGTGCCGGTGGAGATACACTTGGCCTCAGTGGCACTTTGACTTCAACATGGCTGGCACAGTTGGTTCTTAAATAACACAGCAAAATGAGCAGTTGACCACTCATGAAGCCCACACCCGTTCTGATGTTGACAATCAAGGCTGTTTCGACCTACCTGGTGCGATGCCTTATTATATGATCCACCTGTGTAGATTTGTGCGTCGTTTTCACGCTACAAAGGCAGCCAGCTTATGTGCTGCTGCGACAGATCAGACTGCAGCAGCCTGCAGGCTACCCTCTCTCTCCCTCTCTTCCGCCCCTTTGATATTCTGAAATATATGACAATTATGTTATGTCAGTCCCCAGGCTGGTAAGACGTGTTCCGTTTATTGTACACGTGCTTACTACTAATGAGCATGCTTAGCGACAAAACTGCGGGCTTCCCTCACTGCTCCATTGGGTCAACTATACTTACTGCCTTTAGTTACACGCACAGATATGGCACTGCGGACCAAAATGGTTTTGATCAGAGAACGAGCGTGCTGATATACCTTACCTCCATCACTTAGCCAGTGTACGGGGTATAATGGGAGACTAGTTTTAACTTGTGTCATCTTTGTATGACATTCTCCTGTTTTTACGAGATACGTATTACGCATGTGCTTATCCTTATCGACGGTCATTGATATCTCTTGAGCTACCTATATTGCTGTGAACCACAGAGTAATCAATTAAGTCATGAAATGGACTACGCGAGTATCCAGTTCAACACATATATCTATAAAACAGTGGTCCAATTTAAGATACCAGAATCCACAAACTAGCCAGCAACATTTCTTCACAGGGTACTTTCAGAGCCGCAAAATAGGAGCTGAAGTTTCAAGACAGAGTGTTTTTGTATGATACCATTTAAATCTATTGGTGAGCAAAATTTTGTTTCAAAACATACAATTATTCAAAGGGCTTTCAGAATTGATTTGAACTAAAATCTATTAAGAACCTGGGGCAATCAAATACACAGTGATGGTCACTGTATATCTCTTATTTATTTATTTGTTCCATTATTTGTTGATTACCTTGTTATCAATTAATTAATTAATTTATTTATTTATTGATTAATCTATCTATCTATCTATTTATTTATTTATTCATTTATTCATTCATTCATTCATTCATTCATTTATTTATTTATTTATTCATTCATTTATTTATTCATTTATTTCACATCTGCCATGAGACCTCGTATAATTATATACGGTGAGGCACCATCTCTTCTGCGTGAACTTTGAAGCGGAGAGTTCCTGGCTCTATCTTAAAATGGCTATTATCTAATGGAGCATTAACTTCGATCATTATTTTGACGTCCTGATTCGAAAAAAGAACAGATCCTAGATCTCCACGAGCAACGTACAATACCTGCCAATATGCAATTGGATATGCTACAATAACACACCTTTCATATCACTGTAGACCAAACCACGGCCCCAAACGAGGCTTCGGCTCGAATCTGTTGCAGTTGTGAACATGTAACAATATAAAGGATAAACCTGTCCAAATGCAGTTTACAAACACCATACTACTATCGCATTATATATCTCCTCTGTATTTTAAAAGGCGACTAAATAATTCACGCATTTCGATTGAACAGAATACGCCAATCTGATTAAAATGTGCTAGGAATTAACAGGTATTTTTATGGCGGAAATTTATATACTTATCACTTACGACTGAATTTTGCGTGGTCCTGGCATCATGCACAATAGGGTTTGGAAGGCAGATTAAATCACAGCTAAACAAGAAATGTAAACAATTTTTTTTAACTGAAGCATGTTAATTCAAGCGCCACACATTCAGCCTGAGAAAACCGACCTTTAAACTGATTAGCTCTTTGTTGTAACTTTGGATTTTAGCACATTGCAAATATGTTTAATGTAGGCCGATATCCTCTCTATCCTTTTGTATGGACACATATATTTCTGTTCGTTACGACGCATGGCAGGTCATGCCCCGTCGGCTGAGCCCTCAATGTAAATTTGTGTTTTCCCAATAAAATTAATATCATGATGTAGATACTACCTGCGAGAACGAATTCCACTTTGTGACGAGGTGTGGTTGTGAGGTGGATCATGAGCGCAAGCGTGCTACGGACCAGCTGCAGTATTGATCCCTCCGCCTTGGAATCCAAGACGAGCCTACGCACAAACTTATAGGCTTATTTAGGCCTGCTTGCATTCCATGTATCTGTAACGAATGCCAAAATATTTTCTTTGGGTTCAGAAAAAAATATACTGCATACCGCTAAGTATGCTTTGAATACTTCCAGTGTAATCTCCGTTTAGAGCGGTCTAAGACCACCTTCATTCCTTTCTTGCCTAGCATTCTGGGGTTTTTTTGTTTTTGTTTTGTTTTGTTTTTTGTTTGTTTGTTTGTTTGTTTTTTTTTTTTTTTTGTGGCTTGTCTCGTTTGAAAAACCAGGTTGCTACCAACACTGCCCTTGTGAAACTGTTTGACTCAACGCGTAGGGATGCTGGTGCTTAAAACTGCTGTGGCATTCTATTTCTTGACCTAAAATGCGTTAGACATCGTAAACCACCGATTCTCATTGAGAAACTGGTAAGGTACGGGTAGAGGGCTCTATAATGGCCTGGTTCACATCATGTGTTTCTTACAGAACCCAGCGAGGTACAGTTGATGGGACCTAATCTGATTTTACCTTGTTGCCATGTGGAGTCTCACAGGGTTCAATTATGGGACCAGTGCTCATTATTCTCTATATTGACGACCTTCCTGGCCACTTAGTTGGAGGCAAAAGTTTTTGATACTGATGACGCAGCTCTTTATATTTTCCAATTCGAAATTTAAGATTAAATACACCTTGAACAATGGATTGGTTAATGTATTTGATTTGTTCACGTCAGAAAATGACTATCAATGCAAAGAAAATTAAAGCTATGATCTGGGCAACTGCCCAGAGACTGAGACTAGTCAAGTCATTGAATCGAATATATAGAATAGAGAATAGACTATTGAACAGTTGTCATGCTTGATTCGTCTCTTTTGCTCACGGATCATATTCAGCACATGACCCGTAGGATGAAATCAAGCCTAGATATGTCGGGAAGACCCAGTACGTATTTTGAAAGGAACGAAACAAAAAACAAAAAATCAAAAAAAAAAAAAAAAAAAAAAAAAAAAAAAGAAAGAAAGAAAAGAAAGAAGAAAAAATACTGTTGTATAGGTGCATTATCGCGCCAGACTTTGCCTTATGTGATGTGATATGGGATTCCTGCTCCTGCCAACTCGAAAGCAAACTTCAGGTTCTTCAAAATTAATGCACTAAACGTCATCAATAAAGTAGATGTACAGATACACTGACATCCTGGATCTACATTCTGTGAGCAATATGCTTAACCTTCAAAATCAAGAGAAGCTCTTTTCACATCCAAACATTTGTGTACAAAGCAACTCAAAGTCTCCTTCCGACTATATGTATTCCACATGTACATATACAGAGGCCCTGCACCCTTCCCTCCGCTGGAATCCAGCATCCACTCTAAATCTCACATAGCATCTCGTTTAGTTTTCAGCGTAAGATGTATTGGTTCCGGATCCTGGCAATGCATTGCAAGCAAGCACGTTAAATGTACCTGTCAGCATCCAGTTTAGCATAAAATTTGGAATCCGCGTCCACTTTAAGAAATGTAAGTATCTGGCATCCAGTATAATTCAGGATCTGGAATCTGGTGTCTGCTCTTAAAATCTATGGAATCCGGCGTCTATTTTAGGGGGTACAGGGCTCCTATACAGAAACAAGATTATTATCCCTGTTTTCATGTAAGGTTTATCCTTTTTTCCACGCCGCCTTGACCTGCTGTCACCTTGACCTGCTGTCACCTTGTCCTGCTGTCACCTTGACCTGCTGTAAGATTGACCTGCTGTCACCTTGACCTGCTGTCGCCTTGACCTGCTGTCACCCTGTTAACTTGCCGCTGTCACATCTATCACCGTCCAAATACATACTGCTGTATCCATACAGTCTTTTGAGTGCTGTGGTTGTATCTTTATCAACATTTTATTGAGCCGTATTCAGTGTCAATGTACTTTTTTAACTTCATAACTTTACCATGGAGCTGGCTTCATATTTATTATGTCCAATATCTCATTACACATTAAGCAAGGACGAGTGCTGCTTTTTCTTCCATAAAATTTCAAAAAATGTCTCAAAGCGATGCACCTCTAGATCACCAGACTACTCCACTTAAGCATTACAGATGTTGGTGTTCTCGTAAAGGAAAACAACTTTTTGACATGATGCCCCAAAAGACCCGAAATGAGTATTATAATTCAGATCCTCCAAGATGTAGTCTAATATAGATAAATTAGGTCATGGGAAACAAACTGTTTCTGTGAAGTTTGGGTCACTATTGTCTTTTTCTGACTACGGGAAATAGTCATCATGTCCTGGCACATGATGATGGTTTTGTGGTTCGTTGACTTGTTACTTTCAAAACATATTTGGTGATATTTTACCATGTGTTTTGACCACACATTGGTGACTTTTACGGGTTGTTTCCTGAGCCAGGTTTTGCCACATATTGAGCATCCTGAATTCCTAGGCACCAATTACCTGGCAGATGTCATTTCAAAGTACCATGATGAGAGGATGGCTTTAAATACTGCGCAATTAGTACACATGTCGAGAGTTTTCAAAAAGAGAAAAAAGGTAATCAAGACCAGAAAATGTTCCAATGACTGTTTGCAATAACATGTCGTCAACACCTTTACAAAGAATAGTCATTGGTATTGATGAAGCTCTGCATGTAATTTTATGTTTGGTTCTAGACAAATAGGGCCTCCAATATATATATATATATATACATATATATATATATATATATATATATATATATATATATATATATATATATATATATATATATATTATATATATATAATATATATATATATATATATATATATATATATATATGTGTGTGTGTGTGTGTGTGTGTGTGTGTATCCTCTATTCATGTCATTACCTTTATTCTACAACTCTATGACATAGTGCTGCATCAGTGAGCCAGGGGTCCTGTTTTAACACTATGCTATTGTATCTGAATAAACCAAAACTGTGAGGCCTGTCGGCCTATATATGTGTACGTCCCTAGCTAAACATAGTGACCAAAGAACTCCACAATGCGACACCGTTTGTTATGCTGATGTACTTGAAGTAAGAATTTAAATCCGGATTCACCGAAGTGAGAAAAGTGACTTGTCAAATGAAAATGGTGTTATAAGCTTGGTGGAGTAAAGCACAAATGGTGAAAAGTGTTCATAGTCTGGTGTGTGCGGTATATTTCGAGAGCATTTTAGCAATGGGGTCATGTATTGACTAAGAAGCCATGCTCTTGAATTTTTTCCTTAAAGTCAGTTTTTGAACTCCCTAACCTAAATTTGACAATTGCAGCAGACATAGACCCTATACATTATGCAAAGTTCACTTCATTTTAATCATCGGTTGCAACATTATATAGGTGTCATACTTGACACTTTGACCCATGGTTAGCGTTACATTTGCCCTTGGCAAAAGCGCATTACCAGGGTGGGGTTGTTTGTCCGTCCAAGTACCTTGTCTACCACATCCATTTTTGCTCCCGTAGCAATTTTTATCCAGGTTCTTTTAAAGTAAAAGCTTTTGCCACAGAATACAATAAAACACAATTTACGGTATCATTTACAACACATAAAATATGGCCCGGACAAGCATTTGTCGGCCGTAAGACAAACCTTCAGACGGATGGGATACAAACCTTTCCCCCCTAGTTTGCCCGAGCCGGATTGCGATGGGCGACTAATAGTAGCAAGCTGGGTATGCAGGGCAAGAATCTCTCATAACACTGTGCCAAATCATTTTCGATGCAAATCAATTCTCAGCATCTTAATATATCTAATTGAATCTGGCATACTATGAAAATACACAATGACCATCAGATGCACTGGGGTTTTCACAACTGTACGATCCATAACCAAGAATGATAGAAAGATATCTGTGAGAGAGAGAGAGAGAGAGAGAGAGAGAGAGAGAGAAAGAGAGAGAGAGAGAGAGAGAGAGAGAGAGAGAGAGAGAGAGAGAGAGAGAGAGAGAGAGAGAGAGAGAGAGAGAGACGGCCTTTGTTCTGCGACTGCTTTTACGGGAGTCTTTAACTCTCCAAAAGGAAGGAAATATTCAGCATGATGATAACAGTTGGGTTTCGTCGGTTTGGCCAGAACTTTTGAAAGATATACAGGTGTACAGTGCAAAAATATTTTAATAATAGTGAAGTGCCCAGAATTGAAAGTGTCCACCGAACTATGGTTGTCAGTCCGCCATGAGGGTGGTCATGCGGTTTCGCTCCAGTCTCTTAGTAAAAGGCAACAGCCATACTTAAGTTTTGGATTATGTGACTGAGCATTTTAAAGACCGATTGGCGCTTGCTTCGTATGCGCCGAGCTGCGGATCGGCCGTTTTCAATCATTTAGCCTATGATTTACACAATGAAATAAAGAAAAGCATCTCAAGATATCAAACCACGCTCAGCTGCCAACAAAGTTGTCGTATTTTATCAACCTTTAGACAGGCTATTTTAGACATAAATAGCATATATATATATATATATATATATATGATTCACAACATGTTATATGTCAAAATAGAGGTAAAAAGTAAATGTATAGGAATGATTGACTTTGAATGGTCATTTTACAAGACGTGTGGGCTTTGTGCAAACAATTCGTATATTAAAAATTGCTATTGTGTCTTCCTCTTTTTATTATGGATGTGTTGGAGATGGTTAAATAGTTTCGTCTTTATACGGCGACATATCAACCCATACTCCGTTATTCCGAATATTGGTAACATAAGGAAAGAGTGAAATAGCTTCTATTTTATACGGCGATAGATCATCCCTTTCTCTGTTATTCCGAATATTGGTAACATAGGCCCTGTGCAGACGTAAGCTATACGGGGCACAATATTCCATCAGTGATCATGAATGCGGCTTGGGTGCAATCTAGTTGGGCCACACACATAAAAATGCCAAAATGCGCTGCAAACAATTGAAGAAGTCATATAGTCATGTGAACACATTAGAAGAGGACAAGCAGTAGACTTAATTCATCAGTGATTAAAGAATATTTCATTTCCTATTTAATAAATAAGTGTTATGACTGCTTGGGGCATTGAAGTACTCGCACGAGTCAGACAATTCACTATCAATCGAAGCAGTCGGGTTAAAGGGTTGAAACAACGCTGTAAATATACACAGCTACTGGTACATGAAAGCCTGGTTTTCTTACAAGTGCTCTTTTGTGTACATCCCGTCTTGCAACCGCTTTTTTATAAGCTGATAACAAACTTAGGACATTGGCTCTGTTGTCATCAATATTGGCATTATATGATTATTTGCATTCAGGTCCCACACCGAATTTAGTGGATTTGGCACGTGGTTCTACGCTACATTTGCTTGACGCAACAGCTGAACTTGATACATGCATCCGAGTGAAGGAAACTGAACGACATTAACGGTAGGAGGCAACCCTCTAGGTTCGGGACTCTTTGAAACATGTCAGCTCGGAAAGAGTCAATGCATATTAAATCTGCTCTGGAGTTGTAAATTTTATTACAAATTCTTCGGCCGGCTTCGACTGGAAAGCCATGTCAGAATCTTCCCGTCCAGTGGCAAGTGTAGCAAGCAGGTTCTCGTTCATCAAGATGATTTTCTGCTGCCTTTTCACCAATAGCATACAGGTGGCTTACCGTATAAGTATCACAACCTGTGATGCAATAGCATGCAAGAAGGCTTGGCACGATCTGTGGTGACACGGATTCTTTAACTGTATGCACTGGTTTGTATCCTGGCTGTATTACTGTTCAGATGTGTACTAGACCACTATTCTTGTGTCAGCCTCTTCATGACTTAAGTGCAAGTGCTGGACATCTCTCTGCGAGGTAGGATCCATTACTTTGTCACAGTCGTAGCCACCAACAACCGTTAACCCCCTGATTCAGTAAGGTTGTTTTAGCATTGGACAATAATGCCTGGGCCAAGAAATGCTGCATGTTAGCTTTGTCTTCAAGGACCGCCACCAAATATGGTCATTAATTTAGAGGACAAACTAAGGTCTGGCTACGATCTTGCGTATTTTCGTTGAACCATGAGACATTGATTTCAGATTTAGGAAATTAAATAAAATGCAGACCATGTCTTTGTATTGCTTCCAGAGGAGAAATGTTGGGTTGCTGGATTATGATGCCACGAAAACTCCAATATCTCCTTGAAGACATCTTGCCAGCCATATCTTTCACAGATGCTTTGAGAGATTTACTCCTACCAATTTCAGTAACTAACTGATTATACGTGTCAGGTGGGTCCTCTGAAACGCAGCCATTTATGTGACATGAAATGTACCTTTGCTGTCCAGTTTTTCTGTTATAATGTCTAGTTTCTTGCTGCACACTGTAAAAAATTTGCCTGTTAAGAATATTTGGAGATATAAACTTACTTACATTTGTAGATATCGATCCATATGTATTAATCCCCATCATGGTACCATATCCTAAACTTATGCCAATGGAAAATGAGTAATGAACAAACAGTTTACGTCGTGTGGCCTAGTGATTTAACAAGCTATTTCTAAATGCTTACATGTACTCTCTTTACCATAGAAAACTTGTACAGAATTATCTGCGCTTTTTTGATACTTTTTAGTGCACCTCGTCATGTTTCACAGCACCAGAAGATACATCACTTTGGTCACTAAAGGGGGATTCAATGTCATTTCTGGCTAGTAAATGTACCTTTGCACCGTAGATAAAGACTCTGGAACGAAGGCAGCAATACTTTCGTCTGTTAGATAACCATGACTTAGATAGCCCTTTGCTGCATTCCAAGCAGCGCCTATCTTTGTAGCCACATAATATGAAGACTTAAAATGCATGGCTTTCCAACTTTTGTTCAGCAGATCGTTCCATCACATCATTTTTTTTTTATTTGGGAGGTGGGAGCTCCAAATCTCTCAGGATATCAACACTAACCACAGAGGGAAAAAGTAAGAGCGGCTGTGTCCTGTTTCGCATTTAATGAAATGCTACTTCCAAACAATATGGTTTGTCATTTTCTCCTTCAATCTATATGCATATAAGTTTGCTTTTTAAGCCGTGCTGCTGTAACAGGTTTACAAAGATATTTGCCATGCTGTAAATATACCCTGCTTCTAGAATGTTCACCTGCATAAAGGAATGGAGCATTCAATACTTTTCTATAAGAAGCACCACCGTAATACCTGCCTAAAACACTTAAGGCGTCCTTTCTGGCCTTTCTGGTGTCCTTTCTGGCCTTTTGAAACCAAAATAGAACAAAAAGTATGAAAGTCGAAATACAACAAATCAGACAAAGAAATTGAAGAAGAAAATGTTGGTGTAGAGGTAGCTCCAAACACCAAGAGAAGCCATAGGTTCCCTTTTGCACCAGTTCACCAATATCCAAAACTGGACACACCAGCGGGTAGTCACCACGAGCTCTCGTTGTAAAGCTATTCTAAACTCTGAGTTATGTGATACTTTTAAACCCAACACCGACACATCTGTATACTAAGTTACATCAATTTATTTGACCTATACAGGCAAACAATTCCGTGATGAAAGGGGAACACCTCGGAACGAATCTAATTGAAAAGCGGACATGAAAGAACCACATCAACAAATTTTGCCTTATTTTCCATCAGTCCAACATTTCACTAAAGATTTGAACATTATAACGTTTAACATATCCAAAAAAGTAGTTATTTTATAAATGGTTAGAAATTTGATGAGGTATATGTCTAAGGTATTACACTGTATGATTACTCTTTTCATTGATGGCTTTGAAATTTAGGGTGTATCATATCTATGTGGAACTATTTATATTTTCCACAGAATAATATACTTAACGACCTTCATGATGTGAAGTTCTGCAGATGGTTGGCTCATACAGTAAAACAGTGGTGGCATTGTATGCTCCGCTTTTTGTTACTTATAGCAATCTCTGTTTCTTCACACAAAATCGGACACAAGTACTTTATACTATTTTTGATGATATACTATTTTATACTTTTGTTTTCCTTTTTATTTTATATGTATTTATTGCTCTTTTTATGTATGCGACAAATAAATGTACAAAACCTGACTTAGGTGAACATGGGCAGCCCTTTCAACTCTAGGTTGTTCACTTTTTTTCTGAAATGATGATGACTATCAAAAGTGCTTCTTTAAATAATATATGCAACAAACATCTGAAAGGAAGACATAGAATTATTGAATTATAATTCTTATAAATCAGACACCCATTCAAAGATGCAAAAATTTCACTTGCTTAATTTTGTCTGTTTACAAACATAAAAATCGAAGCGTTTGGTGTATTTACACTTGAATACAGATTCGGTACTGAAAATTTGAACATTTCATAATTACTTCGTGCATCATCCGCTTTGCCATACATCGAGGTAATTTTTATGGAGAACAGAATACATCACATGTACCTACTGCAAAGTTACAAATCTTTAAAATCACAGTTGGAAGGGACCATTTATATTTTGGGTCATGTTTCATATTTCCCATGCTCTATTTCGGGTATTGCTATGACCAAAATATTAATATATTGCAAGTTACCAGACTGAATGCAATACGACTTGACCAAAAACACTGATATTTTACCCCAATTAAAAAATATAGGTTTTTTTTTATATTTTTGTATAATTTGGTGGAGGGATAACAAAATTTAGCCGTATGTCTGGCCTACGCACATTTTTGAGGCGGCAAAAATATTAGATAAGGGGTACGTTAATTTATTAGCATGGCTGTTGCTTTTTTTACAAGATTGGAAAAGCCAATGTAGTTTTCATAACTTGACAGACAGACCATAGACTCTATTTCATAAGAATATTGAGACTCTCAGTGAATAATCAATTACGTACACCTCGTTTTCACATCGTTAGTGTCACTTTTTAGAACTTTTTTCGTTGTGATTCCTTGATAATCAACAAGGTCATTAACATGACCTGAACCCAGGCTTTATGTTACTCTTTTACCATTAAGACATTTTACGTATACTAAGTAAATTGAATAATGTACGGCAAAAAGCAGACCTTCTTCCTGAAAAAGTTCTCGGTGTCCCGCGAGTCTTAAACCGGTTGACTCTATAGCTTCGATATATATACATATATATATATATATATATATATATATATATATATATATATATATATATATATATATATATATATATATATATATATATATATATATATATATATATATATGGTGGAAAAGTTAATTTTCAAATGTTTTGCCAAAAGACAGTTGATAAGTATAACATATCCATACTGATGGCTTTGTTCTGATGCATTGCAAAACATTCAAATCATACCAGAGCATGTTATAAATTCAAAGTTGGATCATGGACAAGACGTTAAAACATTTCTTTAAAGAATATGTATATATCGTGCTCAAACATTTGTTTATTCATTACGGCAGTAATGCATATTCCTGCGTTTGGCCTTAAAGTGGAAATGCTATCCAGAAACAAAGATGACGCCAACACCAGCTTGACAGGTAGAACCAGACTGTGTGGGCTCAGATAATATTTGAAGTTGATGACAAACATTGTACCGACCAACTGAAAGTCATACAATAATAAACATCAGTTATACTTGTACAAACTTACTACTTGGGAAAAAGCAAAACGTTTTGTTTGGATGTTATTAGACATTCTTGTTGATTTTCAGATGAAAAAAATCAAGGGAAAGGCAAAATGAATTGTTTAAAAACAGGAATAAAGAATGAAAGAAAGAAATGAAGAAAGGAAGAAAGAATAGAAATTGCATTCAAGTTATTAAGTGCCAACATTCAATTAGGACCTCGGATTGAACGTCATTTACATGGGTGCCATGGGGAATATGCAGATGATAGGGTCACTTGCATGTCCCATGAGTCGCACCATGTCAACTATTTATCATGCTAGTGACTCCATCCTTTTCATCCATTCAATATTACCCATGGCGTTAAACGCTTACTGGTACAGTTTCTAAATAATTGTTACACGTTAGATTACCGAAATGTGTCTTTAAAAGACATTCATATTAGAAATACATGTATCCCAATGTGAAATCAGTATGCTAAAGTGGGATAGCTGCCTATTTAACGTCCGATCCTGTACGTTGCTTAGGTGGAAGAATTTTAACACAACAGTTTAAAAAATCAGATTTTTATTTCGGAAAATGCAATTGAGAGCCAGGGCATAGCCCTACATGAATCCATTTCGCACATGAAAAAGTAAGAGAGAGGGAGACGATATAAAACAAAAAGACGCTGGTACCCAGAGTGGACATCACTGCACGTAGGCAGATAGATCGGCAAAGCCACACAAAGAGAATTCTTCACAAGACAACAGATCACTGATGGAATAAAAGAGTAACGGAGTATGCCAGAGTGAATACGCACTTCGTTACACGCATATGGACACTTTTACAATTCATGTGACTGCCCTAAGCCTGCCTGTTGATTGAATGCATGAATGTGACACGTTGAAAACCATTTCGTTATCTTTAAAAGGACAACTTTTAGAACCAAACAACACTGTCTGGACTGTAAATGGTGTCAACGAGATTACAATATTTTATAGTCCATCTCTGTCTATCCTAAGTTTGCACATTTAAAAAAAAAACGCTTTATTATATGGTAAAACTAAACTTTATTGGATGTGACTTAAAAGCCCCATTTGAAATTTAAAACCAAGTCAACTTTCTGCACTGGAGATTGAATATTTTGACTTAGGTCTAAAAAATGTAAAGAGATCGTGTAATGCGAAAGAGGAGCATGTCTGAAGTAATGGCGACACAGATTGAACCCGTCTCCAACCACTTTTTGGATCAATTTCTTCATTTTGAACTTTTCAAGTATTTTGGGTAGATTTATACGTCTGTCTTACCTGCCAAAGATTATGCAAGTTCTAGCCCCAACACTACAGGAAGAAATAAACAAAACATGTTTATATTTATATGGTAATCAGGGGAGTGTGTTAACCTTTGCATCTTGATTGATCTTTCCAAATGATTTCCCGATTTTAATTAAATGAATTCTGCTTTACCCAATCAACGATTAAAGGCAAAACTACAATGTATATCAGGGATTTTCTGAAAATGATCAGTCTTTCCTTGAATGCGTGACAAAAATGAGCAATACTGCGAATTTTGACATTTTCAAAAACAGCCCTTTTACATGTTCCTGTTTCTGTCTCACCTGTGTAAAAGAAAAACTCATAAAATTTATGAAAAATATCCAATATTTTCTTCGCAGATCACAGTAGCACATATTGGTCATTTTACTTCTTTTTTTTCTGTTTTTTACATGTGGCAATGTCCCTGAACTCCCGCTGATTTCCGTCGGTTTTCTCATGGCACTCCATTTTCCTTTTACATAAAGTTCGGCTTAATTGGGATTAGGGATGAAACCACCATATATATATACCGTATATTTTCATATTGGCACAAAGGCGTACAACTATTGTTACGTCACTTTTTTATTATAAAGTATGCAATAGGTGTTGTGCAGACACCTGTCATTAAAAACATGCAAGATAAAAAGGGCGAGGCTATAGATAGAATCATAAGTTATGCCAGTGTTTGCCTGTCAGAGCAAGGCAACACGTACTCCGAGCACAGCTTGGCAGCATTACGTCATTGTGTAGGAACATGCGATTTGCCCTCAGTTAAAAAAAAATCATCATGGAAAAAATATCTGCCAAACCAAACATCGCAAACAGGCTGCTAACATTATAAAATAGTCTACCTAAAACAGTGGACTAATTGCATGTAAATAACTCCCACAGATGAAGAAAAAAACACAATAAAACTAAGAACTATTTAGTATGGTAACCTGAACCTGATTGGCCGCAATGGTTTAGTAATACCCTAAGCTCTGCTTCCCGGGCCACACGGGAGAACAGTCTTTGACTGAGTAGGGTTTCCATCAAAATGAAGATCAATAATAATAATAATAATAATAATAATAATAATAATAATAATAATAATAATAATAATAATAATAATAATTATAATAATAGTTATTATTATTATTATTATTATTATTATTATTATTATTATTATTACTACTACTACTACTACTACTACTAGTAGTAGTAGTAGTAGTAGTAGGAGTAGTAGTAGTAGTAGTAGTAGTAGTTTTAAGATAAATCAAAACTATTACAAGAATGATATTTTTCCCAGAAACGCTAATATTTGCACAACATTTTTTTTTTCTATTTCAAGTTCTACCCATAGTGCACACAGAGTGTGCAAAGCCTTGCGTCAATTGAGTACATGTTTTGATTCTTTTGGGCATGCATATATCGGTTTTTATTTGCTTTAGACGTGATTTCACTTTGCTCGGACGGACATTGCCTCAAGCGTTCAGTTTTGTAATGTGCAATCGGAAATAATTTCCGTTGATAAAAACTGATTTGGCAGTTATACTGCCTGTGTTACTATAGGAGTGACTTTAGTGAAGCCTGGTACAGGGGGTTGACAGTGATTTCAAGTTGGCAGAATGCCGGCCACCTGAAGTGTTGCTCAATCAGAGAGTGTCCTCACATTTTTCTCCGGTAACACAGAGCATGGCCTGTTGTGAGGCTTCGTCGAGGATTCTTTAGAGTGACCTTACATATACATTATATCCCTCTAGACTACAATTATTCATGTACTGAGCTGTTGTGTTTCAAATCGTCAATGTTACTTTTGTATGCTGTCAAAAATGCAGTTCCTAATTACCATAGGCATATAGGTACATTAGGGCCGTAATCGCGGTGTTTCCATGCGACATTTAATTAAATATCATTTCTTATTCTGACAAGGGTGGCTAAACACCAGGTGAAAATATTTGAAAAACAGCTGTCCTAATGTAAGTAACATACTGAACCCTTTGCCTGCTATTGCTTGGTGTGGTAACATACTGAACACTCTGCATTAAATAATGCCTGATGTGGGTAACATACTGAACCCTCCGCATTAACTATTGCTTCATGTTGGTAACATACTGAACCTTCTGCATTTACTACTGATTGATGTTTGTAACATACTGACCCCTGTTTCACTAACCATTGCTTGATGTTGGTAACGAACTGAACCCTTTGCTTTGACTACTGCTTGATGTCGGTAACATACTAGACCCTCTGCATTAGCTACTGTTTGATGATGCTGATAGGTGCATGGCAGCAAGTTTTCAAATTCCTTTAATTTATACACTATGATTTACTACAAAACCTATAGTTATGAAGTTATATATTATGATGACAACACTGGAAGCATATCACTGTAGCAATCCTGCCTGAAGTGCCCTGGACAGGAGGTATGCAAGAACATTAAATTGTTGCACTTCCATATTCAAACGAATCTAAAATAAATCTAGAAAAGTGAAGTAGCAATTGAACTTGTCCGTCCTAATCTTTATTCTTTCAGTCTCTCTCTCTCTGTCTCTCTCTCTCTCTCTCTCTCTCTCTCTCTCTCTCTATATATATATATATGAGTGTGTGTGTGTATGTGTGTGTATGTTTGTGTGTGTATGTGTGTGTATGTGTGTGCATGTGTGTATATGTGTGTATGTGTATATGTGTGTATGTGTGTGTGTGTGTGTGTGTGTGTATCAGTACTGCTGACGCTTCATATTCCTCGTCGACACATAATGATTTGGGTTAGTAATACCCTTGCTATATAGTCAAATACCTGTAATAAATGGTTGTGTAAATATCCCATAGTTGACTGGCAGAAATACTTTAATTTCTACTTTAACTGAGCTACGATGGCCAGGCTTTACCGTTACTTAACTTTCAATTTACAGTATATGGATATGAGAGGTCAAGAGTCTTATCATGCTGAAATAGTTTTAGTCAGTGCTCCCACCTAGTGAACAGATTTGATTGTGATTGGGTTAACTTTAATCCCATAATGTCCGCAAAGAATCCTGCTGATGCTTTTGGACAAGTCCATAATTGCAAAATGTAACCAAATATACTAATACATAGTATCAAATTGTCTCCAACGGATACTCAAATTAAAGGCTGGGTCCCCAATGTTTGCCCCTGTGCGTATTCAAATAAATATTGAAGATTCCACCCAAATTGATTTTTTCTTCAAAGTAAAATGAAAATGGTGTTTGCGATGCTACCTAGTGAACAAACTTGGCATGCACCCATCGAAACGATATGTTCCCACCAAGTTTGATGATATTTGGGATGACTGGATTTTAGAAGAGCAAAATGTACATGCGGATACACTAACAACAACAACAACAACAGTCCCTGCGAAAAGCTCAACTGTCTGATAATTTTTAACCTGACTTAGACCTCAAAGTTCTCAGAAGATGTAAATATGTTTCCAAAATGCATCATTCAACATCTACCACGAAATTAATGTTAAAATAGTAATTTTGAGTCAAATGTAATAATAACTATCCTCTCAAAATGCACCGTCTCCCACTTACTAGCTACTTAATGCTCATGAACCATGAAGGACAAATGTGGCAGTATACGGTAAAAGCTCGTGTGTGTCATTTCTTATTCATCTCGTATAGTAACAATGGCCACATCAGCAAAGAAATAAATGTTCGCTGATATGGTGTATAACGTGCCTTATTAATTAATGAAAGAAAGAGGATAATTATCCACACAAAAGTATCCAAAAGCACCCGTAATAGGAACGGCATATATGCCAACAACATTCAGAAACCTATATTTGGTGTGTAATGAGCCCTACTAATTAATGAAAGAAAAAAAGATAATTTTCCACACAAAAGTATCGAAAAGCACCCCTTATAAGAACAGGCATATCTGCCAACAACATTCAGCATTCAGAAACCCAGCTATAATAGGTTCTGAGAACTGCTGCAGATAAAATTTAAAGAACGCGTAAATGTGCTTAAGGAACATCGCTAATTAACAAATGTCGATAAAGAGACCCACAAAACGACCACACAGCACCACCACAAGGTAATATCTGTCCGCCATAGAATAGCAGCAGGCTCAGTGTAACGCTTTCATAGAAATGACCTGGGTACATTCATCACCAGGGACTTACGGCTGAATTCGTGGGTGGGATGAAAAAGTACACACACACACACACACACACACACACACACACACACACACACACACACACAAGCACGCACACACGCTTGGACGCACACACGCCCGCACACACATTACTACAGCAGGGGAATTCCTCTTACAAACCAAGGTTTTGAAAAAAAAGTCAGTAGAACCATAATTGTTTCCAAATGAAAACTTATATTATTATGTTAAAAATCAATATGATGCTATAAGAAAATATTTTAGAAAATATATGTCAATCTTAATACCGCTCGCCTTTTCTGTACAGCCCAGCCGCTTCTGTGCCAGGTTTTACCTGTCACCTCATTTTCAGTTGAGAGGTTCTGCTATATGCTATATCATATGGGTTGTCTTGTTAAGTATCAAGCTAATGGAAGCTTGGAGCCGCTATCAGGGATACACGTCCGGTGTATTGCAGACTTCAAAACTGATGGTTAACCACTGAAGACCCGTGGTTATGGTATAAGCTGATATAATCTGTTTTCAAAAAAAGGACTAATTGAACGTGCTTTAGAAAAAAACACGTTGACTCTATAATATTCAGGTTAGAAATGCGCAGGAACAGGGATATGGGCAGGAGCAGGGGAAGGGACAGAAACACGAACAGGGACAGGGGCAGGGACAGGAACACGAACAGGGACAGGGACAGGGACAGGAACACAAACGGGGTCAGGGACAGGAACAGGAACAGGAACAGAGACAGGAACAGGAAAAGAACAGGGCCTCAGTTATTATTTCTGACATTGATAAAACGGAATTAAAGTAGATCATTTAACATCATACGTTGATACCTATATGTATGCAATACAAGATAGTGACTGAGTTGCCAATGAATTTAATTTGAGGCCTTGCACTTCAAAAACAGCTACATGTAAGCTATACAATAGAGATAGAGAGAAATCGCTGCCAATCAAATTCATTTTACGCCTTACACTTCAAGGATACCAAACCCAATACTTGAGGCTCTGTTTTGAATTTGATTCAGGAACCTAGTATCAAATCCTGGAGAGCACTGCACATGCGCTGCTGATGCTGTTGCCCAGTGACTTTTACTATTTGCAGGGAGATGATGCTGGCCTCATATATCATGCTAGTCATTACCGACTCCTGAGCATCTTCCAGCAAGAAAGTAACTTACTGCGAAGAGAAATACATTGATTTTTATTGACAAAGCATCGGCGGACAATAGTGAACTTTTCTTTTGTAAAATTTGAAAAAAATTTTTTTTGATTGTATCGAAAGATGTTTATGTACTCAAAAGCTCCAAAACGCGACAGATTGTTTTTACTGGTATATTTTGACACGCAGTTCCAATGCAGGAACCTTCTCTGTCGCTAACAAACAGATGTGAAGATTTGCCTAGATATATGTAGTGCGTTCTCGTCTCTACTTTCTTAACTGTTTATTTTAAGTATAGCATCAAGTTTGATTTCTTGGGCAAAGAGTTCTCCTGGCCAAAAGATTGTTTGCATCCTTTGGAATACAGTTTATCTAAGTTATATATAGTCAATGAGATGATCATGATACTTCACGATGATGATATATTCCAATGTGAGAATTTGTCTTCTTTTTGGGACATGAATTATTTACTGCAGGACGGCTACACCTTTGTCTATGAACGTGCATGGTGCCTAATCGAAAGCAAAAACACGACACAAGCACTGTTCTAAACAAAAAAACGCCAATATAGAGTAAAAAATATCATTAAAAATTCCGGATAATAAATTATTTATTCCTTTGTCAAAAAGACTGGCATATTTTGCTCCGTAACATGAAGAGACATATCATACCTTCACTATATGTTATTTTGTGCCATGTTTAATCTAGGCCCGCCATCTTGACGTACAGATGTGATAAGGATCTGTGATCTCGTTCTTTAAAACCCATTGATAAAACACAAATTCGACATCATCTGGATAAGGTGGCTGTACCTCTCTATTTTACAGGAATCAGAACTAACCTAATTTTGAAAACTGCCACCTGCATGCGTCCAACATATTGGCTAACATCCATTGCAAGTAAAGTTCTCTCATCGGTTAAAATGCTTGTTGATACTCACTGTATCACGTTAACCTACCTGACCATGAAACAAGTACCAGTGTAGCATTGTTTTCTGTTTACGCTAATGAGTATCTTGATACCATGGTAACAAAGAGGTCAACGTCTTGGCGTCGATGAGGACAAGTTTTTGGACAAGCTGAGTTAGCTACTACTATCAAAACAGAAGTGTTTTTATTTCGTTTGCAAGTCGTGGAAAAACTTAGAATTGCCAAACAGAGCAAGGCATGCTTTATAAAGTTAGAGGCCGCAGAGTTCATTTCTCATTCTCGGATCTTGTTCGATATACAAGTCGCCGTGATTCTAACTTACCTAGACAAGACTCATTCACTGACACTTTCGCAAATTTAAAGCCAGATCTACACCGTATTTTCGTCAACTAGATGGGTACAAAGTATCATTAATTTTAACCTTAAATATGCATAGGTCTAAATCCCATGTACCCTGAAGTATAGTTCCATATATTTTACGTGAATTGCAAAGCAGGCCAAGCCTATATTAATCACTGTCCATGGCGCTGATGTTGGCGTATGCTTTCCTACCCAATTGTTTAGTGGAGGAAACCGAGGGGCTCTGAGAAAACCACCGTGTACAGTCAGAGTGATAGGAGCTCTTTCCACTTGCATCTCCGGCCGTGAATCAAGTATTTTCTAGGAAACGATTTGATTGCATCACTGGTGGAGCAGGCACAAGCTGCGAACAAGTCACAAGTTTTAATAATTTATATGCAAGCATTAGTGAGAAACATTACCGGTACGAAACTTTTTTTTCTTTTGTTTGTTTGTTTGTTTTTTTTTTTGTTTGTTTGTTTTTTTGTTTTTTGTTTTTTTTTTTGTTCTTGGTTTTTTTTTTTTTTATTTTTTTTTTTTGACTCATTCCACCCTAAGGACGCGTTTTCCCAGCCAATATCTAAATGTCGTCTGCTAATTGTATTTTACTAATTTAGGGATTATTTTACAGAATTTTTGATGAAACTTGCATAGAGGATCACTCCAAATTATATGGCCAGCGTCAACAGCTTTCCTTGGCGCCCTCTAGCGTCTATTAAATCGCTCCACAAGCAGGCAGGGCAGGAAAGCTACCGCGGTTCGAATCCCCTTCTTGCCCTCGCAACAATTATAATTTTGGGTAAAACTGTCATAAGGAAGGGATAAACCGATTCAATCTGTGAAAATTAAGCGATTAAATTAAGGGCGATTATAACTTGAGGGAGAATCATACCATGCTCATAAATCAGCACACACGTTGGTTTTTACTACTGAACATCCAAAAACCTATGTAGCTCCTCAGACAGAATATATTTTATTTTAGTTATTACATTTCACCTTATTTTACTCCCACTTCGTCCTATCTCAGTTCCTTTAATTTTTTTTCATTTATACTGTTTTATTTTAACATTTGACATTTACTTATTTTTGTATAAATGTTATATAATGTTTTCCTTGTTGAGAAGTTTTAATGGCTACACATATGTTTAAATTTACTGGCACAAATACACTAAATTATGGCAGTGCTAATCAAAATAACAGTTGCGCTAATCTGAATTAATATAAATGATTCCATATTTAAATTCGTCGTAAAAATAGCTCTCATTTTATTACCAGCCTAGAGATCCAGAGCAGACATCAATGGTCTAACTTACAGGCTTTCCTACACACTCTTCGCGAGCATTGTTTTGGAAATAAATTCTCGCTTACGAATGGCGGGGAATATACCTATGACTGGATCTCTGATAAACAGTTCGTGGCGTAGGCATTGATTACACAAGACGGACAGCCCAATTCTATTTCACTCTTTATGCAGCAGAACAATGCACCCTTAGCAAATGGAATCACGAGTACTGGGTATACCCTGTATTGTTAGCCTGTAAAGTTGGAAACAGTACATCAGGATATTGACAGATAAGGGGACATTACCGGTTACCTGCAAAGGAAGGTTTTCATTTCACTTTATTACAAGTGCATGGCTGTGTTAAGAGCATGATATATGAATGATGTATTTTCCCTTGACTAAAGAGAGTGCATGACAAATAAAAGTTCTTTGCCGAATAACAATAACCCACATTACAGGATCAGAAAATCGTGCTTAAAGTATTTTGTTGAAACTATTCCTGCCACATATTAAGGCGGGTATCATATTCCAACAAAAGGCCAGTCTTCAATAGAAACAATTCCGGATTGGTCTTTCACTTTGTGCACTTCGGATGTTTTTCAGTTATATATATATATATATATATATATATATATATATATATATATATATATATATATATATATATATATATATATATATATATATATATATATATATACATATATATATATATGTATATATATATGTGGCGATTGAGAGATGCTATAAACACAATAATGATTGAAGGTTTATTTATAAGGCATGATTAAACCGACTCACTCTATCTTTTTAAAATGGAATATTACAAACGGAATGTAGATTCAGCGGTAGTATGTGGTTATGCAGTGATGATATGTATACATATTCTGGCTTTTACCGCTGCAACGACCAATCTTCACCTGGTCAGGTAGTTAATTAACAAGGCTGCCTTCGCCAAGAGAATGATATGGACATTTCTGACAGTGTAGGCGATTAAAGTCACTTAGGCTGACGACAATGTCGGGCAGGTAAGGCACAGAAAATTGATGAAGCTGTTAGCGTTGTAAACAGTACCCTGTGTCAGCTTTGATGGCACACAGACAGGCAAGTCTGCCTTAATGGCCCTGCCAAGTCTGCCGGCACAAAATGAAGAGTATGGACCCGTCGTCCCCGCAAAATACGCGTCACATGTGGAGGCAACTGTCCAGAAACAAAGCCAATTAGGCCGATGAAACACACGGTAAAGAACGGATAATGTGGTCTTGGTGATACAGTAGTTTACTGTCTCAAATATCTACAAAGATTTGACATCTTAATGACTTCATAACGAAACAGGATATATATGCATGATTTGCCCGCCCTTCTTTATTGCCCTAGAACCTGGCAACACGTTATGCCAAGATTGAATTGCCTACATCTCCTGGCCAGATAAAGTCTTACTTTCCCTCGAGAAACTGAGTTCAAAATGCAAGGTTGGTTTCAGGTATTAGTTGCTATATTCTGGTAAATCACCCAACAGTCATGAACAATATGTCAAATAGACCTAGACCCTCAGTTACATCCTCTATCAAATAGGCCCAGACTCTTAGTCCATCATGAATGGTAGGTCAAATGGGCACAGATAAGACTCTCAGTCCATCATGGGTAGTATGTCAAATAGGCCTAGCTTCTGAGTTTATCATGGGCAGTTTGTCAAAAAGGCACAGACTCTAAGTCCATCACGAACATTAGGTGCAATTATAGGCCTAGACTCTCAGTCCATCATGGGGAGTATGTCAAATAGGCATAGACTCTCAGTTACATCCCCTGGTCGCACTGGTAGTATTTACACTGATGAAAAGCAATGTACGATGCATGCCCCCACGTGACATACAACAGGACAAGTACAGGTCAATTTTATAGGTACTTACTTGACTTAGGATGAATCTGCAAATTGAATTTAAGGTCCAACCTGACCACAAGCAGGTGGACTTGCTATGTATGTACTGTTCAAGACTAGCACTAATGTTTTGTTTCATGACAACTTTTTGACTAGACGTCACTCTAGCATCGTCATCTCTTGGCATTTCGATTAAACAAATGTCAAAGATTAGATAAAAGAATGATCAAATATAAATTGCAATTCTGACGAAAATATACATCAACTCGATATTTCAGCTACGGTATAATGAATTCCCCTGGTCCAAATGTTTGTGTTTTCCAGAATAAAATTTCACGAACTGAGTGCACGAATACCTGGTATGAACCAGGCAAGGAAACGCAAAGAAAAAAAAAATAATAATAAAAATAATAATAATAATAAAACAGAAAACAAAACCAAAAAAGCGAACAAAACCAAAAAGACAAAAAAACAACAACAACAAAAAAAAAAATAAAAACAAAAACAAACAAAACAAAACAAAAAAAACAAGCCAACCCCCCCCAAAAAAAAACAACCAACAAACAAAAAACACCCCCCCCCGAAAAAAAAATATATATATACAAACAAACATAAGCGAGGGCCCAACCAAAGGCATTTTAAAATATCAACACATTGATGTGTTATGTGCGTTCTCGTCTTTGTTTTACCATTACAAAATCTGTGTCTGTAGAGCTCAGTTCATTTGCCCTGTTTTGGATGGCAGCTGATGGTTTAAAAATATCTGTGCGATAAACCTATCTTAATTTAACACCGTAATTCATGTTAGTAAAAATTCAAGCTATGGAGCTCATTGATAGCTGGACCAAGACCCTGCAGACACGATGCATAATAGCATTTTGTTTGAAGTATTACGTTTTGAAAGTGTGCTTGCGTTCAGCAGAAATCGTAACTTTCTCTTATGAGTTGTTTTAAATGGATTTTTGATAAATATCATGCCTTCAACTTCTTTGCAAGTGTTTGTAAAACAATTTGATTATCACAATTGGAATTGTGCAATAGAGTCAGGTTATAGTTGTATATTGGTCTCTTGGATTGTCGTGTAAGTCTTTTTCATGAGGTTGGCTTTCACGCTGATTCATTTAATAAGAACAATGATACTATGAACTTTATATTTCGGGTCTGTTAACTTTGGTTGGATAGAGCGCGATTCCAAGTGCAAGACAGCCAAGGAAAGTCCCACAGTGCAGATTGATCAGCGGAAGAAGATGAGAAAATATCATTCATAGAGGTAAACAATATCCTGCGAAAATAAACAATACTATCGGGAATATATTATTAGAGACATGTTGAAGTTTTAATTAAAACCATTACCGAAGGACGCTGATGTTCATAATGATAATAATAATAATAAAGTTTTAATTAAAACCATCACCGAAGGATGCTGATGTTCATAATGATAATAATAATAAAGTTTTAATTAAAACCATCACCGAAGGATGCTGCTGTTCATAATGATAAGAAGAAGAAGAAGAAGAAGAAGAAGAAGAAGAAGAAGAAGAAGAAGAAGAAGAAGAAGAAAAACAACAACAACAATAACATCAACACACACACACACACATACATACATACATATATATATATATATATTAGAGCAGATGAAAGTATAACATAAACAGTACTGGTCAAATTACACATAATACCAGCATCAGTTTTGCTGAGTTCACAATGATCATGCAAAACATCTATTTCGATATTTTGCGCATTACCTGTCCCAGCTTTGTGATAAATGACTAGATATATTCAGATCATTGTGATACATAATTAGAGCTCATTGTAATTATCCAGTCTGGACTAATTCTGGAAATGTCTTTACCAGGGCATTCAAATAAAAAGCGATACTTGTCGAATATTTCGTTCTTACTGTGCATTATTATACTTTCGTTCACGTTTCAGCATGCGAAATAGCCTGCCGAATTCAATCATGAAGTCATATGCCTATAGTCTACGCTTAGCAATAATCTGCATCTGCTGTCTGTTTTAAGGTTTGCACTGAAATGTGGTTCTGGTCTATATATTGTTTTTCCGTTCCGTTAATGACCATGTTTTGTTGGGTTTAAGGCACTCCACGTCTCGTTTTTATAACCTTATCTTCCACTCATCTGTAACAGTGTCGGCATCGAGGTCATTTACATTGTGCAGACTACTATTTTATACATAATTACAGCCACGGGAATATTTGTATAACACTACAATAGTAGCAGGGACGGAAGCCATCGTGAACAAATGTGACAATCTGACAGCAAGCGTATACAGAAGCCACCGGTAGAGTTTCATCTCATTCTTACAGCTGTCAAGCTCACAACATCTGCCAACATGTTTTCTCTTATTTCTCAGAAACAGAATGTTGGTGTACTGCTTCGGCTGCTAGACACCATACTCACAGTTGACCAGAGTAGCCTACTTGCGTCTGATATATCTCCATTGTTCACACAAATCCACACTTAACTTTATTCCAGCCGCTGATCTTCCCCGCGCGGCAACCAAGATGCAACACGTGATTTCGTGCTGCAACTCTAAATACTAAGAACTGTTATTCACTTACCAGGACTCCAGGCGTAAAGTCTTTTATTATTATTATTATTATTATTATTATTATTATTATTATTATTATTATTATTATTATTATTATTATTATTATTATTATTATTATTATTATTATTATTATTATTAGACGGAATGATGCAGAAACAGAATTAATAGACAGATGCAGAATATTACGTATAGTAACATATCGGGGACATGTGAGGAAGCAATGCCAGTTACTTTCGCTAGCAGCGCCACACGAACAGGCTGGAGACTCCTTTATTCCTATTTGGAAAAGTTGTTCGTTCAATTGGCTGCGGCCCATACGCAACCTTGAATGTAAAATAGATATATATCTCTTGCCCACATACAACAGTTTCGGATATTTCATGGGAAATGTTTTGGGGATTGAAATACTCTTTTTGAACTGGCCCAAAGTCGGTAAATTTCGTGTATCTAGTGGTAAAAGATTCCATAATTTAATCGTAGACGGGAAAAAGGATTTATCAAATAGTGTTAATCGAGTTTGGAAAGGAGGGAAAACGGGACGTCTGCCTATATCGAACTGTCTCCTGGTGTTATAGGGATGAGTTTCATCGGGAGCAGGGAGATTTGGAAGAGCAGCGTATAAATAACTAGGCGTTAATGTGTTAACTATTTTAAACATCACACAAGTTTGGATAGCTTCCTACGCTTGGAAAAAGTCTCCCAGCCAGTTTCTTCGTACATTTTTGCTCTAGGTGTAGTTCGCATTGCTCCTGTTACAATACGGGCCGCAGTCAATTGTAAGCCCTCCAGAAGTTTTTCGTCGGTTTGTGCACAGCCATCCTAGACTACTCTGCCGTATTCTAGAATGGGTCGTGTAAAGGAGAAATAGATTGTCTCTAGCGTTTCTCTATCTAAGCAGTGCTATAAAGACTTCATTATGTTTATCTGTTTGGAGGCCTTGGTGGCAATTTGTTTTATATGAGCGTTCCATTTTAGATCAGATTTCAGAGTGAGACCTAAGTGCCTATGTTCGGGTATGCTAACTGACTGATGCCCCTGAAAATGAGCGGTGGGTGGCCAGGAGTCTGTCTCTTCAGAGAAATGAGCATAGTTGCATTGAAGGAGACTTACCATTCGTTAGAAAATTCGTCCAAGGAGGCAAGGTCTTGGTTAAGAATGGTGCCGGCGTGAACAGGATCGTCAGAACCAAGGAAAAGGGATGTATCATCCGCAAAAAGCTTGACGTTAGAATTTACAACATTAGCAATGTCGTTGATATAAATTAGGAAGAGAAGGGGTCCTAAGACTGACCCTTGGGGCACACCAGCTGTAATGGTTCCCTAACTAGAAGATTGACCATAAATAACTACGCGTTGCTTTCGGTGATGAAGATAATCTTCAAACCAAGACAGCAAGTTTCCGATAACACCACTTTTCTCTAATTTATACAAGATACCTTTGTGCCAAACTTTATCAAAAGCTTTGCTTATGTCAAGGAAAACAATTCTTACTTCTTTTTGTTGATCGACAGCCAAACATAATTCGTGGTAAACAGAAAGTAACTGGTTGACCGCAGAGTCCCCAGGCATAAACCCGGATTGGTTTGCAAATATTATCAAGTTTTCGTCGGTTTGACTTCTGGAGGCCGGTAGTTGTTGCACAGATTCTCTTCGCGCTTTTTATGTAGTGGTATCACACGGGCCTCTTTCCAAACTGATGGGGAATGTTTTTGATGAAGAGACGGGTTAAATAGCTTTGTGAAGGGTTTGAAAATGGACGAAGCTGCTTCCTTCACGAGTCTAGTACTTATTTCGTCCGGACCTGTTGCTTTGGAGGTATCAGGCTTTGAAGAATATCCAAAACTTCATTTTCGCAAATATTTAAATTATCAATAGTATTTGTAGGATGCGTGGGACGTATAGGTTTATGAGCTGTAGAAGTATCGAGATTACTCTGGTTTAAGAAAAGAGAATTGAATGCCTCGGCTTTGGATAAATTATCAGTTACATGTCTCCTTCCACATGATAAAGAGGGTATAGTGTGAAAGTGATTCCTATTTAGAAAAATGTTTTACAGTTTTCCACCATGCTTTGTTTTTCTTTTGGGGATTTTTTTAAAGAGTTGCTTAGTTTGTTGTTGTGTTGATGTTCAGCTTTACTTAAATTCTCTTGGCATTGGTTACGAAGTCGGTTATAGGTAGCCCACAATTCATGACTATGGGGTCCGGGTTTTTCTTATTTTTTTGTTGTTGTTGTTATTTTTGGCTTTAGTGTAAGCACGCATGACCCTGCGCTTTTCACATCGTAGGGACGAAGAGCACCATGGAAGGTCATCAGGACGGATTGAGATTTCTTTGTTAGGAATACATTCTTTAGCAGCGCGCAAAAAAAAATTCAGTCCAAGAAATACAACATTCGTTTACGTCATTAGATAAAAGGAAATTGTCCCACTGAATTCTACTTAAATAGTCACGAAAGTAATCAAAATTTGTTTTATCATACTCCCAGATTAATCTTTTATAGACGGTTCCTTCTTACGCCGAAACAAAATATTTGCGGATACAATACTATGGTTGCCGTAAGAAATCGGTGGCAGGACGTTTATTTCGTGGATGTAATTTGGAATGTTGCTGATAATTTGGTCTAAACAGCTTAAGCTATTACTAGCTATGCAGGTCGGTTCTTGAATATGAGGAACAAGAAAATTGGTGGTACAAAAATATTCAAGTTTTTTGCCTGGAGCTGTTGAGAAGTCGGCAGTGAGGTCGCCAATTGTGATAATATTGTGAGTACAAACAATTTTTACATAGACAAGATTTGTTTGTAACTTGTCCCAGAAGACGCTTGGGAGTTAGGAGGTCTGTAGACAACCCCCAATAAGAATTTATTATTATTATTATTATTATTATTATTATTATTATTATTATTATTATTATTATTATTATTATTATTATTATTATTATTATTATTATTATTATTATTATTATTATCATTATCATTATCATTATCATTATCATTGTTATTGTCATTGTCATCGTCATCGTCATCGCCATCGTCATCGTCGTCGTCGTCATCATCATCATCATCATCATCGTCGTCGTCGTCGTCATCATCATTGTTATTGTTGTTGTTGTTGTTGTTGTTGTTGTTGTTCCTTGCCATGTCATGCTGCAATTGCTGTGAAGAAGTATGCCACATGCCTCGCCATGTGATGCAAGCACATTGACCAATCCGTGCTTTCGCAGAACGGCATATAATGGGTTAACTGAGTGAGAAGAGAATTAATTATTGCAATAATCACCATATTAACCATACACTGGCCTTGGGTTATGCTTACTGCATGCGCTTGGTCATTTTATTATTGATGCGATCTTTAGCTACGTCTAATTAATTGATTTGATAACGGTGGTGGTAACTAAAATTGATCGGTGTAAACTATACAGCATAAAACCATGAAAGGAGGACAAGTAGATGTGATCATTCAAATTCTTTTGAATTCTTCCGCAGTTGATTTGTTTTTCATTTACTCTTATAAATAACAATTGGTAATTTTCCTTCATCAATCTCCAGATTTCTACTTTCACACGCATAAATTGACGCACGTAGAAAACAGCAATCAAACAAAATTAATGCAGGTGTCAGTGTGTTGTACATGTGTGTGAAAATGGAACCAACGACACGGGAATGTAAAAACATAGTATTCTGCACAACATGTGATGCTTATTTGTCAAATTTTGAAATTATCATGGCATTAATTGCTAAACTCTTTTTTCACTTTTTTCACACCTTTCTTCGTTTAGCAAATATTTATGGCCAAATGTTAATTTCAGCAAGCGAATTATTTCAAATATCATACACTCTAAATTTCCGAACTTTCGCTGCGAGTTCCACGTACAAACACTTGTACATATGTGTCAGCACTTCTTTTTATTGGATAAATTCGATATTATCATAGACTGCATCGCCCGAAACTCTGGAGTTTCTCTCTTTTTTATGTGGGGTTGGGGGGGATGGGGAGAAGGTGTGTGGATGCCGCTGGTTTTACCGGAAAAGGCTACTACCTCCTCGCTTTACTATTGTTGTTATTATCGTCGTCGTCGTCGTCGTCGTCGTCGTCGTCGTCGTCGTCGTCATCATCATCATCATCATCATCATTTTTAACAAGAGTCAGAATGTTTTTTACAGAATTCTTATGGTGCAGGATTTGTGGAAATACATAAAAAAATAACGATTGAGGATTTTAGGGATTGATAGATACTTTTGTATATCAGGCTGGACCCCACTCACTCCCACGCCCACCCCTTCTCCCATTCCCATCGAACTGTTCAGCACACCAACTTTGATCTTCCACAGGGCCGCTCAGACCGATCCTCAACCATTTACGGCAATGGTTTTAATAAGGATACCGGAATGCCCGGAGAAAACTACGAGGTGGAAAGGTGAAACCTGGCAAAATGCGAAGAAAATACTTAATCTGAATTCAGATCGACAATTTGTGCCGGGAATCGAACGCTGGTTGCAGAGGTGACAGGCCTATAACGAATAGACTGCCAAGGAGGTATCAAAGTAAAGTGTTCTAATTCGGGTTGTCAGCAGTGGGCCAACATATGATCCGAACCAGTACACAAGTTTGCATCGACCAACTGTACATCAAAACTGTTCCGTAGGATTAAGACTGATAATTCAGAAGAGTAATTTGCCAAACTCTGGCTTAACTGTCTCATTGCCAATGTCGACAAAACTCGATGCGCAATAAATTGATGTAACGATAATAGATTCATGATACTTTTAATTTATCTTATTCACTTTTTAGTTTACAAACTTTATTATTTTTATCATCATCATCGTCGTCGTCATCGTCGTCGTCATCATCATCATCATCGTCATCATCATCGTCATCGTCGTCATCACCATCATCATCATCATTATTATTATTATTATTATTATTATTATTATTATTATTATTATTATTATTATTGTTATTATTATTATTATTATTATTATTATTATTATTATTATTATTATTATTATTATTATTATTATTATTATTATTATTATTATTATATTGCTTTAATGCAGGAAGCAGTATGCATACAATTCCAGAAATAGTCCATATCAACAGCTTTCCTCAGCGCGTTTTGGATACAATGACCCCACTACGGAAGGTGTTTACTCAGGCAAAACGCGTAACCGAAATATTTAAAAAGTGCAGTCTGATTTACATAAAAAATATCGAACAAGTAATCTTACGCCTGTCTGACAAAAACCTCTAAGCTGTAGGGAAAACATTCATGTTGCACTGAATAATATTTCACAATATTCAAATTTGTTGTTGAACGATCCACTTTATTATTATTATTATTATTTTTTTGATTAACGTAGGCTAACACTTCATTGTAAAATCTGAGTGCAAAAACTTGAGGTTACTTTCATTAATAGCCACCAATACAAATCTAAACAGCTATATATTCTTCTTATAGAGTTATAATAAGTAAAATTATTAAGGGTATGTGAACATATGTTTCATAGCTGTGTAGACACGGGGGACAACACACTTTAAAGCAATATAGATTGCTTTGTTCTCAAAAGGTTAGATTTTTTTATCTCGACGTATGTTTAATGATTTTTATCACACCAGTAGTGTCGATAAAAACACACTTTAGACATCTGCGTTGCGGACGTGAGCAGACCGGTGACCACGGGTGGGCAGAGGTGCGACCCTCAATCTAGCTTCTTAAGTCACAACTAAGGTATTATCTTATCATATCTTGATGTGTATTTCATCTAGATGTACATTATATCATCATCATCGTCGTCGTCGTCGTCATCATCATCATCATCCTCATCATCATCATCATAAGCAATGGTGCACTGCTCTTTTCCGGTTTCTTTATGTTAAATCTTGTGTTGAATTTATCTGCAGCTTGTTTGTTACGGAATGTAATGCTGAGCGTGTATGTTCTCTACCCTCTCTTTATTCACTGTCAAATTACCATGCTGTGTCGTCGACGGAGTTTCCTTTCACGTAATTATACTTTACCTGCGGGAGCACTTTTGGCTGGGCTTTAGAGGACAATGCCAATTGACTTTGCGGAAAACTAACATCAATGGTTGAAGTGAAGACTATTTAACCGTGAATAATGATAAGGCTATACTAACATTGACATGTACTTGGTAAAGATGTCAATTGTACGCTTGTGATCCTGTGTGAATCATTGAAGATTAAATGCAGAAAAGTGTGATAAGGACTTTGAAGAAGCAGCAATCAATATAATCGAAGTTAAAAACATATGTTAGAGTTGGGATACGCTTTTTACGCCTGTGTGTACCAGCGCAACATTGTGTAATTTGCTGAATCTGTATGGTAGAATTTACCTTTCAGTGCCCACCCAAAGGAACTCAAAATTTGTTAGTGCAGGAGGGGTCTTAATTGAGAGGGGATACAATTTATTTCGCTTCACCGAGGTTGTTTAAATTGGGGATTCTACTCTATTTGAACCATTTTTCGTACTAATGAAGTAGTCTAGAAATGCATTACGACGTATAATCAAGAGAGCCTCCAGAGTATTCACACGTTACTATTACACGGGACAAACCCAAGCGCAAGCCAAGAACTTTGTCCAAAAGTAGGTTATGTTATGTCTCCCCACAAGCAAAGTACACAACGACCCACAGACGAACAAGGTGAGGATTTTTTCATCATTTTCGCCATTTTAAGAACAATAGTAAATAATTCACTTATCACATTCAACGCCTTAAAATTGTATCTTCCCGTGAGTTTACATCTGTGGCAAAGCAGGGACGAAACAGGTTACATTATTGTCATTTTATCTGATCAGTTTAATAGCTGAAATCATATGGAAGATACTATCTTGCATTTTGGAGGATTTGGGTGAGACATTGATATGTTTTGATAAGTGGCCCTCTTCTGTATTGGAATGGGCGGAATGTAAATCAGTACATTAATTTTTATATGCTGTTTCGGTAAACTCACTGTCATTACAAGGTGCAGAGTTTCCTCACTGGCTGTATCGGTGATGTCGCTATCTGCATCTGGGGATGCTACAATTGCTTGAGTGAATTTGTTTTCTTTTTATAAACTGATGGCTTCACTTTGGACAAAAAGAGACCCCTTTTTCTCCTCATCTGAAATAATGCAATGGAATAGGTAAGACGACGCACAAGCCATGACAGTGATGGACGAGCCACTACACATAAAAAAATTCATGAAAACAACGCGAAAGAGTTCCTCTCAGTGACAGCTTGGATTTATTGCATTCTCATATTTGTATGTTTTTGTGCCTATAAATGTAGATTAAAGAAAAGAGCTTGGATAAGAGGAAATATATATATGTGCCACGTTTTGTCTTGCTTAGCCGCTCCCACATATGTAAACACACGGAAAGATGGGACTTTAAGCCGTTAAATGCTTCGCATTATTACTTGCGCCTGCAGTATTTATTACTCATTACATTGTACTACATCGAGTATGAGAAGTATTTCATTTACTTTAGTTCTTAGAATGTCTACAATGATGAAAAATCCTCACCTTGTACGGTCTGTGGGTCGTTCTGTATTTTGCTATGGGCGAGGCATAACTTAACCCACTTTTAAACAAAGCTTTTGGCTTGCGCTTGGGGTTGCCCCGTGTATTAGGCAAAGCAGTGAAAATAAATAAATGCATGCAGTGTTCTGATCGTCGCCCTTTTGTCAGTAAGGAATCGTTTTTTTTCTATGTTACACACAAAAGTACGCATGGGTAGTGGACAGCTGGATATAAATTTACACCAACTTTGTATAAAGTATTTAGTTTGTGTGCATAGAGCATTATCTTGTTTTATTATATTGTTACTATTAACTCATTGCATACCAGTACCTGATTTTCCGATTATTTACCTAGATTTAAGACAATTGTATATTAAAATTCTTCATGAAAAGCTTTCATTCAAGTACCAGCATGCCTATAGTCTTACATCAGTGGTTCTGGCACTTCTTGGCAAGTCCTTGCGGCAGCTGCAGCATGAATTGCCAAGCAGTGCCAGAACCACTAGCCAATGCCTGTGACCATAGTATGGAATGAGTTAAAGTTTTTTTTTTTACGCGAGAAGAGTACAAATAAAGTACAACTATGTTATCTAATCGCATAAAATATATTTGAGCCAACTCGGAAATTGATTATCACGGTGCATTTTGCACCAATTGAAAATTGACGTAATTAGGCTTTAAATTTAAATAAAAGAAGACGATGGAAGGTTTTTCTCATCTTAACATTCCAGGTTCAAGCGAACAAGCGCGCGCCCGGATGTACAAATGCAATCTGCTTCAAGATTTGTTTTTAAATATATCATACACAAAAACTGTGATGAATGAACTACAGATGAAACCTATCATGACAACATGCCTACGTCACTAACGTTCCTTTGCGTGGGTTGGATACACACCAGGAACAATAATGAAAACCGTGAGTTCTTGGAATCAAATTCATCAATCAAAAGGTTAACCTTTCCCGAGTTAGAAATAAGCCCGAGTCAACGGCTAATCCTGGCACCAGTCCGGCAATGAGCTGTAATTCGGTGTTCATACACTGTATAAGGCGATGTTAATTGCAAATCGAAACTTTGACAGAACTAACGTCGTGCACTGTATATCCTTTGGCTGCAATTGATGTTCCACGTATGCGAAAAAAAAAAAAGAAAAGAAAAAAAGGAAAAAAAGAAAGAAAGATTGAAAAGAAAAGAAAAAGAAAGAAAAAACAACAGAAAAAAGTAGAAGAAAAAGGAGAGGAGTGTATTAAAGGAAACAAAACAAATAGAAATGGAGGGCGAGAGAAACAGAGTCCGAAAAGATATAAAAAAAAATCTACCAAAGTAAGCTTTGGTTGGCAATATATCTGGCTGAGTTGAAAAAAAAATGCTTGCACAGTTTGAGACCAATAATGGATATGCCTTAGCATAGCACATACAAATAGATTTATTTGGAAACAAATCTCTATCTTTAACAGTTTTGCCGATATGCGACATTGAAATCGCGTGTATTTGCCGTTTTAGCATGACGCTTTCTATTGGATGGGCGCTGAGCACAAACATATCAATTGAAGTTTGAATGGCACCTCAATTAATAATAGTTTAGCAGACAAATAGCATCAATGAACATTTGAACCTTGCATATTGGCCAAATCTCCCATAGATTTAAATCCTATCAATTGCTGGTCACTGCTCTTTGGAATGAGACTTTTATATTTAACAATTTTGAAGATATTGGTTATTCTTATTCTGTATTTCAAATTTGTGCATTGGCCCAATTTAGCATAGAAAAAACCCATAGTTTTCAATGACTGTTTATTGGATTAGTCCGGCGTACAGACATATAAATTGAAGCAGGAATGGTGCCTATCTCTAGGATAGTTTTGAAGATATTAATCATTCGTCAACAAATCAATTTTTATAATTCCCATAAATAAGTATAAATTAAGCTGTGTTCTCTCCACCAACATACGTGTCTGTATGTGGAATACTTTGGTGCGAGAAATAACTGACATTTAAATGACCCAAATGTGCACATTTTTTAACATCCTGAATACTCTGAACAAAATGCAAAACTTCCTTATAAGTGCCTTAGTCTTTGAAATATATTAAGATATTGGCTCAGTTAACGTCTGAGGTTAAGGTGGCACAAAAATGAGTGCAAAGAAAGAAGTAAAGCAAGAAGATGAAGATGATATTGTGAAAAACAATAAAAAGGCAAACAAGTGAACTGAAGTATATTCGGATGCATTAAAGACAACAAGTTGAAATGGTCTCAAACTACATTTTGAACCATCTGAATTTTTCACTGTTAATTTTGTACCCAGGTTTATCTTAGATATGGCATAATATTGACCGGGTCTCAATATTTTATGGATTTTAATATTCATATCAGTGTAGAATGCGACGTTACTTCAGTCAGCTGAGACTCACGCCTAACATGTAGCTTCCGGTTTTGTCAGGGAAAATATGGATGAGTCATCGACGCCTTAATTCCCCAGGTTCTTACTCTTGCCAGTTGTGCCCTTTGCTAAAGGTAATTATCAAGGGGGGGATATTTTCCATTTTTGACATTTTCATATGAAATAGCTGTAGTAATCAAGTGTAAAAACCTATAAGATATGAATGTGATACTCTATGTTGAGAAAACAACGGTTTTCAAGAATAAATGCGGTTATACTGTTGTAAATGCTGTCAAGAATTCTAGGACGAAACAGTACCTTAGCGGTCGGGTCAAAGTACTTGTGCACATACGCTGAGAACACTCAAATATTAACGTGAAAGGACAAACTGTGAGTGCCTCTCTCTCTCTCTCTCTCTCTCTCTCTCTCTCTCTCTCTCTCTCTCTCTCTCTCTCTCTCTCTCTCTCTCTCTTCTCTCTTTCTCTCTCGCTCTCCTAATTGAGTTTTTATCACATCTTTGTGATGCACTTAGAACAATGAATATTAACTTTTGCTAGATTTCCTCTCCACGTACCTATATTTGACAGGGATTACAACAGCCCTTTCGAGTCGAGCAATGTTTCCAGACCGAACTGTCGACATTACGCCTCTTACACCTTGCTACGCACTTGACTCATATACAGTGGTATTTGTGCAGAAAAAGTGTCTCAAAGTCCCTGCTACTGAGGAACTACTTGGCTTATTGCTTTAATATTACACAAACGGTCACCGGAGGTAACTGGGTTCCAATTTTGGCCACCACGTAGGGCTGCAGTTTGGTCATATATTATCTGTCCATTTTTGTGCGTTAAGACTTTCAGACTTCTTCAGTACAGCTAAACAGAAATATTTTGAATGTTATCAAAATCTTTTTTGACAACTGAAGATATGGAAAGTTTTTCTTCCCCCAAACGATGGATTTATTTAATTCTTGATAACTTATGGGACAGTTAACTGTGGGACCATGTGTCTATAAGTGCTACTACTGTACACGTATACAGCTGCATTAGAGTGCCACTACTGTACACGTATACAGCTGCAATATAGTGCTACTACTGTACATGTATACAGCTGCAATATAGTGCTACTACTGTACACGTATACAGCTGCAATATAGTGCTATTACTGTACACGTATACAGCTCCAATATAGTGCTATTACTGTACACGTATACAGCTCCAATATAGTGCTACCACTGTACACGTATACAGCTGCAATATAGTGTACTGGAATGCTGCGAAAACTGTTATATGGCATACTTTGCTTTTGCACATTGATGTTCCCTGGACTATCATCAAATTTCTGAGGGCTATGATCATACATTAATTGTATCCCTCTGCTGGACTGGATATTCTGCCTTATATCTTGCTAATGATGGATGAAAGGCCGATGGTTACTGGTAATAATCAATAAGAAAATGTTTATATATATATATATATATATATATATATATATATATATATATATATATATATATATATATATATATATATATATATATATATATGTATGTATGTATGTATATATATACATATATAATAATTTATTGGAAAACTAACGCTTTACACCGGGGGCACCACCTGGGCGAGGTAAACCCATGGTGCGTGCAGATAAAACTTACATTAATGAAATGGAAAAGACTTACACTCATTGTCACCGTAATATGCCTACAAGGGCTCACATCATGGACTAAAAGTACAAATGTACGAAATGAAGTACCATTGCAAAACACTTAAACATGAAAGTTGCAGGGGCTCCCCCGACGGACTTGGCCCACCCGAGAGACCAGTACTTGGGAAACAATGATCCTTCGAGGCAACCCTCGAGCTCACTACGCTCCCCCTCCCCCCCCTCCCCCCGCGAGATGTTCAGTAAAACATTGAAATGTACAAAGTACATTATATTATATTACCAGTACATTGCTCAAAGGACACTGTTTCATAAATTTATTAAGAGGGGAGTGGAGGTTACAATAGCCTATGGTACGGCGTCATTGCTTTAGCATTGTGCCTTGGTAGGACCAGGCTCTTTTTCAGAAAATTCTTACATACTTGTCAAACTTTTCATTCGACAGAAAAATGATAGTTTTTATACGTAAAGACGAACTCATAAAATAATGCCATATCGGATAATCTTTTCAGCCAAGCTGACCTTCCAACTGCCAAAAACAGTCTTTCCTTATCTTGTTTAGCACTGGGCATATGAAGAGAAAGTGGGCAATATGTTCTTGACCATAGTTACATTTCTTTACACATCCCGTCCGATAGACCCCAGCGTGCCTGGTCAGCCTGAATTCCCAAGCAGCATGTACGTGCCTTGAAATTTAATCTGGCCCCTACAAAATCGGATATGTCGTATAAACAATTTTCCGAAAAAGGCGATGTTTTAAATTCCTTATAGAATAAAAGTGAAGCTATAGCATCTAGATTTTCCCGAAAAGTGTTTTATATGAGTCTAAGCTTAATCGATAGAATGAGTCTGGTAGATTGAGATAAGTTCCAAGCATCCCGTGATCTAAACTAACTCCTGTCAATAAATTTTCGATTTCCTTAAAATAGCACGATGTGTTTGATCCGCTGTTTCTATGATTTATTTCCTTGTCATCAAAGATTCTTTTACATAGTCTGGATTGAGGAATTTGGCACTTCATCCGGCTGAAATAGTTTACCCTGTGTCTATTTAGAATGATATTACATGGCAGCCATCCGAGTTCTCCTAAAGTAGATGAAATAGCAGGGGTGGACTTCACCCGTAGAAGCCCCCGTACTACCGAGTATTGCACTAATTGTATGACAAAGACATTCTGTTTAGTATTACACAACCAGACCGGACAACCATGTGACAAAGAGGGCAATATGACACTTTTTCACAGGCTTTCTCCGAATGATATTCTATTACCATTATCGATGCCAGGATGCTGCACATGTAGCCGACAAGACGCGAAACTTTTGGCTTTGAGTACTTATTGATATGATTTTTATCCTTAAGTCATTTACAAAATTGAATCCCAAGATACTTGTATGAAGAGCATTCATCCAATAACCTGTCAACTAAAATCCATTTCCCGCTCAGATTAGTCCTTTCGCCAATTAGCATTATTTTGTACTTTTTACCATTAAATGTCAAACCCTATTTGGAAGCAAATTTGCTAGCGACACTAAGCATCCTGTTCAACTTATCTTGGCTCTCAGCCAGTAAAACCGTGTCATCTGCATATAATAGGACTGGTACAAACGTATCTCTGTACAGTGAAAACTCGTTATAATGACACCATCAGTTCCCTGAGAAATGTGTCAGATAACTGAATATGTCAGATAAATGAATCAAACAACAAAGAAAATTAACTTTTGCCATACAAAACTGGTGTCATTATAATGAATATGTCGGATATCTGAGTGTCGTTGTAATGAGGTTTCACTGTATTTGATACCCAAATTATCTTTATCTAGCAAACATAACAAATCATTCCTCACGATGGAAAAGAGTGTAATTTATATATATATATATTTATACTTTTTTTGTCGTTGACTTTGACCTTGAGGGACTTTGAAAGGTCAAACTGCAATATTGGCATACATCATGGTAATGGTGTATCTTGGTCCTTGCTCACTATTAAATATATGTCACAAAATTCCTGTAGAATCTATTTTGGTCTTGTTAGTTTTGACTTTAAATCATTGGGAAAGGCCACAGTGACATATATGTATGTCTTGGTAGCGTTACACTTTTCCTCAGTTCTTGAAAAGGCTAATGCAGTGCATGGATGTAGCAGTGACGTCTGCACTTGTAAAAGCAGCAGATTCCAGGCACTAGGCTACAGAATCATCATGATCCTTATTTTACAATCTTAGTTTATTTAAACATATTCAATAAATGATTGGGGATCAGGGCTGTGCCTGGTCCCTTTTGTGCCCAGAGACATGTATATATAGTAGGTATAATAAGCATTGGTGAAGCTAGTCCAGAAATCAGCACGTCGAGGAAGCCGGCGACACAGACAGAGGCCCTTAACACTTGGATTATAAAGTACTCTTTGCGAGATAAAAAAAATCGACCACATATACAAATTTATAACACTATAAGGTGGCCCTTGATGCCAGGACGTCTCCTTATATGTTTCTACAGACTCAAATATAATTGTACCGTCTTTAATCCTATAGTCAAATGGTCCTTATAATATACTCCTTTACTAATACTAATAGGTGAACCAGGCAGGTCTGATCGCAGTTCCGTCTAAATCTATGCGTTTATAATTGTGTTTTGGAAAGAAAAGGAAACAAACCTAGGACCATTACATAATTCATGTACGATCAGGTGATGTTACAACCGAAGTATGATCAACTTTATCCGAAATATGATCAACTTTATCCGAAATATGATCATCTTTATCCTTGTACAATTTTATTGTGTCACGCATCAGATGAATATTTGCTACAGGCTGTATTGATCTTTGGGTATTGCTAGTTGTTGGCCAAATTAGGGCATTGGCATTTCTCCGCCTACGCTGACACATATACACTGTAAACATTGTCATGGTAATCCTCAAGCTTAATGCTCCAACTCTTTAAAGACAAAAGCTGTGTTGATATGGTATGTTTTCTAATCAACATTTCCAAATGCTGGAGAGCCCCTCCCCCCTCCCCCGCGAAAACCACGTCTATCATATTTGTTTGATCCCTACAAAATTAATATTATTATTTTTATATTCCATACAGCTACAAAAAGATTATCTTGCAAGAGGTTCATTATGGTACTGGAATGCCTTGTTAGCGGAATAACGCACTCAGTATCGTACTGATTGCCTGCTAAGTATGTGCACTGGAATCAAAAAGCAATTACAACTCGGTACTTCTCTTTGCTTCAAGGTTTATCTGTCTGATGTGTAACCAATTAACTGTTTAACAAAGTCTGTTTTGCAGAGAATGAACCGTTGAACAGGGGGTATTCGTAAAATTCAGGTGTCCGTGGAGTACCTGACAACAGCATTTGAAATGCATACTCGGAGAGAATCTGAGTCATTCAGGAGAAACAGGAGCTCTTTTCAGAGTAAATTACCGTTCAAGAAGAAACACAGGGCGTACATTACGGCCGCATTCTTGTGTCGATGATTCTCTATTGTTTTACCATACCATATAAAGATGTGGTTTCTTTATCAAAGTACTCTACACAGGCAGGGTTTTGCCATCAGAAATAAATGGGGGCAGATAAGGAAATAATTTCCTGATATTGAAACTGATGTGGCGCACTACACATATAGATTGTAGTAGCATTGATATCAAATTAAGAAATGAATGCAACTGTAATTATATACATCTGATATGAATTATTAGGCATGCATTTTAGTGACAAGCTGCGAATAGATGCTTTACTATTTGACTAATTGCGTTTCAATATTATTAGTTTCAGGCTTGTCATTCATTTACTATTCACTTATTAAGACATGTCTTCCGTTGGACTTATACAGGTTGGTACGTATGTATGTATGTATATAAACATATATATATATAAACGCATCACAATGACACCGTCTGTGCCCTGCAAAATGTGTCGAAATATCTGAGTGTGTGACATATGGGTGAAATAAAAAGAAATTTGATCTTGAGTGTGTATATGGCTGTGTTGTTTAGTGAATATGCCAGATATCTGGGTATGCGAACAATGAGATCTCAATATGCTCTTAATGTTTTTTTTTTATTGGCAGTTTATGACATCTTTGCAAACGCGTGTTGCACCACAAAAACCTTACAATTTCTAATCGGAAGCTTTTTAAGCGTAAATTTAAATCTCAATATATATATTCCCACGGAACCTCTTGAGACTGTTTAAGACAAACCAAAAGCTTCTACTAACATATTGCATCCTCCGGTGCCGATGAAATACTTTGAATTGTGACACATTTTTATTTATAATCTATTTTCATTGACGTCAGGCAAGACTGTTAGTCCTTTCAAGAGCACAGTGAAAAATACGAAATTATGCAAACATCAAAAATAAAATTTTGTGCAGTTTGAGAGGAAATATTTAATCGTGAAGGCTCTTCACATTACGAAATAAAGTAATTTACTTTTTGATACGAGTTTGTGAAGTTTGTGTGCCCTGCAATTAGATAGACATATGGAAAGCCCCAACATGCAACGAATTTTAGGGTGTGTAACTGGGTGATATAGGTCTGTATAGGTCAAACGAGTCACCCTACGTTCTTTAAATGAATTGACATACGCATCACCAATACGTTAAGCAATTCAACCAACGAGGCAGATTTTCAGATAATTTTTACATTCGTCACAACAGGTTAATCACATGGTAAATATTCATTAATTTCTGTATTAAAAACTCATTAAAAACGACTCTGGTGTGTTCGGAAATAGCATTTCGATATTCAACATGAATTAAAACTGTTTAGTGAAGAAAAATGTTTCTGTGGTTCATTAAGATCCGTACAGAGGTTACAAGGATGATTTTCCAAAGCATTTTACAAAGTTGTGTTCGTTTATTAAGGGTAAAGTGAATTTATGGATATTTAAAAAAACTGTTAGCAAACAATATGAACAATTAAAAGCACTTTATTGGCATGAATGTTTGTTTCATTAAGATATTTCATAGCATTACGTTACCGCTCTTGCTAAAAAATACCGACCAAAATCCCATAATTTTGCATAAAGCGACAACCCTTTCAAGTGAGATTTGTGAAGAATCTGACAAAATTCAAATATTCTCTTCAAACTTTGTTGGGCGACAGAAACATGTTCTACATAGCGCTCAGACATATTGCAAAGGAAGACGTTACCACGGAACAACTGCTAGTGTTTTTGGTAAAAAAAAATATCAGTCACTCGAAAAGAAATTAATGATCGAACGCAGGAGTCAGATATTTGTCTGCCTTGCCGGCTGTTGTAACATGTGAAACTTTTACATTTTATACTTATTTGCATATTTGTTTGCTAATAATGCATATAATATGGCGTAAATGGAGCTGTTGCCCTTTGGCACGTAGTACGACTGCAGTAAAAGGGATGTTACAAATAAGTTGTTGCAACTAAACAATTCTATTATTGCCAACGGATGAAATTTGAGCTTGAAGTGTTCTTTGATGGTATCATGCTGCGTTTGGTTATTATTCTATGCTTTTAAGTTGAATCACTTGAGTTGTCAATGATGTATCCGTTTATCTAAAGCAGAAATCCAGTATAATATTGTACAGAAGGGACCCCTTGGGTTTAAACAAGGCCTCATACGATCTTTTGTGATAGACCAAATGAAATTATTAAAGATCCAATGACGACTGGAACCGAGGATACTATGTAAAACAAAATGTTTCTGCTATACGACAGTTTTCTATGTCAAAACGATGAAGCTGCAAAATAGTTTAGGACAATAGCCAGTTATTTTACACTATATGTCAGTCAAATAGCTAAAAGGATGCAGCTAAGTCTTAGTTACAGCATTATTCCTTTAGTTTGCAGGTGAAATGGTCTTCGAGAGCAAGTTATGTTATTATGATTTATAACAAAGACAAAATAGAAGGTTTCAAAAGTTTTGGGTTTCCTTCATTTTCTATGCATGGAAATATAATTATTTGAAGGTAAAAATTTACAGAAAAGAGATCAAACTGTAGCAACGCGATTTCAGGTAATACAAACAATACAGTGCCTTGGTTTCCCACTGTATTAACACAAAAGTCTAGACTACCTTGTAAACATCTGCATAACAGCAGCAGTATATATATATATATATATATATATATATATATATATATATATATATATATATATATATATGCGTGTGTGTGTGTTTGGTATGCATCGTTAAAGGAACAACGGTTCTTGTGGTCATTTCAATGCGTACATGTAGTTAGATACGAAGAAATGAACAAGACCAGAAAATCATGACAGGAGCGAGAATATAAGTTTTCAATCCAATGAAAATTGAAGAAAGCACACTGAAGGACAATGGGCTTTTCTATAGTTTGTGGTATATACACAAAGTGATCAACTGTAAAGTTTCGGTGGAAAAATAACACCGCAAAAACATAAAAATTCGTAAAATTTCAAAAGACGATGCATCAAAAACACGGACACTGCGATACAACGACCTAGCGCAACTAAGCTAACCTTCATACACTGAAGACAACTTTTTATTTGCGATTTTTCGACAAATGATGATGGACTCTGAATTGCCATTACGATACGAAATTCATAAATTCTTTGTAAAGTGACTTTCGTCCAATTACCAGCATGCCAACATGCCTACAATTGCAGAGACCATGGTACAACGGCACGAGAATGGCCCAGTTTAACCGCTTCCCTCACACTGATTTTGGGCGCATAGCGCTAAAAGCACACCCAGATAAGCTGTTGGCTCGGTCAAAACATGACATTGAAACAGTTGGTGGAACAGTTTGTCAAACGTATCTGCTACACCGGCAAACTTCGGCTTTGTAATATTTCACATGTATTTGTAGCCTGCACTGTCATGGCGCATGTGCATAACTTCCTTACAAGCGAAAATAACAGTTTAAATTGCATTATCTAATATCGGTAGTGATTATATAATCCTGTTACACAATGAAGGATGCACACCTTAGCATAATTTATCTTCAGTGTCATGTTATCCGGTTGGGCACTTTTAATATTTTGATACATTCCATTAAGTTCCAATCCGTTCCGCTTAGCTCCTCGTACAAAGGGTAATTCCAGAAGGAATCATTTTTTGCGTTATTTGATTTCACTGCACTGCAATAGGCAAGGACAAGAACAGAAGGTTCTAGCCCTGCCTAAAAGAGGGCACTGCAGTCACTGGAGGGCTAGGGTTATGTATTCCCATTACTTTACATTGTAATTTGCAACTTTGTAACGTGAGAACAACTGCACACACAGACACAAAATTTTGCACAGTAAAATCTAGATGCGTAGCTAAATACCTCACAAAAATCATATAACCACAGTTACTAAAGTGACTAGTTCATTGAAGGTTACTTTAACATGCAAACCAATGGAAATACTCAGCTCTAGCCCTCCGAATTTTTGTGTATTCGGTTGTGTTTATGGGGTGAATACACACTATAGAGCTAATTCTGACCTTGCTCTTTTTTCTCCAAAGGCAACAAAACAAAAGGAAAGATTTGTTGTATAAGATATTGCTGGGGCGTCAAATGATGGAAGTTTGCAACACCACAACTAAGACCGGTTAGAGCAAGGGGATTTTCATGGAATCGTATATGAAAATATCAGCAATATGTTGAAAGGTACCTTGAAAAAATAAATAAATCAAATATAGTCCCATTTGTTTGCGAAAGACACGCGCTAAGCAACACTAAGTAGACTCAGTGGAACATAGGGAATTAATTACTATATATTTATTTTTTCTATTTGCTTATTTTCCAGATATGTCTCTCTCTCTCTCTCTCTCTCTCTCTCTCTCTCCCCCTCTCTCTCTCTCTCCCTTATATTTCATTTGCAGCGTAAAATATAGAGGCTCAGTGTGGGTATGTTTATGCCGGTTCGACGAAAGAATTAACATTGACCCTTATAATACACGAGTCTGTGCAAAAAGACAGACTGATGTCAGGCGTGATATTTCTACGTACAGCAGGTTATGTCTGCAGGTAAGTACGTAGGTCTTTACACGATAAGCTACTTTGTTTCCGTACAGAGGCTGGTGCAGATAACAACCCCGACGACGCGGAAATCGTCAACAGCGAAAGGACTATTCTACACGCACAAAAATGTAACATTTAAGGCAGAGTTAGGGGTTTTAAATTGTCGCGATGCAAAAGTATGTGACGGCGGTTAATTGTAGCACGTCTTTCGATCGTGGAGAAAGATTCAGTTGATTTTTGAAAAAATTTGTGATGCAAAATGACAATCTTATAGATTCGTTACGTTTTGGTTCAAAATGATCTATTTTGATAAAAAAAAAAAAAAAGTGTGCGTGTGACGAGCTCCCGTTGCGTGATCGCATTCGACGGAGAGTGCATGGTATACCTTCACGAAACATCACCAAGTATCGTACAGACAAGTAAGTTATAAATATCTTACCTGTTTGTTTCGAATCAATATTCCAGAGCAAGTATCTCCATACAATATATGTTCTGGGATATGCCAAGACATCGCCACTGATTTCCTGCGTCAATTTCTTTCTCAGCAGTCGCCTTGAACATAGTATCATCCATACACATGAGCATGCTAACAGGTGGTCGGCAGACCTCGGTCTCTCAGAGAGAATTGTTCCAGTGCCGTTCCCACCAGCTACATATAACTCCCAGGCCAAAGACAAGGGCTTCCGCTGCTACAGCGTTCACGTCACTGGGTACCCGTCTCCTGGAGACGCACACAGGCTGATAATTTTTCTCGTTGGGAATCAGGATTAAATATCATATTTCTTGGAGCGTATTATAAGACGGGTCCATTATGGACTCCACGGCAATATTATACCAAGTGAGAAAAGGATGGGCGTCAACTTTAAGACCAGCATCCTTAGCATTGAAGATCGGGACACAGGAAGGAAAACTCGTGGTATATGCGACCACAGCCAAACTGGTCATTATGAAGAGTAATACGTCAGTGCATACGCTTGGCGGAGACCTAGGTGTATACCTTAATCTGTCAAGTTTGATGTAAAAGGCAGCTGCACGAAAGTATCGGCTATTGTGCTGTATGGCGCGGCCTTTTGGCCATTCTCGACTTCAGGCCACATAATTCCATGGATGCGAACAACAGATTTCTTCGAGAGCACAAATCTAATTGTTTCTATTGACCTTTATTTTTACATGTTAGACTGAGTCAACAAGTGCCTTCGGCGAGCTCCAGGCGGTAAGCGGCTAGGGCAGAGAGCACGCAAAGATAAAATGTACATTTGGATTACACTGTCCGGATGTCAATGTTCCCTCTGATTTCATTACACAACTTTTAGTGAAAGTTCAACAATAAGCACTTATGGGAAAACAGCCAGCATTTACCCTTTTACCTTAGGCTTGCAGACTTGTCAAATCCAGCTTTTGGTAAAATGTTGTCTGCTTCATTATGGGGATTAATTTAAACAGCATCGAAAAACAATTTGCATGAAAATTGTCAGAACTGTCTAGATTACATGCATCTGGTCAAGCGTTTCCCTTGGTGTTGGCGGGACGCTATCTATCTATCTATCTATCTATCTATCTATCTATCTATCTATCTATCTATCTATCTATCTGTCTGTCTGTCTGTCTGTCTGTCTGTCTGTCTGTCTGTCTGTCTGTCCATCCATCCATCATTTCTGTCTCTCTGTCTGTCTGTCTGTCTGTCTGTCTGCCTGCCTGCCTGCTTGCCTGTCTGTCTGTCTCAGTCTGTTTGTCTATCTATCTATTTACCTGTTTTAAATATTTGCCTTTTTGAGCGCGTGGAATGTCGGACATTACAAGACCACATGAACTGTGTCTACGACAAAAAGTATTACCATCACTGAGGTTGTCTGTTTAATTATTGATTGAAGATCTTGGTCTATTTTGCCCCATCCTGACCCCATTGAAAAAAAAACGCTATGGGCCACAACTCAACCAAGGTGTGTTGAACTCTGTCGGCAGCTTGACTCGGCACATTTAGGTTAATATATTCTCCACAAAAGCTTAAAGATTAAGGTCATGTGATCCTCACAAATGTATAAAAATAAGTAAATAAACAAACAAACAAACCATCAAACATATAAATAAATAAATAAATAAATAAATAAATAAATAAATAAATAAATAAATAAATAAATAAATAAATAAATAAATAAATAAATAAAGAAATAATCAAATAAATAAATACATAAATAAAAATCAAATGAATAAAGAGTTAACGAAAGAAAGAAAAAAGAAAGACACAAAAAGAAAGAAAGAAAGAAAGAAAGACTTACGAAAAACGCGTTTTGGCTCACAAATCGGGAAGTTATGTGATGTGCGTGATGACTAGCGCTCTGGATACCCTACATGGCTGAGCTCTACAGATGCCCTATATGGCTGAGCTCTCTAGATGCCCCACATGGCTGAGCTGTCCAGATGCCCTACATGGCTGAGCTGGCCAGATGCTCTATATGGCTGAGCTTTCTAGATGCCTGGCTCAAATGTTACACTTTGATGTTCAAGGTCATAAGGCCATTCGAAGAAGTGCGTAAACTTTCTGTTATGTTTTTCTATGTTATAGCTCATTGTTATGGGAGACCCTGTTAATAATGATAATAATAATAATAATGGTAATAATAATAATAATAATAATAATAATAATAATAATAATAATAATAATAATAACAATAATAATAATAATAATAATAATAATAATAATAATAATAATAATAATAATAATAATAATAATAATAATAATAACAGTTGCAGCAGCAGTAGTAGTAGTAAAAGTAATAGTAATGATAAAAGATAATAATATTGAAGATGGTGATAATAATAAAAATAATGATGTGTTCAGAAACTATTCCTTTACATTGGGTCACCGCAATCAGGCTTAGCCCTGCGAAGGGTCCTGTACAAGAGAAACTTCTTTGAAGAAAAACAAAAGATACATTATTGGCAATGAAGGTGCGCACATAATATATATACAATAAAATTCACACACTTATATAGTATATACACTTTGAAAAAACACGGTAATACAAAAGCACTAATTACAATGAAGTTACTCCCGTCTGAATAGCCATCCTGCGGCTGAAAAAGTTTCTTTATTATTTTTTTTTCATTATTACCATTACTTTCAAACAGTGATTGCGTCTCCATAGCAACAGCTGTTGTGTATCAGCCAAGAAACATACAAAGGTTACTTGTAAGTGACGAGCCCAAGCATTTAGACCAGACAGATTCTTAAATTAATTCCCTATAAACTTCCTGTTAATTTTGCATAATATTAAATTCTGATGAAGTTAATTTTTGGATAAATGAACACAAATGTCTCTTCCGAATTCACAAAGAGCACAACTGCCATCAGATTTTTTCATTCGCAAATATTGTTGTTGAGTCTCAAAGATCCCATTCTGGCCAAAACTTCAAACCTTGCTTCATGAAAATTTCCAACGGAGCCAGGCTTTGTTTTGTGATCGAGTGTACTTAAGCAAGTTTGTTGTGGATACGGAATGCTTCAGGCACAGTGGATTTTGTTTCCACCATCGGTAACGATTTGATATGTCCAGTTATCAGTGTTTCGTTTTGATTTATCCATTATAACGCCACTTTACCTGCAGGCACTTCAGATAATTTATCATATAAAGAATTCAAACTCAAAGAGCTGGTTAGTCAGGAACATAGGTTACACAGTTACGTTTCCCTGTATACAATACTTTTATATACACTTCTATTGGCGTGAGTAGGGGGCGATTCTGCACACCAGAAAGTCTTCAAGTTATTGAAAACAACTTAACTGTTACTGCCCTTTCAGATAGAGACAAAGTCTGGTTGGTATTGCATAAGTCCAAGCATATTAAACATTTTAGAAAATTGACTCGATTTATCGCATTCCTCAAATGTTGGTAAAAAGGCAGTAAACAACACCAAACAGATGTTATTTAAAGTGTTCTGTGATATGAAGCCCGTGTCCTCCCTCATGTAAGGTTGTGATCATCTTCTCAAAATATTTATGCACTTGCTGATTCAAGTAAAGAATGAGTTACCACAAGCTGGTGATATATACTGTATGTTCAATATTTGACAATTATGAATGACGTGTTCATCTCTGTCGGGTTACCACTTGTAAATACACATGTTGATTGGTCCCACTTTATAAGATTAACTTATCAATATATTAAGTTGAACGTGCAGACATGTCACTTTCACCGTGCAATGCTGCACTGTTTATGGTACCGCCATTTCATATCGTATACCACATACGCAACTGTAGGTTAAGGTAACTTTGGTAACTGTGCAAACACAGAAGATCTACGCCTGTAAATCTGGTGTGTTGTGGGACCTTGGAAGAGATTTTTTTCTGTCTTTTTTTGCTTCTTTTTCTTCTCTGAAGTCATATTGTACAGTTACGTAATTAAACTACTGATACCTGATGATTCCGAGCTTTTACACTCGATAGAAATATGTGCCCAAGGTGTAATACTGCATAACAATTCAAATGATAGGGGGTTCTGTCCTGTAGTCCTAATTTATTTCAAGAGTGAGATCCGTGGAACATCAGGTTTGAGGGTACCCACAAGAACACATATAATAAGACAAGACGAACGTTTTTATGAGACTTATTGTGGATCCTTATTTACAGACAATTTTTATGCAGCATGACATATAAACGTAACTCTGCTGCATGCATACATGCACACTTTTTTATCGACACCATTAGTGATAAGAAAGGAAGCACTTTGTCCTTTGGAACTTAGACAATTTTAAGGCCCCGTATCTTTCAGTGTACATGGTGCCGTCTCCACTTAACTCCCATAAAATCATTTTTTTGGTTTACATTTTCCTTTGTTTTGGGAGGGATGAATTATTTATAAACTAACCCGGGGTTATGTCTCAATTTGCCTAATGCCAGTGTTATTATGCCCAATGTATGGCACTTGTGTGCCGAAATGTTTGTTCTCCTGTCATATTTTCTTGCTATATATGAATGTTTTGGTCTTTAACGATGTGTGGGCAAACTTCCAATAGTTTACCCTATGATACAAAGTAAAGTGTTACTCTCTGTTTTGGCTATCATTGCACAAAAATTGTTGAACGGCCTACCTTAAAAATTTCACTTGTTATGGTATTTAGAACTGTGTCAGGGAGTGCCCCTTTTCAGTTTTGCATCATTTTCTACAGAGCGTTTTACTTGGGACAATTACGATAAAGGATTTTTTTTCAGGCAACAAAGGATATCAATTTTGACATGCAAGTTTATCATGTTCATGGTACAAATGTTGCATCACTTATGGTGTCTTCATTTTATTTTGTATATCACGTATTCAATTATTGGTTACGCCATAAGCCGTATGAATGACATTTGGGGTAAATATTACCATATTCCTATGGGAATATGGAATAGTTTTATATACTCTCTGTCTCTCAGAGAAAAAACAGAAGCACATGTATATTTTTACTCAAGAAGAACAACAGTAATCTATGTGGTAAGGCGCACAGTGGTCATCACAAGGTCAATTAAGTTTTTACTCGTGCGGTATACTCATCTTCATGTATAGGGTGTGAACAGCTGTTAAAAGTTGGTGCCGATCTATACTTATTTGTGCTCTTCGAGCTACAAATCACCACTAGTTTATTTGGTGATTGTGCTGTCACGTACGTGCGTACTGTGAGCGCTGAGTGTATCTGTAGTTTTACTTATGACGAGAGAGGTACAAGGTAACAAACCATATGATGGTAAGTTTTCAGCATGCTATTCTTGTTCTACACTACCATCGTCTCTTAGAAAAAATCTCGGACAACTTTGCCATTTTACATGTTTTCCTATTTTCATTATCAGGGGATCTGCATCCACACCCGGGCCCTACTGAAGCATCACGAGACTTGGACATTTGTCATGCGAACATCCTGAACCTCACGCATGACAAACTTTTATGTATAAGATCTTCGCTGGCACAGTCATACGATTTAATTGCTCTCCGAATCCTTTCTTTCGCCGCACAAAGATGGTACCGATCTCAGTATACCGGGTTTTCACCCAATAATAACTGGCGATCGCTTTAGGGGTTAGGGTGGTGAGGTAGCACTCTACCCATTTCGGGCTTAAGCTGTGAAAAGACGTATAGATATGGATAATACAACTCTTCCAAGTCCAGCTTCACAACAATATTTTTTTTCTACTGGTCGTTGTCTATAGGCCTCCAAATGTTGGATTGTCTTTTGGGAATGACCTACAGATAAATGTAGATCAAGTCAGCAGCTCTGGTTCACGAAATTATGCTTATTCTTGACTGCAGATCCCCAAACACATTCTGGAAGACATTTGACTAACTTTAGTTTTCACAATAACTTAACTATTCACACAAACGAACCCTGAGCAATAACCGAACATACCTCAACTTGTCTTGATCAAATACCAATGTAATATATCCAATGAACTATTTTCGAGAGAACCTTGCTATCTGCTCACCAATCTGGTTTTACTCCAGGAAACTCGACCGTAAATCAGTTATTGCTCCTCCGTCATGAGCTGCGTTTAGCTGTTGACCATCAAAAGGAAGTGCGGATGATATTCTTAGACATAAGTAAAGCATTTGATAAAGTGTAGCAAGCAGGTTTGTTGAACAAATTAAGGAAGAATGGTATTTCAAGTAATTTTTTGAGCTTTTTTTGGACTATCTTTATAATCGATACGAACGTGTTGTTCTTCAAAGAAAATCTTCCAGCTGGGGTACAGTGGGCGCTGGTGTATCACAAGGCTCGGTGCTCTGTCCTCGTATGTTTTTAATATATATTTATGATATTGTTGATCTTGTACGTTCAGATATAAGAATGTCTGCTGATGATATATACTTGTACCTGGAAATCGATAATCCTGACGTGGCGGCTGCAATTATGAATTCTGATCTTTTTAAAACCAACCAATGGGCCAATGACTGGGTAGTTACTTTAAGTGCTCAAAAACAGATTCATTTCTCATATCTCGGTAAGCTAACCCACCAAATCACCCTCCTATTATCTTTCAAGGCCAGATTTTGTTGTTGTTGTTGTTGTTGTTGTTGTTTTTTGTTTTCTCAAAATGTTAACCAACACAAACACCTTAGTATCAGTCTCCGTTCCCTTTTTAGGTGGTGTGATCATGTTATCGAAATTGTTGCTAAATCCAATAAATTGGTCGACATTATGAAGGGCCTAAAATTCTCTCTTGCTCGGCGTGCCTTGCAGACGATATACATATTTTTTTTAGACAAACTCTAGAATATGGTGGCCCTGTTTGGAGTAAATGTACTTTATCTGATGAAGAAAAAATTTGGTAACTGTACATTGAACTGTTGCTTGTGTTGTTACCGTATCTATGGTACGAGTACTGCACAACTGTATGAGCTTGGGTGGCAAATAGTGCCCAAACGAGGAGATCTTCCTAAATTAACTTTGATATATAAGTTGGCAAACAAACTCGCTCCTGACAATTTAAGTTCTATCATTTCCACGGTTCCGAATACATGTACTTATACTACACGTCAACGTTTTGACCTACCTCGTTTTTGAGCTCGGATTGAGCTTTTTGATACATCCGTTTTCGCTTCTGTAGTTAGATTCTGCAACGAATTTCCGGTCGATATTCGTCAGTCTGAATCAATACAAGCTTTCGAATCAAGGAAATCCCAACCAGTCCCTCAAAGTATCAAATTCTCTGAGTTGTACAATTTTGGTAACATATTTTAATCCGTTTAGCACACTCGTTTACGTTTGGGAGCCAGTCAATTGAATTCCTCTTTATTTAAGATTGGCGTAATAGACACACCGCGGTGCTCCTGTGGTTCAGGTGTTGAAGATGCATGGCATTATTTCTTCGCTTGTCCCTCATTTATTGTACCATGATCAAAATTACATTCCACTGGTAGTCCATCTAACCCAAACACTTTGCAAACAGTATTGAATGGTTCTTATCAATGTTCTGTGCTAGAAAATGAACAAATTATCTCCGCAATTCACAAATATATCTTGGGTTCTGGTCGATTAGAATGGAAAGGCATCAGCTTAACAAAACCTTTACCGTTTGAGCTGAGCTTACGCGTGAATGAAGGCAGCAACTTAGAGTATAACCTTACACTTGTTTTAAGTCCGTCTATCTTCCTGGTTTTGTGATTGTTGTCTTCAAACGTGGTTTAGTTTTGTTTTATTGTGTCCTGTCCGTGTCTTTTCTTCACAAAAGGGGTTTGAATAGCGGACAGCCCTCTTTTCCAATTGTATCATCTGTATCGGAGTACCTTTATTCTTGCTCAGTGATGAAATAAAATGCGTCTAAACCAAACCAAATCCAAACCATAATATATCCGTATATATGCAAGGTACTTCTGTATTGCCTCGAGTTGCACAGAAACGACCATTGTACCGTGTCAGAAAACTAACTCACTTTTCCGAGGTAAAACGGACAAGTTCTATGAAAGGTCTTTGGAAGTTTATATGGCAGCACTCAAAAGCTAATTTTGACTATGTCAGACAGAAATTAAACGAGGTTAACTGGAGTGCCTGTTTTGATTCTCTGACGTCGATGGGGCCTGTCTTGTGTGGAGTACTGGCATTTTTAACGTTGCCCGACTTGGATCCATACGAAGGCGAAGGCCTGAAAATGTAAACGCTTACATTTGGAACTATTTTCGTGAACCATGGATTAAATACACAGGATTTTTAAGAAAATCTGCAGACCATTACGAGAATAAACAATGTAACCTTGTGAATGTCGTACAGTTCAATCAGACTAAAAAGTGGTGGAAAATGGTTACGTACTTCATGTCTGGTAATTCTGACAAATCAATGCCTTCTATACTATGAAACAATTTGGTCTTGTCTGATTATAAATCTAAAGCTGAAGCCTTCAATGAACATTTTGTTAAACACTCCGATATTGACTCCTCCACTTTCACTTTACTTACCGAAGTTGAAAACTCTATAAATTTGCTGAAAGTTGTTTTAGACGAAGATAGTGTCCAAGATATTTTAAGATCCTTGGATACTGACAAGGCATGTGGACCGGATGGTGTTAGCTGCCTGTTGCTAAGGGTGGCAGCTACGAGTATTACCTCTTCTCTTACTAAATTATTGAACCTTTCTCTTTCTTAGTGTAAGGTTACAAGTGAATGGAAGAAAGCACACGTAACACCAATTCACAAAGGTGGTGCAGCAGAATTGTGTAACAATACAGACTTATTCTTATTTGCTTTGTCTGTGCTGAAACTGTTCCCGCTAGTAATCTGGAAAGGTAAGCTTGGCGTATTCCATTAACAATTTGAAACAGAAGTATCAGTTTTGCTTCTCTGTACGTTCAGCAATTTTTCCCAGCCAGTTTTTGAGTAAATATGTTGTAAAAATTTTCAACCAAAGCCCCTGTCATCGCGAAGGCTGGCCAGCTGAACAGATTCAAGTCTACCCCTGTCAAGCCTTGTGCATCCATCCCAGACCACACTGGCACACTCTAGGCAAGAACTTACAAAGGAACAGTAAAGCTATTGAAGAGCTTTTCTCTTTAACCTGCACAATAGACGGTAAAACACAATTTTTTTAAAAATATATATTGCAATAATATGTTTAAGTTTTAACTGACTGCAAAAGATCAGCAGAAAGCCAAAGACTGAGGTGTTTGTGCACCTTTACATTTTCAAAATTGTTGATATTGAAAGTCAAGTTGAGATGATCTTTACGGATGTCTTTTCCAATTTATATCAAGGATTCAGTTGTTTATTTTATTTATTTATTTATTTATTTATTTATTTATTTATTTATTATTATTATCATCATCATCATCATCATCATCATCATCATCATCATCATCATCATCATCATCATCATCATCATCATCATCATCATCATCATCATCATTATTATTATTATTATTATTATTATTAAAAGAGACAAGTCATAGAAATGACCATTGGGAAATTCTTTCGAGATTATGATTTAGAATCTTGGCCCTTCGGTTGGATTATCCATTGTGATACAGAGTGTCGTATCATTGGTAGAGAGGCGTACTTCTGACCTAACAATATCCACAATGTCTTTTAAATACACAAATAAAAGCAATTGCCCCAAGAATAGGACCCCTGCTTTGATGATTCCCCAAGACGATACCTGGCCCTGAATGACAACTCTTTGGGTTCTTACATAATGATAATTCTCCAACCAAGAAATAAGCAAACCTCGGATGCCTGGTTTTTAATTTTATTTATTTTTTTAAAGGTTTGTGTATTACCCTGGATGATGCATACTATCCAATGCCTTGGTGATATCCCATAATACTACTCGCTCTTCTTTCTTGAGATCAATCGGTTTTGGAAATTTATGATAAAGATATGGAAGCTGATAGACCGTTCCATCGCAGAGTAAAAATCCTAGATTGATTTTCTGAGGATACTTAGGTATCACGTTGAAGATTGAAGATGTGCTTGAATACCGCAAGTTCGAAAACCATACCAGATAACTACCGGATAACTACTAACAGTTGTAGCACAGACAAAGCAAATAAGAGTCATTGATGCCAAGGAAACCGCAATATTTAAAAAAAATTCCTTGTTCCCATCAATCTTTCGCGAATAGAATTCATTTCCACGATCAGTTAGGATCACTGAGCATATAGATGATTTCAAACGGGAACTAAACAGGAACAGTCCAAAACGTAACGAATTGTATTATTTTGGACAAAGGAAAATTGCCACAATACATTCTAGAATGAGAATGGGCTGTAGCCAGCTGAACAGTTACCTCTACAAAATTGGCTTTGTAGAATCTCGCCCATGCTCTTCTGGAGCCAATCGGGAAACTGTTTATCAGTTTTTCTTTGAATGCAACAAGTGTGTAACACTACGGAATGCACCACAGCGTAAAAATAGTAACTCTTTATAATTCTTAATTGAAAACTGTATTGTTGGAAACAGAAGGGAGAGGAATTTCAAAAAGTCAAAATGAGAAATGTTTAGGCCGTCCATAAGTATATTAGATTATCTGCTAGATTTAAAACGTGACTTAAATTCAATAATCTTGTACAACTATTTCTATTTGTACTTATGCACACACCAATCCCTTTCCCCTTTTACTGTTCCTATTTGTGCTCCTGTGCGTGACCAATTTGAGTATTGGTGCTCCCAAATTCTTTCTAGCCTTGATTTAAATGTACAAGAGGCCCTTGCATAGGCTGGTAAGCCTTATGTAAACCAAGTTTAAAAAAAACAAAAACAAAAAAAGAAAAACAAAACAAAACAAAAACAAAAACAAAAACAAAAACAAAAAAAAAAAAAAAAGAAAGAAAGAAATAAAAAACACCAACAAAATGTTCCATATACTGATACAGTGAAGGTGTTAAAACTTATTTACAACTATTGTTCTTACCACAGGATCGGCATGGTATAATTTGCTTTATGTCATATGGGTAACTGTGTACGTCACAGCAGTCGTCATCACCTATAATTACAGTGTCATATGTCTAATAAGTGTTCAGTACATAATTCTATTCATCACACCAGCAAATTATATCATAACTCGAAGGTTGCGACTCATCAAGCAACGCCATCGCTACCCAGAATACAGTGGGGTCTCGCTACTCTTATTACCTAAGCGATTAAACATGTGGTCTTAATATGGCAGTGGTCTTATAAGTTGATTCAATTAATGGATAAACTGGAACTATAACTGCAATTGCTTATTTGTATGTAAAAACAGTCTCTTTACGGGGGTGGTTTGGAGGTGATATTGTGTATGATGTGTTTGTGTATTGTGGCGCTACTGTATATTGACGTGCTTGTGTATTTTCCCTTCCCAAACTTTTACCCCCCCCCCCCGACCTGTTTGCAACAAAAATACTTTTACTGATATTTAAACCCTATTTTGGTTGGCATAAGACTTAGTCAACAGCTTTCTTATTATTGGGCGCATTGATCGGCGCCAGCGAAAGATATTGACCTGGGATGCCATCATGATAGTTGTCACAGTACACACCAAAACGCCTCTTAGTAACATGTGGTTTTAAGAAAAAACATTGAGCAGATTGCAATTTATATCCGACAGCTTTCGGGCGATTTGGTGGTTAGGATTATGTGTACATTCTTCTAGGCAAATATATTTATTTACCAATAATATTCAGCTCCATGGTCAAAACGTAAGCACTGCCTCATTAGCATGGCCCATTAGCTACATTAACATCCATATTTTAATTTTTGTGGTTTACATGTGTACTAAACGAAACAAGACAGTATATATTCGCGTATATGTATGTTGTTAAGTGGTGACTTTGGGCCAAGATCATCTATATGTACCGAGTGTATATTTCGTCCCAACAAGTAAAGGGTCAATTTGTGCGAACTGTGTCTGTATGCATGGGGCTCATACCTGGTACTCATATCTGGTATCTGGCTAGAACAGATTTTTGCGAAGCATCTCTACATGTATCAACCTCATACCGCGCTATGCTTGCGTTAAAGAATCATACTCTTGCCACTGTGCTGTTGATCAGTTCAAGGCATCACCGTATGAGAGTAATCGCTTAATTTGTCTGTTGGTCGAGCCTCATCTATAGCAATACAAGCACAGTTAATGTACATAGAAGATAATCTCTAGTGCTATTATTACTAATCGATTTTCATCCGAACAGTGTTAAGAAGTTATATATAATATATATATATATATATATATATATATATATATATATATATATATATATATATATATATATATATATATATATATATATATATATATATATATATATATAATCCTAATGCTGGTGGATTTTCGTTCCGAACATGCACCATATATTTTCGGCATTTCCTTAATGCTGGTGGATTTTAGTCCCGATTCTGGAAGTAAATGCCGACTTAGTACACATTCTGCAAAACCTTGTTGATATGGCACTCACACATAACTGCCTCCATTGAACCATTCTTCTTTTAAGAATGGGGATTTGGGCTAGTGGATATGTGCGTTCCCCATTTCAGCTAGGCGACTGGTGCCAAAGGTTGCAGGTTCGAGTCCCGTTGGTTCCGAACATACAATATTGTATATCTATATATACGTGTGTGCGTGTGCGTGTGTGCGTGTGTGCGTGTGCGCTTGTGATTTCCAATATATTTCAAAACGTAATTTTGAAATTTTCAAGAAAAATGCAAATATCAGCAAGTTGACCCATGGGCTTTAGGTTCTTTATTATTTGTAAAATATTCACGCAGTTCTGTGTGTATAGGTGATAAATTGGGGAAAATCTTTGGCTGGTTACATTAAAACCTCATATTTCCTTATGCAATCCAAGTAATGTGGCCAGATGAAATGCAATGTGTCAACTACAAACACGTAGTTCCTTGCACATGGACTTTATTGATTTGCGAAGTCACATGGAAAGGCAGGTTCCCAAAAGCAGGAAATTGAAGAGGAGTAGGACTGAGGGCCAGCCTAGCACAATGTCTGTTCCTCTACCTGAATAGAGTTCAGCATTTCATTTTTTTTTTTATTATTGAAACAGAACAAAGTAAAAAGAGTAGGTGTCAAAATGAAGAGATCAGGATCATGGCTGCTGTTGATAGCCTAACTTACTATGAACTGATCAGTAGTTTGACTGATGCGTTCATGCATCATGCTTGACGGTCATTATTATAATGATTCGCGAAGCCTTCTGTTGTTGTTGTTGTTGTTGTTGTTGTTGTTGTTTTGTTTGTTTGTTTGTTTTTTTTTTTTTGTTTTTTTTTGTTGTTTTGTTTTTTGTTTTTTTTGTTTGTTTTTTTTGTTTTTGTTTTTTGTTTGTTTGTTTTTTCTTTGTTTTTTTTATTTAGTTTGTACCGACCATGGTACTTTGAACAGCATTTGCACTTTGAAAACGCAAGTCATCCCCATCTGCAACAGGTTGAAACCAAATGGACGATATTCATGGTGCCGCTTACAGCGGACATGCTCGATTCTGTAGCTGTTTTGGCACGTAGTTCATTGTCCTTCATCAGGATGCCACGACGGAGTTGAGCACAGCGAGATCGTGCGGTGATTGACGGTGCATCTAAGGTCACTTGACTTTAAAAAGGCACAGTTGTATGTTTCCATTGCAGCACTTTCGACTGTAAACTGAAGTTTGATAACATAAAAGCTCCTCTGTGGCTAACACTAAACTATAAATAAAATGTCCATGAAGCAGGGGCGTGTACGGTATACTTTCGTTATTGTAAACCTAGCCATTGTAATTAAAGCGTCCATGTACAATTCAATAGAAACATAGGGATCACTCTACCTGGGCTTCTGTACAGTCGGTCGTTTATTCAGCTGGTTGCGCAGTTTACTGATAATGTTGGTCCTGTTATTATATTTCATGGTAATAAAAGACTTGATTTAATACGCCACCGAGCAATTCTGTTTTCTGACCAAATGAACATCAACTAGCTGAAAACCTATTTCCATATGTGAACAAAACCAGAGTCTGCTCTGACCAGACAACTCTGCGTAAAGAAGAAAAGCTCATTTGTCCCAACATACCTGCGATGTCCCTTTGAAACTTAAAGGAGGACCATAGTAACTGTCCTAAATATACAATATTTACCCTCACAAATGTCAACTGCAACTTAACCCGAATTACTTAACATGAACTGCTCCGATATGATAAATATGCTACACTTATGTTTCTGAATAAAAAATAGACTTTTCATGCAAGTACCTATATACCTGTCGTTACATGAATATAGTGTACCAAGTCAACATCTCTCCTCGGCGCTCTTTGGGAGCATGCAAGCGCGTCGAGGAAAAATGTAGACTCAGTCATAAATGTGGCACTAAAAGATTTAATTCTCTGTCTGACCCCGCTCACTTGAAAAAAAACGAATTAAATAAATGAGGCATACAGTAACTGGTGTCCAACGGAACATCGCCTTTTAATTGCTAACAAGATGTGTCACAACAACCTTGGGTGCCCAATAAGGAAAATATCTGCCCTTAACAAATTAATTTGCATAAGTAAACACATGGGAATTAGAACTAAACGTTAATCACGCCGCACTTGAGCTTGAGGCTTGTACAATGCTAATTAAAATTCTAAAATAGTCATGGAAATTGATTACATAGCCCAAACGTAACCTTCAATCCGCAAAGAAAAATATTTTAGAGAGGCTTTTTGTGCATGTTTATACAGGGCATACAACTTTGTAACCTAAAACATGGCGACAACGTCACAAGTCGAACCGGACGTCTTCGAAAAATAGCAGATTAAAAAGCATTGGAGGAGTGACTTAAACACCAAATGTAATATAAAAATTAACGCTTTGAACAGAGTAAAATTAGATCGCCCATGGACTTATTGATAGAACATCATTGTGTTTTACCCATTTCCGAAAGCTTAAGTGTGCTCTCTCAAAACTGTATGAAACCTACAGTGCGAACGACTTTATCGTCAGGCAAAACATGTTGCGCGCTTGACCAGAGCACGGACTTGGTGGAAAGTGATGTCATACTGCCAGTGGCTTCCGACCTTTCTTTCAGTTACCAGCTGCCTACAGTTACCATAAAAGAGCAGGACCCACAAAGCGGGCGAAGAAAGAAATGTCTATTTAGTCAAAACTTTGCTTTGAGTTGATTCAGGAGAGATATTTTCATTCATACTATGTTAACATACATACGTTTTTCTAACCTCTCAATTACCCATGTATCGCATCACCGTAAATGCCAGATACCGAAGGAGCCATACCACATTTTCTCTTTCAGTTCAGAAATTAAAAATTAAGCACTACCATATGTCTGCACCATTAGGCGCTGTGTTAACTAATAACAAAGCTGTCTTTTACTGCTACAATATATATATATATATATATATATATATATATATATATACACAGTGTATATAATGTGATTGTTAGTAACAAGGAAAACACCTTTGAACTGATAGAACTCTTGCAAAAAGTAATGCTCTTGGATAGCTCGTTACAATACCTGAGGCAGCTTCTGTTAAAATGCTATTAAACAATTCTGGCTGCAATGATTTTCCCTATATTGGCAAACACGAACAGATTATGAGCCTATAACGTCTGTAACCCCTAAATTTTGCGACCGATGAAAAGGCCTAAACACAATCATTCCTTTCATGCCACCTGAATGATGTGTATACTCTTTTTCCACGATAATGTCCCTCTTATTGAGAAAAGTTTGATTTCACGATATAAATACAACAAATGTCTTCGACCGTGTTCACATCGAAAGTGAAAAAATAGAAAATTCGATTCAGGAGCTCACATTTTTACGCGATAATCAAAATAAATTCAGTGTACAAGTAAACAAACTTTGGATTGAAGTTCCAGAAATCATAAACAATAACTAACTCGCTTATTATCCTACTCACTCACTCACTCACTCACTCACTCACTCACTCACTCACTCACTCACTCACTCACTCACTCACTCACTCACTCACTCACTCACTCACTCACTCACTCACTCACTCACTCACTCACTCACTAACTCAATCAATCAATAAGTCAATTAATCAATCAAGCAATCAATGGACAAGGAAAGAAAAATCGTTACCATTAAATCCAAACAAGTGTGTTCTAGTAAATATGTGCATTGGCTAACATTGGTTTCAATGCAATTGAATATATAAATATATATATATATATATATATATATATATATATATATATATATATATATATATATATAGATATATATATATATATACATATATATATATATATATATATATATACATATATATATATATATATATATATATATATATATATATATATATATATATATATATATATATATATTTATATATATATTTATTTATAATTCTACGGGTTGGATTGATCATTCCCATTCTCCGTTAAATTTCTACGCATATATTACCACAAGTTCCCGATCTTCTTTTTTTCTATGGAGCTGAAGACAAACACGGAGGCAGACATTAACCAACATCCTGGTATTTTGGCAGCCTGCAAGAGGAAAAGGTAGAATGAAGGCCGTTCACATATCGCTGCAGCTTTCGATGACATGCCTGAATCTATCTGGTTATGGAATGTTGTGTCGCTGATATCGTTCGTACTTGCACACTTAAATGAGACAGAGGTGAAGACAACGATTGGATACAGTACTACGTAGTTCTACATTAATTTGCTAAATGCCAACACAATGTGGAAACGAATGAGATATGCGTTTGTTAACCTGCATTAGCAACTTCATAACTGTCAATATTGGTTCTGCACTCCGGCAATTGTCCTTGGTAATTCTCTAGTTTGTTATGAGAAACTACCTACATTTTTGCTGGCAATACGTAAGCTCGAGCTCTCTTATATCATCCCCCGGATCAATACTGATAATAAAAAGGCTGCCAGAAAGCGAAAACTCGCTGCACGGGCATACACTGTAACAAAATTCATGCAAAAATTATGGTCAATCTATTTTGTTCCCTTTTTCTCTCTCTCTCTTTATATATATATATATATATATATATATATATATATACCAGAGAAACATATACCAGCAAATTACGCAATTGATCCAAATCTATGGATTCCAGAAGATTTTTAATAAAATATTGCAAATTCTGCAACATTTTTCACTGAACACATGTTGGCTGGATGGCTCAGGAAAACATTACAATCTTGAAACATGTCAGAATACAACACAGCAAAAAGGCACAGCTCTTATCTTTTAGTGACATCAGGGACAATTTGTCAGTATAGGTCACCAAGAAAGCCGACGACCAGTACAATAAATGACTGAAGTCACACCGGACTGACAGACGGGTAGCCAGGTGAATGAGAATCAACACGGAACCACACAAATTATTATATTTGAGGTGTCATGCCCCTTCTGCGACTTAAAAATTAGGAGAACATAACAACGAAGATTGGTACTGTTGTCCTTCTGTCCCGTACTTCGAGACATTTCCGTTTCAGGTCAAATTTCTATAATGTTTATCTTCACCCATCCACGTCAGACTTAAAGTTCCGCAGTTTGAACGCATGCAAAATGTGGGTTTCCTGTTTGTTTTGCATGCCAGAAAAACGCACAGTTTGCCTGTAAAATAGTAGAAAGGTGGAAGTGTGACATAACGATTGTCTAGAAAATTGACTGTCCTTTCATCTTCATCGTATAAATTCAGATTTAAGAATACCACAAATTAAATTGTGCAAAACATCAAATTGACAAAAATTAGTTTTGAAATGGAAATCTTTTCAGTTAAAAATAAATTTTACTAGGAGATAAATATATATATATATATATATATATATATATATATATATATATATATATATATATATATATATATATATTGTTTTCTGAACTGTCTCAGAAGACTGGTAAGACCGTGAGGACGTTAATCTGTATGTACTCGCCCTTACTGCAGCATATCTTGGCTACGTTTGGGCCGTGGTATTTACTACCATAAGTGATTTGGACATTTACTTATTTAACTCTACGAGTAAAAGTAACAGTATGTACAGAATCAGCCTTCTTCTTCAATCCTTTTCAATTAGTGTAAGAGGAAAATACAAACCACGAAAATACTTTTCAATGCATCATGTCCTCTTTGTGATATAATCATTTATAATACTATCAACTCCTTCAAATCTATCTACATAACTATAATATTTTTCATGTTAAACCTGTTGGCTCTGAATTAGGTCCTAAAATGTTACGGAATTATACATGGGAGGTCATCGTCGTCAACCATCGTCCATATTGGTGGCCTGTCGGCCATTGTCTATATTAGTGGCCGGTGGCAGTCGCGTGTTCTACCTACCTGTGGTTGATTCCCAGGTTAAAGGCACGATCCTGGAGTGCATAAGGTGAGAGGGAAATTAACCGCAGTAAAATCAATGAACTACGTGTGGAGTGGCACATCTTAGTTTCTTGCAGTTACACCCGCGGCTTCTTTGTCGGTCGCACCAGTGAAGACGCTAATCATATGCCCTTACCATAGAACCCTATGGCGTATTGGATTCAGCGGTAGATCACAGTTACTTCAGTGCTTAGACGCAATCACAACTAAACACAAATATGATTCCAACTCTTCAAACCCTTCTCAATGTATCGTTTCGGTTTCATATTGCGTAATGGCATTTAGGTGAAGCCTTCATTTGGTCCAGAAAAATCCTTATTTGTTTAGAAAAATATTTGCCTTGGCAATGTACTGTTCTGTATCTACGGACTTTGGAAAATAAAATAATAATAAAAACAGGTAATGTAATGAATGTATTAAGACCTGGCTTTTTTTATTGAAGCGAAATGAGACTCGGTATAGTGGCGCACGCAATGATTCTTGACTTGACAGGACGCAAGACGAACAGCTTTGAATAACGGCTGGAAAGTACATAGAGATCTATATTAAGAGATCTGTATTTTTCCTCTGAGGGAGGAAGAGGTCTACGTAAGGGACATTCATAGAAACGAGGATACTCGACTATTCATGATAGAAAGTACCGGACACACGCACAAATAAAAAACAAAAACAAAAACAAAACAAAAAACATAAACAAAAAAACAAAAAAACAAAACCAAAAAAAAAAACCGCAAAAAACAAAAAAAACAAAAACAAAAAAAAAAACAAAAAAAAAAAACAAAAAAAAAAAAAAAAACAAAAAAAAAAAAAAAAAAAACAAAAAAAAAAAAAAAAAACAAAAACAAAAAAAGAAAGCAAAACAAATAAAAAAAACCCACTTGGAACATTCAAAATGCGTGGAAAAGGGTGAATTTTTGTTGTGGTATTTTGCATATCATCCATTTTCAGTGTGTCCTGCTATTTGATCATCAGAGAGTAAATGTGAGAGTAAGACACAGTATACCAGGTCAAATATACTTTCCTTTGTACCTCCTGCCGACTTCAGTCATTTGAACAGATAGCACGAGTGATAGCTTTAGTGACATCATCACCTATATCATCGTGGCATGCCATTGTGATGATCTAGTATGGCCTGATACGTGTCACGTGAAACCGACTTTTGCTTTGTTTGACTCTTTCCGAGCCAATTCCGACAAGAGTTGATAAATGCTATAAACTGATATATCAGCACTAAATTTATATTCTTTGTCAAGCGACCTTTTCTTTAGGTGCCAGCTTTCTGCATATGTAGAGACCATCACATGGAATGACAGGGATGGCCCAAATCAACAGGTGTCGCCCAAAATCAACCAAGGAAAGTTGCTGACTCAGACAAAATGTCAAATTGAAACAAGTAACATGTTTTTTAATTTAACAGGGCACTTTCGGTTTCTATATTATTTGGGCCAGGCTCCTATGTTTGGTGTGTAATTAAATAATAATAAAAAATGGGGCCACACACTTGTTTGGTGTCCATTTGAAGTCAAGTATTTTGCTTGTTGTTCAAACATGTTTTTGCTTTTAATCACGTAGCATACCGATTCCTTAAGGCCTGCTGACACTTTTTTTTTTTAGTGGGTGGAACAGATTTTTGCAACAGCGACAAAGAGTAGTCAGCATTATAAGACCTGTTGTGTGAACAGCTTTCGGTTGCTTTAATACAGTGAGCTATAACGACATCATTTTTGTGCACTGACATCTTTCTGGGTCATTAGGTTTGTTGAATGACATCGTGTGTGAAATCATAGCTACAGGTACATGCACAAAATGATGTTAAATTTGAGGGACTTGACTTTTTTCAGGCCGTAAATTATGGCCATTGCAGGTCTAACGCCTTTTTAAAAGACTACAGCCAGACTTCTGTATGTGTGCGTGGGTAGACAAACAGATCAGTATGAATCCCACGATTTGCTCATTACACCCACAGATATAATGGCTATAACCATGGGGTTAAATGGTCTTAACATTGACGTTCTCACCATCAACCAAAAGCTATTTTGTCCAACGGACGACACGTATCTGCAATCTATGGTTTAGCAATTAATTATTAATAGATTCTTAGGCTCTTAGTCCAGGTCTTTTTACCTCTGCATTTTATCCGAACTGATTACATATCATTTCTTGTGACGGTTTTACTGTTTGTGTGTGCTACAAGCTTATGGGTTTGAGCTTCCGTTGGCTTACTGGACATCCTGTGTATTTTTGCCTCGGTGCAGATTAACATGAACTGCTTCTTCTTCTTCTTCTTCTTCTTCTTCTTCTTCTTCTTCTTCTTCTTCTTCTTCTTCTTCTTCTTCTTCTTCTTCTTCTTCTTCTTCTTCTTCTTCTTCTTCTTCTTCTTCTTCTTCTTCTTCTTCTTCTTCTTCTTCTTCTTCTTCTTCTTCCCAATGGAACATCAAAGTCTCTCCTAACTATCGTCATGTTATGTTGTTAAATTCTACTTCTAGCATATCCAAGTAAGGCTAACCAATTTCGGGCAAGGTACCTTTCATTGGAATTTATTTTGATGTTACAAAAGTTGTACAGCAATTGTGATATTGTGCAGGTTTTTCTTGACTTTTAGTCTAATTGAAAAAGTAACTCAAAGGTCCATTGCCTTTGCTGGGAATCGACACGGATAGCTTTTCGTTGGAATTTCAATCTGATGCAGTTTATTTTAATCGAAACTGCTTTCAATGGGTTGACAAACTTAAAGTTCGATCGGTTACGCTTATATACGTGTTTTCACTTGATAAATAGATTTAAAGACTGCAATTTAGTTCATAAGCAGAGAATGAAATAAAGTTGGTCTATTTTGGGCTGCTTGATAGGGCTGATCCGTGATGCTCATTGTGTATGATGACCTCCGGTGAACGATTGAACTAAAAATTGCATAGCGCCGGTCTGAGAGGGGCTTTTTGATGTGCGTAAAGTGACTTCGACAATATGTAGGCTACATGACAATGGATAAATGCTGTAGTTCAGCGTATATAAGTTTAAATTACATGTTCGCATGAAAATATTCTCACTAGATTTTTTAAACAAAGCTATTAAGGTGTGTTGTCATGGTAAAAATGATAAACATGTTGATTTAACATCACCTGATTACCTGAAACATTTCATTTCTTGTAGGAATAAACGTAAGAATAGTGATGCAGATTCGCATAGTTGGATGTGATTTGCTTGATCCACTTTAAAATTTTGACACACAATGTAAGAGAATAAATATGAAAGGGATAAACGCAGTGGGAAATCGAAAAGTATCACCATTTTCAATTATAAATAAAAAAACTATAGAAACAACATGGACTTTCAACTCCATGTTTCTGTACGTACACCTTAAATATGACCTTGTGTTTGACACGAATTCCGTGTGTTAACGTTTTCGGTTATGGTTTATAAAAATACTGTTGATGAGAAGATAACGGCGTTAGTGTGGTTATTTTCTTATGCGATCGTTGACAGAGCATTCCATGATAGTTATGACAGTCTCAATAAAGCAACCTAATGGAATGCTTAGTTCTTGCAGAATAAAGTTTCATCATTCACGATCAGTTCTGTGACAATCTAACAAACAAGCACATACATGGTGCGATGTGCAAGTGTGATGGCTTAGTGGTTGCCTGATACTGTCTTACTGCGAACATACTTCCTGACACAACGCGCTTCTATCTTTCTTTTATTGGCAAGATGAAACAGCACTTGGTCTCAAAGGTAAAAATATTGAAAACAATCCTTCACATGACTCTCAAATGATAAGCTCAGAGAGTCCAATATTGACTGCATGGTTGTACAATGAGCTGTTTAAGAAACATTCAATGCTTTTAGTCTCTCATTAAAAAGAATTCCTGCTGTCAAAATTAGTAAGGCAGAGTAAACTTTAAAAACAGATACACCTAAATGCAAAGAAAAATATAACTTTGAAGAACCGAAAAGGCTGCAAAACAGTCATAAAACAATATCTTAATGTCTTAGGAGGAACATAATGGATTCTCTCTAGATATACAATTTATAATACGTTACTGTCTTTTTCTTTCCCTCTCTTTCTCTGTCTCTGTCTCTGTCTCTGTCTATCTCTCTGGCACACATACAAATATATATATATATATATATATATATATATATATATATATATATATATATATATATATATATATGTATATATATATATATATATATATATATATGTATATATATATATGTGTGTGTGTGTGTGTATGTATGATTGTGTGTATATAAAATTAGGCTGCCAGGTTCATTTCAATTGTCTCGGAAACAATGTTATCAAAAAGCTACATGGAAACCGCTGAGAGAATGAATAAGTGTTTAGATTAAATCACGAATCTATACTTACATTGGACATAGATGACTATTTTATTCGGTTTTACTTTCATAATTCATTTTGAAGTGATGCACCAAAGGGGCATTAAAATGAAATAAATGCGTGCTATAACAATTTCAAATAAAATATGAATTAAGTATTATCCATGTAAATGTTGATTGATATGCTGCAAATGTCAAAGCGGTGGCACGATCTATACAAAAAGTGAAATGCATTAATGGCAGCTGCCATCCATGACTCACTTTATATACATCGAATCATATCATGCATAAGGCATATTTAAAGTCAAACAAATTCTATATTGTCTTTGTTACACTAAAATCCTTGCGTATATCATACACGCCAACGTGAAAAGCATACATTATTGTAACGGTTATCACTCGTTTTCCTCAGTCAAACGTATTTTTGTTCGTGTAATAAAAACAGCACGTGAAGATAAGTGGTAACAATCCCCGCTCGGGGTCAAAAGGCAACAGGAATATTGTTTTAAGTAAAGAGCTTCGTCCCAAATCAAATGTCTAAAATTCACAGGATTCAAAGCGTGAGAATGTGCTGATATTTGGCCCTAACAAGGTTTTGACTTCTCTCTAATTCCACAATAAGAGGTTATACTTGCAGCCATCTGTAAAGAGTTTGGTCGATCCGTTTGCAACATAGTTGTGATCCCCGATCAGCTGACATAAGACCATGAGTCATCCTGCTCGAGGCAGGTGATTATAGACCCCTCAGTGTCTCATATGTGACCATTGTTGCCCAGATACGTAGATAAATGTAGCATTTCATTTAACTCTTAATGAATTTAGCCCTGATCAGAACAACAAAATACTCATTTAACACAGTAGCCCAATTGCCCCTTTTTACACCGATGCCATGTGACGTCAGTAGTCCGCGTGCCATTTTTCGCACGCATGTAACACTTGCACTCCGAGTGCCGTCTTTCTCAGCCATGGATAAAATAACAGTAATCCCGGTGCCCATTTCTTCACCCAATGAACACCAACATTCTTGGTGCCCTCCTTTACACTAATGTGGCACTGAAAGTCCACGAGCCCCAAACGTCTCCACGTCCGTATAACATTAGCAGTTCGAGTGCCCCTTTTCACAACCTTGCCACACGTCTTTTAGTAATTTCAGCAATTTTGTTACACTTGCTACTTTGCCACAGGACGTCCACACCTCAATGTGCCTCGCTGACAGTAGCAAAGATTCAGCTCTGCGCAGCTGAAAGGTTATGATTGTGAGATTTGCAAAAGACATCCCAATCTAACTTATAATGTATCAGGTAGAAAAACAGACAGAGAGATTTAAGGCGTTTTTTGTTCAATAGTGCAGGCCCATATGTCGCATTGTCAGTCCTCTCATTGGTGGGAAAACATTTACTCCCACTGTTGATGCTGATTTAGGGCATCGGAATCTGAAAGCATTTGAACATTGACACTTTGGAAAAAAAATCTTCAGCGCATTCTGACAGTATTTGGTTCAGACTTAATCAAACATGAAATGCTTACTCCCCCCCCCCCCAGTAAGCTTTTTGATGTCATATATAGATGCAGTAGTGAGGAAGTTGATTTGGACATTGTAGCTGAACAAGTCGTTTCAAAGAATGTTCCTTTCAAACATGCAAACTCTAGAATTACCCACAGCTTCGCTAGCTGCATGACTGCATGACGCAAAAAATCAATAATGAAAAAAGTTTTTTTTTTCCATTAAAACACTTAATCGCAAGGATTTGGATATATGTGTACCTTGTAATATGTAACTGGTCAGAGCGGTCTCGCCTCCCCCTCCTCCTCCTGCGTCTCTCTCTGTCTCTCTCCCCCTCTCTCTGTCTCTCTCTCTCTCTCTCTCTCTCTCTCTCTCTCTCTCTCTCTCTCTATATATATATATATATACATACATATATATATATATATATATATATATATATATATAGAGAGAGAGAGAGAGAGAGAGAGAGAGAGAGAGAGAGAGATGCTTATGTCAACTGTTTATATTATAAATCTTTCAGTGCCAAGTTTTGATACAGTCAACAGCTTTCCTTATGTGCTCAGGAACGCTGTTGATCTGACCCTTTTTTCTGGTTTGTTTATTTTTAGGTTTGGCGATACTCTAATAGAAGGTACGTTTGCATAAATATTGATCTCGCCTTTTTAATAATTTTGAGGTATATCGTCATTTATGGCAATTGGCAATGAAAGAGTTATTTCTTTACACTGTTTAAATATCGCACTAAGTATCTTTTGCCGTGCAACGACGATCACGGTAACTGCTGTGTTCGGTCATACGATAAAGGTTTTCCGTTGCCTGGTTTGTGCATATCGGTATCAAGGGTCAGTGATGTGGGAAAATTCAAGTTTCCGTATGGTAATTTCTAATTTTTAGATATCTTTTTTAAACAGTAAAGAACTCTGTTTATGCTTCAAATCCGCATCTTTATTTGTGCATGGAGATTGTGTTAGGAGAGCATTGAGTGAACCGGTTGGGCTTTTTAGTGACCCCCTGTACAACCACAATCACAAAGAATTTGGTAGATTCTTAAATAATGTCAATTACGTAAATGTCCTTTTTAATGGCATTTTACCTTTAGGCAAAGTTCATACATATGTATCTGACTCCACTCCGCTTCAAATGCCACCCGGGTTCTTCTTTTCTATGTTCTGATGTGTCGTATCTATTAATGGATCCAACGATTCGTCGGAACCAAGTTTCCTCTGCAGATTGTAATGACTAGTATTAAAAGTAATAATGCTGTTTTGTCCATCAAAGTGCTCCTCTGCACACCGGAAAGTGCACAGGCTACAATCCTATGCTGTTACGCCTACCAGTACTTCCATTACTCTGGGGAAAATGCAGCTTAGGTACATGGCGCGGCAAAGTCTGGTAGAGGTCATGTTGTAGGCTGCGTTGCCTCATAACTTCTGACTTAATGCCAACAATCGTAAGGGAATAACGGACATTCGCCTGGTACCAGACGTCTGCAACAAGGCTGCAGCCAGAGAAGGGTGCCGCCAGAAAAGGCGTGGAGTGAGACATAACCAGCCCTGTCTCAAAGACAACAGTGTGGTCTAATCCATGTTGTGATCACTCCAGTGTGTCAAAATGAAAGGCATCCTGCAGAGCAGCTTCACAGCATTGACCTGCTTTTATTGAGCGAATCTCTTTTGTATTGCGATTCCAACTTTTTTTCAACACTAAAACACGTCCTTTGTGCATAATGAGTACAAACACGACGATTTTGGGGTTTATATTAAAAAGGGAGAGTTTACAAGTTAGGTAGACCAAATTTTTGTTCCGTGAATCTAATTTAGTATCGCAAGCCATCCTCTATATAAAAAGAAAAAATATCAGCTTCTTAATTTGTCCTGCATTAGAATTACAAATTGTCCTATTTTTTCCACAAATTATCTGCAACTGGAAGAACTTATTTTGTTGTTTGTTAAATATATATATATATTTATTCGGCACAAGTGTTTGTTTATTTCCTGTCTTGGGAGCCAGTTTGCGGAATGTGACGCCATGAAGAGCTGTTCCCTCTCCCAGTGACGTCATGAAGTGCTGTTCCCTGTTCCCTGTGACGTCATGAAGAGCTGCTTCTTTTCCCCAGCTTACCCCCCCCCCCTATTTTTTTTTTAAATTTATTTGCACCTCGAGAATGGTTGTGTCTTAAAGGATCAGAATAAGCCCAAGCCATCCTTGTTATCATTCTCGGACACTATGGTGATGCGGTATAAGTCAGTATCATAGTATAAGATGTTTATGAAGACACTATGGTGATGCTGTATAAGTCAGTAACAGAGTCTGAGATGTTTATGGGGACGCCATGGTGATGCTGTACAAGCTAGTATCACGGTGTGAGATGTTTATGGGGATACTATGGTGATTCTGTTTAAGTCAGTATCACAACATCAGATGTTTATGCGGACCTTATGGTGTACCAGTCAATATCAATGTTGTGAGATGTTGTGGGGACACTATAATCATGCTGTATAAGGCAGTAACACAGTGTAAGATGTTTATGTGGACACTATTGTGATATTTATTATAAACCCGTAACACAGTGTGAGATGTTTATGTGGACACTATGGTGATGTTTTATAAACCAGTAACACAGTGTAAGATGTTTATGTGGACATTATGGTGATATTTTATAAACCAGTAACACAGTGTGAGATGTTTATGTGGACACCATGGTGATGTTTTATAGACCAGTATCACAGTGTGAGCTGTTAATGGGGACACGTTATGATGATGCTGTATAATTCAGTACCACAGTGTTAGATGTTTATGGGGTCACTAAGGTGATGATGTATAAGTCAGTATGACAGCGTCAGCTGTTCAAGGAGACACTATGGTGATGCTGTACAAGCCAGTAACACAGTGTGAGATACTTATGGGGACAGTTTTGTGATGATGTATAAGTCAGTATCACTATGTGAGATATTTATGGGGACACAGCGGTGATGCTGTATAAGTCAGTATCACTGTGTGAGATGTTTATGGGGTCACAATGGTGATGTTGTATAAGTCAGTATCACTGTGTGAGATATTTATGGGGACACAGTGGTGATCCTGTATAAGTCAGTATCACTGTGTGAGATATTTATGGGGACACAGTGGTGATGCTTTATAAGTCAGTATCACTATGTGAGATGTTTATGGGGACACAGTGGTGATGCTGTATAAGTCAGTATCACTGTGTGAGATGTTTATAGGGACACAGTGATGATGCTGTATAAGTCAATATCATTGTGTAGTTCTATGTCAAGCAAGTGATGCAAGCAAGCTTTAAAGCATTAATTCTGCACCAAATGTGAAGACCATGTCCAAACATGTATGCCAATCCATTTTTTGTCCAAAAGGAACATCAAATAGTCAACTCTGAACTTCCACTTTTTCTGTACCCTTGAAAAAACATGAATGACATAACGACCAATCTTCACCAAACATGAGAAATGTACTTTCGTGTAATGCAGGCAAAAAAATCACACTCCCTGATTGACAAGCGTGAGCTCCGTGCTTTGTAGCCAGAAATTAACAAGCACGTCTCGTACTGAGCTTATAGGGAAATTGACATTTACTACAGTTGCAAAATACATGTGTCAGCACATGGTCGCCCAGCAGATGACAACATACATGGGTCCGCACGTGTCGCACCACTAATGACAACATACATGTGCTGCCACCAGGTTGCACTAGCCGACGACAGTATGCATTAATTTGGAATTAAGGCCATAGCATTACAGGCTTATACGCCTGGTTTTTGTATTGAAAAGAAAATGCAGTTGGCCAAATTCAACGAATAATGTGCTATGTTGGTGGAATATTTGAGCTGAATATATATATATATATATATATATATATATATATATATATATATATATATATATATATATATATATATATATATATATTTTTATATATATATATATATATTGGATGTAAGCCTTCTGTCTCACTGTTGCTGCACCATGGGGTTGATCATTGCGGAAAATGACACCTTTATGACTTTTTTTTTTGTATCACAATTGTAACACTTTGGGTACGTATACCTTAAGGTCCAACGCAGTGATTTCCGCAAAATTTACATTTTGCTGCCATTCTTCATTTCTCATTTTGTATTCTATCAAATAAAGGTCTTTATATTGTTGGGATAAGCTATTAAGAAACAGCGACCTTACTTCATGTTGTTTTAACAGTGTCCCTCAACACTACTTCGTGCCAAAAGTTGCCTTAAATGATTATTACATGCTATTGTAAGTTCTAAACTTTTTAAAACGCAGCTGAAAGTCAAGAGGTTTTTCAATTTAAAGAATATAAATGTAGTTAAGGGAACGTTTTACTTGGTTGGGTATTTTCTTCCATCAAAACATCTTATTTGCTTAAGATGAACCATACTGTAGTGTTCTCGAAATTTCTTTTGCCGGGACTTAACCCCGTGATTCTCGTACTTTAATTTTCGTCTCCAGCCAAGTTCCTTGTTTGATCTCAGTTTTGTCAGATTCTTTGCACAGTGCTGATGATTGTGCAGCAGCATTAAATAATTTATCACCATTTTTGCCAGTTTTCGTTTCAGTTTGGGGGTAGCTTACAAGGACGTCACAGTATGTTTCTGCAATCTTTCCCTGCGGGTACTGCGTGCTAGTTTTTTGTGTGCCTTCTGGCAGAGAATATGTCCCAAAATCGATGTGAGAGACGATAGGGACTAAGAGACTTTATTGTTCCAAGTTGGTGAAAAGTAGAATCTTTCGCTTCTAACAGAATGATAAGAAATGTTGCAAAAGACTGATTCTGAACCTGATGCTCAAACTTATGCTCTTGCTCAAGCTCAGCTCAGTCGAAAGATTTTGAAAGTCATAATTTACTTTATGCTAAAAGCTCTGATGATGATTCGACAAAAGATCCAGACAAAATTATTATTTATCTTGAAGCAAATTTGGCAAAGAAAAAACGTGAGTTGTTTGAAAGACGCCAAAATATGAAGAATTAATATAAGTAGGTGAAAGCTGAATTAAAGGTCGCCTCGGGTAAAATCGAGCGTGTTAACAAGTTTGCAGGCAGGAAAAGTCACACAGGTCAACGGAGCAGATGGAGGGTGTCGGATTACGATAGCTTGAGTACTGACTCAGACTGTCATACTCAGCATCAAGTTAAACGCATAAGGTAAAGTTAAAAATTTAGTTTAAAAACCCTAAATCTGGTGACTCGGTTGTTGAACCAGAGGCACAACGCAGTCCAAATTATCGTTCCAGTAGCCCTGGAAAGATGTTAAGTAGGATGAATTGACTATGCCACTGTTTATGGATGGTTACATTGAAACTTAAAACTCTGTTTTCAGACTTGACATAATCGTATTACAAGAGTTCGTTAGAAAATAGATCATTTGAAGAATTTGATGTATTGCGCACGGTATGAAGAATTTGAGACTGTTTTGGACTTGCATGATGCTGTTGTTTCATTTATAGACAGAGTTCATATGAAGTGGGGTGATTCTTTTTTGAGTATTGAATCTGATGTTTTGACCAGTGTATGTGTGAAAGGTACTACTTAAACTGTTTCTGCTGGTAAATCATCTGGCAAATCAGGTCCAAGTGGCAATGGAGACAACCGGCAAAATCAATAAAGGAAATGCAGTGAAGACTCAAAACGAGCATTCTGGATTATATTTCGATTGTAAATGTTTTGGCAAATCTCTTGAGCAAGCGCACAAGACATTTAAGAATTGACAAGATGCTTAGAGCTGCAGACAGGGTTAATAATAAGGAAAACGTCCCCTTTACAGCGGGGGCACCAACGGAACGGGGGAAATTCCATGATGCGTCCAAAATATATACAGATAATCAGGCATCCTTATTTATGAATTCATGAGTCATGCTCACAAATATGACATGATGAGCAATGCGGATTGTTTTTCTAATTAGTCGTTTCTGTAGGTCTCAGAAATGCATATTAGTGCTTGTAGGAATTTGTCTTCTCCACCAGCACATAGAAGTGATTGGTCCAAAGGTTTAAGTGTGGAAACTTGTGACACCGTAGTCACTACTGACCGTGGTCAATTCAAATGCAAGGTCAAGAATAGACTTTGCTAATCGTCTGCACCAGACGACAATGTGCCTTGAATCTTGTACTTTTGTTCCAGACCGCAGGGCATGTGTTTCAGATTTCACATATTCATCATGCTGTAATGATACTCTTGAATCAGTTACAGAAATGCTATCAAGTGAAGCGTGTAAATATTCTGGCGTGTCAGAGATTACCCTTCTGGATACTGGGAATCAATTGCAAGTTAGAGAGGTTTTGATTCCTAAAATACCTAAAGGTACTTTAGGTCGTAAGCGTATACCACAACAAGAGGTAAACTAGTGAGAAAAACAACTTATTTCTGATTTTTGAGAGCATTTTACGTGGTTTATGCAATTCTAAATCATTACTTTTTACACACCGAAAATGTTGAATAAGACCTGGAAGAATGGGCCGTCGCGTGCATTGAATTTACCCGCTCATATTCGTAATGTGTAGCTAAAGGGCAGATGTTCCCATGCCTATCCCGTTATAGTGTTAGGCTGACATTCAGACTGGGTTACCTGTATGGCAAGCTGGCATTCTTGATTTATTCATACTGCGATGTGAATATCAATCGGCGTGTAACGTAATGATTTCAATATTATATAATTCGATGTAAGGCGATTTTTAAAATGCTGCCATCATGGATTTGAATAAAACATAAGTTATGGATATCCTTAAAGGCAAGTGGCAATTATTTGCTAGTCTGATGCAGTTCTCTGCTGCTGATTTAGTTCTTTTTTTTTTTTTGTTTTTTTTTTAGTATTGGTAAAGATGTATCAGCTAAACAAATTTCAGACAAAGACATTCTATGCAACGAGCGCGAAGTGTTCACAAATTTAATTTTCTCGCGATACTAGTTACCTGTTATGCGGAACCGATTTCCTATAACAAGTTGTTGTGGATGGTTTTGATGTAGAAATCTAACTGTTACAATTTTTTGATCGCAAAATATTGCAGCTTACCTCACTTATATAGGGAACTTGACTCTGTGTACATTCACTCTTCCGTGTAATTCAAAATGGCGTGTGTGATCCCGTGTAAAAGTGTCCCAAACAGTTACATGACACATCTAATACAGACCGCTCTCAGCTTGTCATATTGCAGTCAGTACTTTTTTTTTTTACATTCATAACATCAGGAGCGTGGATCTGGGGATCCATGATTTGAAGCACGTCGCGATATATGTCCATGCGACACCGGCCTGGTACCACGTGAGACCCATATGTCACCAACTAACACTGTACTTTCATGCAACCACTAACAACAATACCAGGAAAACTTATTTGTAACTTAATTTTGATCACGATTAGGAAAATAATATATCAGATGTTCAAGTTTCTGATGCAGTAACGTTAATGCCGTAGCAATATAATCACGTTGACATGTAATCATTCTACGATTGTGAAAAATACATATCCTTCTAAAACAGTTAGTACTTGTCAGGAAAGAAATTTACATCGTTAAGATAACTTAGTCTATAGATACAGCATACGGCTGTCGGTCTGACCGATATATTGCATACATGTTAATAACTACCTGTCGGATGCTTCTTGAGTGCACTACATTGTAGCATCATGCTACAAAGGGCAACATCTAATCTTACTGACTCAGTGCTATGAATAGCCAATTATACAGCGAAATCTCGACTTCCTATATTTAGACATTGAATCTACATTTGAAAGGTGATGTCTTACCTTGCTAAACCTCTAACGTTACAATGAATAATGAAAAAAAAATAAAGCAACAGCTATGGAATGACTGGACAGATAGACGGGAAAATCCTGACTTGCAAAATCTGAAGAACGAAATTATGACAGAGACGACAATATAGTTCAGAAGTAAGGATCTGACTACAATGAAATTTTATTCTGTATATCAAATGAAAGCAGGAAGAAGTAAATAGGTGCAAACACAGGTATAATGGGAGACATTCAGTACTCGCGACTACACACAACTGCTAAAAGATGCCAAATGACGATTTTCTGTGGGAACTGGTATAAAACAACCAACTAAGCAAAAAACCCCAGCTTACCAATTTAAAAGTCCTTTAAAATTCATTATTCAGGCTGACCAATTTTCGTCAATAATGAACATTATATTTTAGTGATAAGAGGGGAGATGACGAGTTTGCCGCGTTGTGCCATTGCCAAAATGGGATTTTTTGGGGGGGGGGGCAGTGGGGTTGGGGTTGGAGAGAGCCCAAAGTGCACAGAGAAAAGCTGGTAACTCGGACCATCGTTATTGTCAATGCTCTCTTACGGGAATTTCAGTCAGGCATGTTGGTCATAGAAGGAAAGCTCAATTTATACGAAACATGAAACCGGAATCATTAGGCCAATACAGGGTACATCAATGTTTGTTAAAAATACAACTGAAAGAGCTAAAGTTCTTTTTGTTGTTGTTGGTTTTGTTTGTTTGTTTGTTTGTTTGTTTTTTTTTGTTTGTTTGTTTGTTTTTTTGTTTTTTGTTTTTTTTTGTTTTTTTTTTGTTTTGTTTTTTGTTTTGTTTGTTTTTGTTTTGTTTTTGTTTTTTGTTTTTTGGTTTTTTTGTTTTTGTTTTTGAAATTGAGAAGCATATGACTATTTTTCCATCCAAAATTTCTCTAAATCACAGTGGAAATGCCAATTTGTTAAGACTTCATAAAGTTACAAATTTGTGGTCTTAGCCGCTGTTTTAGCTGTAATAGAAAGGTAAAGTCAAACAGCTGAGTTTTCAACAAGTGAGGAGAGAAAACAATTAACTAGCAACACAAAAATTGACATTGTGTAATCAACTTTTTAGAATTCATATCTATCTTAATACAACATCATGCTGATGCAACCATGTGCTAACATATGTTTTCTGCTGTTGAGACCACCTGCCGACACATGTATGGTGTCAATTGCTGGCACGGCCATGTGCCGACACGTGTGTTGCAACCAGCAACTACCCCTTCAAATCTGCTTGCCCGTGTACAAGTCTGTCCAAGTCACATGCTTCGTAGCACAGCTCTTGGCTTTTGCGGTAGGTTTTACTATGGTGACGTGGAGCTTGGAGCTGAGGGCCAACGCCCATGTGTTGCCATGCAATTGTTTCAATAAATATGACCAGAAATGTGCCGTTGTCACAAGTGTTGTCTGCTTCTTTGTCCATTAAGAATGACACGTGCTCTTCGTCAACAGTTTTCTTCGTCGCTCTTGTGGGGACCAATTTGTAAAGTGTGCCCCCTTGAATGGAGCATAACTATAGTGTTGAGGATTAAATACTTTGACTCTCTACTATTATGCAAAGCAAGGATGTACATCTTAAGTCAATATATTTTTTCACAGAATTTAAATATGTTGTGTGTGTGTACATATACGCGTGTGTGTGATGTGGGAAATTTAAGCCGTGCAAAATTGAAATCTCCACTCTTAAATGTATATGATACATGATTATCCATAATGGACACGGGTGCTGGTTTATAAGTTAACCAGCCATGCGGGCAGCGATTAAATAGAAAAAAAGAAGGTTGACATACACTTGTTGTACAGGACCATGTTTCAAATAGTTCTTAAGAAAAAAACTCGGTAAACAATTTCGTTGCGCTTGCTCCTAATGTTTACCCGGCAAAAGGAGTGTGCAACCGCTAAGTGTTGTAATACCGCTTACTGTTACAAGTGAAAATAAGCGTCAATTTTGTAACAGATAGGGTTGTTACTTTTGTAGCAGATAGTGCTGGGCTCGCACCGTTATTTCTTACACAAGTCAATGCTGAATGTTACATGTTACTCTCAACAGAACCATTTACATTGTACAGGTAATGACATATTCTTTGAAAAATGAAGTAAAGAAAGGTAATGTTTGAATCGAAATATTATATTATATGCACGTCATATTATTAATTTTTGCTGCATTTATATTTTACGTGTGATCAATTATGGGGTACTCTTTATAGTTTGTACATCTATTGTCAGTAAAACTGAAGTTAAACGGGAAAAGGAACATTTCTAATAGAGACATGCCACAGTATTACATGTACGTTCGATAACTTGTGACATGATTTTTATGCAAAAATACAAATAGATAAATATATATGAAAATAGGTGATGTTGATAATAATATGATGATGGTAATTTTTTTCATCTGCATTGTGTGCAGTTGTATTGTGCAAACTTTTAAAAATAATAAATCAACAAGATAAAATTAAATAAGTAAAAATTAATTATCATCTGTAATAACACACATGGCTTTAATGGTTGCTTGTTTCATTTAACAATTAGACAATCAAGCAAGCCGAGAGTTGGGCGACCACTGAAAGGCATATTGACCTCGGCCTTTCGCCTTGATCAATATGCCTTTTACGAGCTCCATGATGTTACTGCAAAGTGTATATTGCTCAACTCATCATCCCACAGTGAAATACGAAAAGGGCATAGAAAAAAAAGGAATTTAAAAATAAAGGTATAGGTATGCTACCTTGTAGCAAACCATTCAATATACCGGCAGACCACTTAAGATTGTGTTGCGTTTCCTGGTCAGCAGACCTAAATGCATTCACGTGATTGGTTGATTGACACCCACTGTGGTATATATATATATATATATATATATATATATATATATATATATATATATATATATATATATATATATATATATATATATATATATATATATATATGTATATATATATATATATATATATATATATATATATATATATATATATGTATATATATATATATATATATATATATATATGTATATATATATATATATATATATATATATATATATATACATACATATATATATATATATATATATATATATATGGGCAATGCCATTGTTTTAATATTTGTTTCAATGTATTTGACTCAATGTTTCTGCTACGTACACTAACAAGTTCTGTATTGATATACGGACATACGCCTATATGTACTAAATGCTGCCTGTATTCAGAGACAGATTTCACAATTGAAAAGATTTAGTTTTGCTAACGTTTTTTATTGCTTCTTCGCCGTCTTTTTTCATAAACATGTAGGCCCATGATATGTCTTCATGTATACTTACGTCTGTATTTTTCCTTGTTAATCTGCAGTATTTACTTCAACATGAAAGTGAAAACCTTTGCTTAAAGTTATAAATATGTACGTCAAACCTTTTTTCAGATTTCTTTACGCCAAAGAGAACTTGAGACAAACTGAATAAGAAATCAGGCTTTACTGTCTGCCAACAGTTACGGACCATGTCATACAGCTATGTTCTTCCTAGACGCTCCATGCAAGCCAAAGGACTTCTATTAAACCTTTGCACACACTAAGTCGATAATTCAGGTAGATTTAGCACCTAGCTTATTAAAGAGAATATTTCAATCTGTTCACTATCATTTACATATTAAGAATATGTTTCCCTGTTTGCACATATGTTAATGCCATAGCCTACTTAGTCTTGACATAATTAAGAAGTTTATACAATAAAATTATAGTTTAAGTACATGCGCATGCACCCAGAATTAACCTGTTGATACAATAAACTGATAGCTTTTAATGAAGTACTTCCAGCTTGGAATAATTTCCATTAGCGTAGTTCTAACAATGCAAATCACATTTCCAATGATACTGTCGTCACTGAAACAAAAATTTTGCATGTCTGGTGGTTTGAAAACATATTTTAAGAGGGACAACATCTGTTATGTCTCTTCTTTGTTGATGCTACTGGACAAAACATCGGAGCCCGCCATTTTATTTGTCAGCCTTGTGTTAATAGAAAGGCCGAAACATGCATGTAAAGGGCCAGTGAACAATAATATTGCGACGTCAGTCCCCTTAAAAATACGTCTTGCGAATATCCTGACACCACCAATCATCATCATCACATTAACTTCTGCATGATATGGAACCAGGCAACAAAGGAGGGAGAGAAGGATGAGGGAGGGAGTAAAGGAAGGGACTGAGTGAAAGGAACAACACAACAAAGGGTAGAGACAGGGATGACGGTGGGAAGAAAGTAAGGGAGTAAGGGAAAGGAACAAGACAACAAACAAGGGAGAGAGGGTTGAGGGCGGGAAAGAGCAAAAGGAACAAAATAGCAAAGGAGGGGTACAGGGATGAGAGAAGGAAGAAAGGGAAGGGGGGAAAGGAACAAGATAGCAAAGGAAAGAGATAGGGATGATGGAGGGAAGAAAGAAAGGGAATGAGAGACAGGAACAAGACAAAAAAGGAGGGAGAGAGGGATGAAGCAGGAAAGAAAGAGGGAAAGGAGGGAAAGGAACATAACAACAAACGAGAGAGAGGGAGGGAGTGAGCGAGGGGATGAGGGAAAGGATCAAGACAACAAAGGATGGATGAATGGGCAGGGAAGAAAATGGAATGAGGGAAAGGAACAGGACATGAAAGGAGGAAGTAATAAATGAGGGAGGGAAGAAAGAAACAAAATAAGAAAAAGCACAAGATAACAGAGAGAGGGAGAGAGAGGGAAGGAGAGAAACGGATGAGGGATAGAAGAAAGAAACGGACTTAGGTAAAGGAGCAAGGCAACGAAGGAGGGGGAGAGGGATGACGTAATGAAGAAAAAAAGAAATTTGGGATAGGAAAAAGACAACAAAGGATGGAGAGAGGGATGACGGAAGGGAGGGAAGAAAGATTGGGAAAGAGGGAAAGAAACAAGACAACAAAGGAGGGAGAGGGGTCAGGTAGGGAAGAAAGGAAGTGAGGAAGTGAGGGAAAGGGACAAGACCACAAAGAAAGAGAGGGATCCGGAAGGGAATGAGGGAAAAGAACAAAGCAAAAGTAGGTTGAGAGGGATGAGGGAAGGAAGATAGGGAATGAGAGAAAGGAACAAGATACTGAAGGAGTGGGAGAGGGATGAGATAGGGAAGAATGAAAGGGAGTGAGCAAGAGGAACAACACAACAGAAGAAGGAGAGAGCAATGAAAGAGGGACGAAAGAAAGGCAAGGAAGGAAATGAAAGCGATGAGGATGGGAGTGAGGCAAAGCAACAAGACATCAAAGGAGGGGGAGAGGGATGAGGAAGCATGTGTGCTATGCTCTGTGCTAGATTAGATTTGCTAGTGTGAGTCTTGTTACTATCTCCTCACACGGTTTCAGCAAATGCCTAACAGATTGCACCAACATAAATGTGACCAATGTGGCGCCCGACATATGAACTTTGTAAACGATTAATCAACTCATCAGCATAAAATGAGGCAAAGGAACACGACGTCAATGGAGGGAGAGAGGAGTGAGGGAAATGGACAAGACAACAAAGGATGTAAATTGCCTTTCCTCGGCTACTCCTCCGTCGGAGAAATCTTTTTGTAGAAGTTTGTGCAGGTGCTGATCGTTTCATCATCCCTACCTATGATTAAGTCACCTGATATATCACAACTCCTGCTTTGCCTTTCTTCAGTTTTGGCATCTGCAATCACTTCACCCAGAATAGAATGCGTGTCTTTGTTGGTGGCTGGAGGTACAAAGAACTTCTGATCTGCCTTTGCTCTGGTAGTTGTGTAGCTCAGAGCAGGATTAAAATTGCGTATCTTACAATATGTGGTATTTATTACTAACAAAGACTATTCCAAGCTACAAAGTACTATGTATTTCTTCAAAACAGATCTTCTTTACTTTCCAAATAAATGTCGTTACCTTTAGAAACATGTAAAACATTAGCCATAATATAATTTCTATATATATTCACAAATGTAATGAGCACTCAGATTCACCAGCATAAAGGTATTATTTGGCGGTCATTTTAGATTCTGAAAGTTACATGCATCACCCTAGCAATAGCTAAGTTTACGTTTGACGATCATAGACTCTTAGTTTAAATATTACAGAAAAAAGAACAATTTTTATATCACTTGTTATTTTTTGATACAGCCATTGGGTGCCCATTTTGATCTATGTTATTTGGAACCAGTTAGGCATAAAGGAAAAATCAACATTTGTATCCAGCCCATCTGGTGACCTGAGAACTATAAACGACACTTCCTGCTGGTTACTTTGCTTGTTACATGCAAATGCCACGTTACTAATTTATCATTTCATTTCGGGAAGCTGGCTGGCTGACTAAAACCCTTCCAAGAGTACTATTTCAAGAAGTGAATAGATTTTGTATTTATAAGATTCATCAAAGCACCAGGTCTCACAGCCATGGAGATGACAACAATACGTTTGCAGTAATTTCGATCAACTTCACAAGTAAATTATCTTTACGGTGGTAAAGATAATTTATATGGTTATCGGACCACTAAAATTTCTTCTGTTGGAACTGAAGTCTTCTCTCGTTGATATTAGGTTGAATTATGCCCAGATGATTAACTGAGTGAGAACATTCAAGAGCATTGCCATTTAGATAAACTAAAATTCAACCATGGTCTTCTTTCCGATACAAACGAATATATTTTGTTTTCTTCCATTATATAACATATCATAATCTGCAATAAACTCCTCACACACTTTTAACATTCTGTGTCTTTGTTCTGCTCCATATCCATAGATAATTTCTCTGTTTCCTGTACACAATCAAAGGACCATAATATATTTGGTGATGGCTAGAGTACCGGGGCTATTAAACAGCCTGTCACTGTGGACAAAACTTCATGGTGCACAATAAATTAAAATCCTTTTCCATCAAGGATAGGCATGGAGTCAGCATAAGTAAACAGACTTTAGAGCTTGCCACAGCACCAGGAAATGTAAATTTCTTTCTTGCTTCATAAGTTCTGAGATGCAACCTAATCGACGAGTTTTCTGTCAACGGAATATATGAAGAGAAGACCGTAATGATTGTATTCCCCGTTGAAAGTAGTATATTACAGAGACCCTATTTCTGTCACGACATTTTGTCTGTAGGTGGCTCTAAAATGAAAGTGACACCTCTCACCTGTAATTTCATCGCGGCCCCCTTACAGATTTCAATTGGTTGTTTTAATTTTTTCTTTTTCTTGGGGGGGGAGGTATTTTATTATTATTATTATTATTATTATTATTATTATTATTATTATTATTATTATTATTATTATTATTATTATTATTATTATTATTATTATTATTATTATTATTATTGTTATTATTATTATTATTATTATTGATGATATTTATAATGTTGCAAAATCTTTATACAAACAACAGGTAGTGACACCTTTGCAATTTCTTTTCAACTTTTCCAATCACTAACTCCTTTGTCAATGTCTAACACACTTTTTTATAAGAAACTTACTCGAGTGCGCAAATATCATTTTATGCCACCGGAGGTGATGCACAGCTGCACCTTTCTATAATCTACGCACGGCCCAGGTAAATAAAATACCGTTTCCAAGCAACTGCTTGCAGTTAATGCTCATTGCATCTAATGTTTCTACGCCATGCGTTGCACTTTTCCGAAAGTATGTTCCGCCGGGTACAATAATCTGAAAGACTTAGTTTTGTTCTCACTGTCATTGATGTTTTCATGACAGTACAATAAACAGGAACTTAGAAAGTACCATTTACTGTTGACCATTTTAAACGGAAATCTATTTATATAAATGCTGGGTATTCACATTTAATGCTGAATAAATACTGTGATCACTGCGACATGGACGCATGTATTGAGCTAGCAACTGTTCTTGAATTGAAGACTAATGACTTTTACTCTTTTTCTGGTATGAGTAAGTACACATTTACTCAAAGTTCATAAATTAATATTAATACAGCTGTCCCACACCATAGCCAAGAGTCAGCAATAGGCTGTCCCGAGCGTCTGGCCAGAAATTAACAGTATTTACTCAAATATTACACGCTTGACTCATTCTTCCGAAACATTAACTCCGAGTTCACAACAAAAATACAGCTCGATTCTTGGAGACGTTCATGGTGAGAAGTACCTGTCACCATGTTTCTTTTTTTTCATTATATTTCTGGTACAAGAGCTCATTGGTAAAGTCAGGAATCTCCTAAGGTTATCCAGGTGGTCTAACTGTGACTTTTTATTTTATAATCACTGGGACCGAATATGATGCCCCAGTTTGTTTCTACTTCAGTTTTACACTGCCAGGTGGTTGGACTAAGCTGGCTACGATGGGTACATACTAGCTCAGGCGTAAGCCAAATTAGTCTTTTCTGAACTGTTACTGTACAAATTTAGTATGTTAGGCTTAGTAGGTATTCTTTATTCATACATAAGCGCTGCATTTATAAGCAAGCTTCACTTATTTAGGTAATTCATCATTTACCACTTTCATAGGTATTCATTATGATGTGGGTTGTCTTTGCTGAATATTCAGCTTAGACAAACAGCCGCTACTCAGAGAGACAGATGTGAGTACAGGCTCCAAAACATGTTCTGAGCAGTTACAAACTGAGGAACCTTTACTATATTTGGGTTAAGGCAGCCTGGGCAAAAATTCTACAGTGGAACGTGGGCAATATGCACAATAGTACTTTTACATTTGTCTAGGTTGGACAGTGACCGGTTAGCTTATGGAGATCATCGGGTTTGAACTACGGAGTAGGGTAGCAGTTAGACGATAAGAGTCGAGTGTGAATGTATAGTACCAGCAGTGTGTTCCAATGCACATCACACGGCTGCTGTTGTACACAGCTTCAATTACTATGAACTAATACAAGACGTCATATTTATCAGGTTTCACGAGATGTGGAGCAATCTTGATTATAATTAAGATGATTTCCCTAATAATCCGCTTGAATAGCAAATGCGCAGAATATTTGTAAATCAATGGAATGATACACTTTCTAGTTATGGTGAGCAAAAAAAACCCCCAATTAATTCTTAATTCGGTAAAGTAACTAGAACATTTTCATAAAACGGAAAAAAAACAAGGTTTTCCCTTCAAATGTACAAATGGCATAAGTTTCGTGTTTGTAAATTCTAGGTGTCAGAGGAGCCATTGTGATCAGCTGTGCTGACGTTTACGACTAAGAGTTAACAAAGTCATATCGCCCTTTAAACTTAAGGTTTTGTCTCGAATGTCACATTTATAGATGCTGCAATACACTAAATTGGTGATATATGTGTCAAGTCTTTCCCTTCAAAAAAAAATAGGAGACCTTTGACACTACGCTCTTCAGAACGCAACACTAAAAATGCACTGCCGTTTTATATCATGTATTTTTGTATGTGTGCCTTTCATATAATCAATTTTAATTTTCACAGTTGCAAATTTATAAGACCTAGAACCCCGGCAACTAATCAGATACAGTAAGACCTCAGAATAAGCTGTGCGGGCAAAGAAAGTACAATATTATGAGATACACAGTTTGCATGTAACTTGGGCGGATTTGCAATGATTTCCGTACAAATTACATGTGGATTAGTCTGACAGGTCGTTGGGAGGAGGTTGTTTTGGATTCACGGATTTATTTCTATATTTGGAAGCTGGGTGGGCACAAATCAAACTTAGCGGCAGAAGGCGAATAATATTGCCGCCAGCGCTGATGAAGGTAGTGGGTATGTATGATTAATTCAATGATACGAATGTTATTACGTTGATTTACACACAATTGACAGAAGATTACACGTTTTTAAATCCCAAAATATCCCAAGTTACTGTGCCAACATTTTTAACTGATAAAGACTCAAAATACAGACAGTATGGGCATGTAACTTGGGCTGTTTTATCTATTCCATGCTTCCTCGAGCATTTTGACACTTATTTTCCCAGTGGTAGCGAGGGGAATGTCTAATTGTTACTGCTTTTCAACCATGGAATAACCAATCCGTACAAGAGAAGTGTTCTGAATTACCTGCTTAACCCATGTTTTCGTCTTATCTTTTGTTTCACAGCGCTGCTTGGGTTACGGGATATATTGCGCTGCTTTTGTGAAAAGATATGCGAATTTTCCAAGACCAGGAATGGGCTGATGGTCGATGGATTTCCTTAGATGCTTTCGCATATACATAATAATTATTATCATTATAACTTTACCAAAACCCTCACTTTTGGGGAAAATCAAACTGCAGTATATCAAAAAATAAAACATACATACAGAACATCATAAAAGAGGAACTAAACATGTTCAATTAGGTTTATGGGCCAGGGACAGGTCCATAACTGTGTGTACACAAGTTGCTAGGTAGCCCTTTGGTCTAGGACCAAATGGAAAGGAGGAGTTATGTGTCGCGCGAGAAGAGACGCGTGATATGATGCAGCCAATCAGAGATCAAGACCAAAACGAGGTCTCTCTTTAAAATCAAAGCGGCAATTTATTCTTTAATTCTTTCTCAATTCGAATTCAACAGTGTCGGTAGCTAAAAAGGTTGATGGATATTTACTCCAGTTCTAGTGGACAGATTTTCTGCAAACTCATCTTCTGTTACTTGTTTCCAGTTCCAACAGGAATTTAAAAGATTTACGATAGCAAAAGTTATCGCATAACTCTCATTTAGGATTTTCAAAGCAAAACATACCTCCTCCTTGCCAACTGTACCTCCAGAAATGAACACTTTTCAGCAATTGTAAGACAAGTGTTAGATGTTTTAGAGAAATTGTGAGGCGCTGTGGCACTGTTTCCCACTTTCGGGACGGATACTGAATTTATTGTATTAGTAGGTGGGAAAAGTTCAATGATTAGTATTTAGCCATGGGAGGCGCTGTTTTCCCACCTCCCGGAAAAAACTGAATTAATTGTGTAAGTAGGTGGAAAAGAGTTTAACGATGTGTATTTAGCCATGAAAAAATGTCTTATCTTTGATTAATTAATAAATGTCAATAAACTGGACTCCATATCTCGCAAACAATTATATTGTTGATTGTCATCAATAAGTAAAGGATGGCCAGAGTACCATCAATCAGTATACAATTCATGATTATAGAAAATTAACATACATGATTCAAAATGTTTTACATTAAAAACTTCTCGTTAAAGGAGAGATCAATTTGTGCTCATCAGAGCTACGTCGATTGGATCCAGGTTGGCCGAGGAGGAGAATACATAAATACATATATAAATACATACATGCATACATACATACATACATACATACATACATACATACATACATATATACATACATACATATGTATATATACATATATATACATATATACATATATATACATATATATATATATATATATATATATATATATATATATATATATATATATATATATATATATATATATATATATATATATATATATATATATATATATATATATGTATATGTATGTATGTATATTAAAGCCTGACTGCAAATGCATTTTGAAACCGAACCGGGTACTCGGTACTCGGTACACATTACCGATTCCGAACCGGGCACCGTTCGGGTTCGGTATATGCAATTCAAACATGCCATAAATAAACTTAGACATCTTAGAATGCTTATTTCAAGCCTTATTTGAACAGGGGTTTGTAGCTGTGACCCTTTTACACTGGGGCATTACTATCGTTAATGTAATTCAGGCGATTAATGCAACCCATGTGACGCACTCAATTGCAAAGTAACGTTTGTTGCATTGTTCGACGTGTATACAAGTACGAAAAATAAACTCAGTGACATTCTTATTTAACTTTATTGACAATGATAACCGAACCCGAACGTTTAGTTAATGTAAAAACCGAACCCGAGCTGGGCTTCAATCTTGAAACCCGGTATATATATATATATATATATATATATATATATATATATATATATATATATATATATATATATATATGTATATATATATATATATATATATATATATATATATATATATATATATATATATATATATATATATATATATATACACACACATACACACATACATGCATGCATACATACATACGTATATTCATACATATACACATACTATTGGCTGTCCCGTAGTGATAATTGAAGACCCTTTTTCATTTCAAGGATACGAGTAAGATGTAGGATATGACAATTTTGCATATGCTACAATCAATTAAAAACAAATGATCCAAACTTTAGCACGTGTTATACTTGAACAACTCCCCACCACAACACACACTTGTTAAATTACCAAACAAGAAAGCAAGCCAAAAATTTCATAGCAGGCCAAGTGTATCGCTATGCAGTTTACACTTTACACCATACGTTATATCGACATTATTCAAATACAGTTACAAACAAGAGGCGTAAGAACAACGACAATTTAGTTCTTACACCCTAATTCAATACATGTGGTAAACATATTGCTGTATCTCATGTGTCAGGCATATAGGATACAAGATGTATTGCCAGCACAAAGGAGATCAAGAAGATATTAATAGCTAATAGCTGACAAGAAAATAACGTCAAAATTAAGCCTATTATAGCAAGCCACATTGATTTGTACTCGTTACGTACGTATTGTGTAACAAATAGTCCTTCCTCTTCAACAGAGGAAAATGTTAAACGCTATACCCTTACATTTATTTAATGTTTGTATTCGCGCTTGCAGTGATTTTCTCAGTAGAGATTTTCAAGGAGTAAGTAATGGCATTGCTTGACTCAATAACTTACATTTCCCTCTTTCGTCCAGTATTTGCTGATGAGGAAGAATGTTTCATAATTGTATTCATGTGTGCGATCGAGTTCCAGCGGAAGCCTTTTGAGGATTTACATGTCAAATTTGGCACATATGGATGATATTGACACCGTCAAGAAACATGCGAGAGTGCGTTGTTTGTATTGAATTATGGCATCTTACATAATATTATAGATCGATTTAGAGGATGATAACATCCACATTTTACCCTTTAATGAAACAAATTAAATTTTCGCGCGCTCACCACAATCTGTGGCCCATAAACGGCGGACTTTGATTGTGTAGCACATAAACAATTACTTGTGTACAAAAGCAGTGTAATTAATTGTGTGGAGCATACACACGGTCATGAACTGTCCTATGCGTTTTCTTCAGGAATTGCACAACATTTGAAATAATTTTACATTTTTTGTTTCATATGGAGGATGAACAAAAATTATTGCCAATTCATTTGGGTCATTCACAGGATCACGATCGAGGTCTTATGTTCATTTTCGAACAACAGAAATCAAGAGTTAAATATATATTGGCTTTAGCTTTCATATTTGAGGTACACATCATTTCAGCAATGTTAATGTACATATTCTGCAAAGCATTCTAATGCCTTAAGCACTTTTGTGACTTCAGAGTCAAAAGAGATGTACCTTACCCGAAAAGGCGTAACAGTCATTTTCTAACGCCCAGAATTTTTTTAAAGAGGCATACTGACACTTCACGAATCCCTGAACCTAATCTAATGAAGTAATATATGTTTTCAAAATCACAGAAACTTTGCAGAATCAATCATATTTAAATCCGTCTACATGTACATCTTCCTCTGCTGGGCTGGTTTCATGAGACAAAAACACCTTCATGACTTCTAAAGAATATTAGTTATTTTTTTTTTTAATAGGATTTTATTTTTTTATTTAAAAAGACATAGGCAGCAACAAAATGTTTGGGTCGTTAGTTTGAAGTTTATGAACTACGGCGTCAAGTAAACACTTTATTTCACAGAAATCGTAAATGATTTTGTTAGCACGGCTGCTGAACACAATGCTAATAATCCTTGGAGAATGAATTCATATATTTGAAACACGTGGGTCGCATCCCTCATCTTTGCTTGTACCGGCTCATGTTAACGTGACATTCATGAATGATTGTGTCAATTCATATTTATTTTAGAAAACAAATTGTGATGGGGATGATATGTTAAGAACTGTTGTTCCATATTCCTTGTACCAATATCTCTTTTCCATCACGTTAGTTCCATAATTTACCCTGAGTACTTCATACGATCTGTCTCAGCATATAAACGCGTACACCATGACTGGCATATAGTTAATCTTCTTTCCGAATGCCATCTTCCGAGGATGGGGCACAGACACTACTCTCTTATTCATTATGCCAATGTCTGTAAGTGCACATATATGAGACTGGAGTCACATCTGGTAATTGCGGTTGGCAGTCAACGTACAAGTGTATGTACATTACCGGCTTGGTTTCCAAAGTAGTTTGCGGTACGTTACTATGAAGTGTGAGTGGGCAGGTAGATTTTCTAATGGCTTTAGAGGAACCATAAAACGACTTCATGAGATTCACTAAATTGTACCACCTGCTTCAAAGGCTTCTTGAGATATTAATTGAATAAGGGGTTATAGAGGCGGCAACATCGCCCCATATCATTTAACCCTTACCTGTTCAGAATAAGACTGAGTTAAAAGCTTACGGCACTGTAGCCAACCCTTGACGAGGAAAGTTGTTGACTTGGGGCGTACCATCCCGATAGGACATATTTTCAATTATCAGCAAACATTATTTCCTCTTTAGATGAAATATGGGTAATTCTATTAAAACAGATGACAATTTACATTTGGACGAGCTGAACGGGAAAAGATTTAACTATAGATGTAAATTAAGCTTATATTACTAAAAGGATTGACAAGAGAGCCCGAGGGAGTAGCGGGATAAATGCATGCCACATTGTTTTCTGTTTTAATTATTGATTTGATATAAATATCAAAGAATAATGACACATTTGTGTTTTATGATCTTATCTGTTGCCCAAGTAGCCATCTTCTTTTTAATCTGGTGTGGGAGATGGTTGCTGTGAAATAATGCACGTTTGTTTCAGAGGTTGATTCAGGCGGGTAGCCTTATGACGTAGACAGCTATGTGCACGTGTTCTATTCTTTCACTCAGTGACGTAATATAGTGCAGGGTACTGTTGCTCTTACTTTAACTCTTTAAGTGCCATGTATAGTGCATACCTTTAAAACTTTTAATCATTTAGCTTATATATATGTTTTCGTATCACAAACAATGCCCGAATGACATGTCTTGATATTCTCAGAAACAGTGCAGCTACACCATTGTGATTGAAATCTTGCATAAGTATCTGTTAAAGTCCCTTTTGTCATTCCTCATATTCCTGTAGCAGCAAAATACCAATTATGATCAAACTGCATACCCATGCAAAAAATACTAAATACTAAAAACAAATAAATAGATAAATAAATAAACAAATAAATAAATAAATAAATAAATAAATAAATAAACAAATAAATAAAATTAAAAATCTGTAATTTTTATTTATTTATTTTCTTTTGCATGGGGAGGGAGCCGAACGGTTCCCTTCAGAAAATAAAAGGAGCGTTGGAAATAATTTCACAAGGGAAAAGAAGACAGACTGGGACGTAATAATATAGTATAATAAAAACTTATCTTTTTTGATCTCATCTCATGCCATCTTAGCTCATCTCACCCCTACCCAACCCACTCTAGCCATCCAATGCCATCCCATCTTAACCTTTTTTTAACGACAGGTAAGACACCAAAAACCTGTGCATGGCCGATTTTGTGATATTAACGGTTTTTACAAGATGAATGTCCTTTCCATAAGTTGTCAAAATTTCAAGCTGTAACTAAAGTAGAAATACGAGAAAAACGCAAAAAAACACATGCATGTGGATATCCGAACATCTATGTGTCATTCTTTTGGTGTTCACCCGCCAAGCGGATCAAGGCCACCCGTCAATCGTACTTAACAGTCTGTCACGAGGGTACAGGCAGCAACGGTCCATGGCAAAAGGAGAGTGGCATCACGTCGGCACCGCGAAATCAGCCGAACGTATGATTGTAGGCAGGGGAAATATGCAAACATGCTAACATATCATACCAATAGTGGTTTACCTTATAGTTTTCTTGCTTATTTTGCGTTCTAATGAAGGGAGACTTTGAATGTTCAGGAGCGGGAATCGTCGGACGATGTCCCTTCAAAGGCCTTGTCGCGATGGCTTACCCCGGTGGTCCTGCACACCAAAGACAGGCGGGGGAACAAAACTGGCACTTTAATCAACAATATCCACGTGCATAATAATATTTAACGAAACCCAGGGATGCGGAAATAAAAGTACAAATAAAGACATCCAAATAAGCATAAACGTTAACAGAAGAGAAAACACTAAAATAGCGATACAAAACTCGGGTTGCGAAGAGAAATGAAACTCATGAGAAAGCAACTACAAAATAATGACAAGCTTACTAAGTAAAGTGTACGGACAAGTCTAACAAGCTAACTACCGTACATAAAGTAAACAGATAGAAGTAAAAACAATGAAACACTATCCCTAAAAACGTGATGAAGAGGTAGGGGGCGGAAGACCAAACCCGCCATCCGTCCACTGACCACGAGCGGCCGTAGGCTACCCCACCGAAGAAAAGCAACACCACTTGCGTTGCCAGGCTTGAGGCCACGGGGCCCGAAGGGCTGCCTCCATGACGTCACGGTTTGAAAGCAGATTGTCGCTGTCGCCGTTTGACAGATCGCTGAATAATGTTTTCCGCACTTCAAAGGCTCTTTTATTCGTGTGATTGGCCAAATATTGATTGACAACCTCACCAAATGTTAAGGGATGATGTTTACTACGTTTTGTACAAATATCAGCTCAACTTGAGCAAGTGGTATTGTTTCAGAGGCAAATGATCAACATCAAAGGCCTTTGAAGCTTGTTTTCTCAAAAGGGATAATAAGAATAGTTATTTAAAAAAAAAAAAAAAAAAAAAAAAAAAAAAAAACGACCGGGCGACATTTTCTCCGGTTAACGGCTTTTGATTCTGTAATGTATGAACTGCAAAAAGCTTTCAGCGATTTTTCAAAATTTTGCTTCGTTCTTTTTCTATGAAATGAAGAAAAAGAACATTCTGGAAATCGAAGGGAAAATTGAAACGCGAATTTTTGAGGATGGATAATAGAAAAACTAAACCAAACATAAAAAAAAAATCGCGGGACCATTCTTTGTGGTCATTATGCCAGGATTAAGATGCAAGTGTAATTATAATTTTATCACGAATAATTAATGACTTATATCGACATTTATAGGGTGGATGCTTTGCGGTCAACTTTTAATTGTTTATTCAACAATTAACATCACAGACACCCAAATACGGAACATACGCATTCTTTGGAGTATGACGATAAAACGCGTATATGGTTTGTTATCCTAACGCAAAATACATTTTGAGATATGATTGATTAAAGTGGGATTTACTTTTGGTGTCTCACCTGTCCTTAAAAGCTCAACACTAAAGGTGAATCGTGCAGGTGATAAAGCATTGAATCATTTCATGTTGTGAAGGGTATCCCATGTATCCCATACTTTCTAGCAACCGTCTCTACATTTTAGCACTTTCTGTGCAGATAATATACAGATGCACATACAAATCATGCTGTATGGGCAACTGTGCTGCATGATCGAATCCTCACCCGTGAAAGCAAGTTAGCTTTCACGAATCTAACGCTTCAAGACGCCTCAAAGGCTTAGTGAGCCGTAAAAGCTAGCTAGCTTGCACGTCATTTCCTAACGCATGATCAAGACTCGCTATTCTGTCTTGAGCGTGCGACACTTCTCACGCGCGAAAAGTATAGCGCCTACTAGCATGCGCCAGTAACCTGATTTTCATTGCCGTTTTTGCTCGACTGTAATGCTGATGCCCTTTGTGCCTGCGTGATATGTTACGGTGTTTTTTCTTTATAGATAAATTGGCCAAATTACTTCTTTTCAACAACCGTTTTCTGCTTTATTATTATTATCATTATTATTATTATTATTATTATTATTATTATTATTATTATTATTAGTATTATTATTTGCCTAGTGTTGCAGTAGGTCAATATCTCATTGATATAGCTTTGACTCACTTTTGTGCTAAGCCAGGTCAGAGGCCTACAATAGCCATTCCATGAGCGATAATAGGTATGAAATCATGCCGATATAATCGTTCTGTTAGGGTGCCAGGATTGTATACTATCGTGCCACTCTGGTTCCGCGAGGAAATTTTCACGGCGAGGAATGACACCACCATTATATTTACAGTGTATTTTCAAGGCGTATAACTTTTGTTGCGCCACCTTTTAAAATAAACTTTGCAGTTGCTGTTGTGCAGATACCTTTTGCTGAAAACATTAAAGATAAAAGGGCGAGTCTGCAGATAGAGTCAAATGTTATGCCAGTGTTTATCTGTCACTGACAGGAGACACGTGCTCCGAGCACGGCTTGCCAGCATTACGTCACTGTGTATGAATGTGTGATTCGCCCTCTGTTTACAAAAGTCATCATGGAAAAATTAAAAATATCTGTCAAACCAAAAAACACAAACAGTCTGATAAGTTCATGTGATAGTCTAGCTGCAACAGTGCGCTAATTACAGGTTAATGGCTCCCAAAGGTATCAGCACAAGACAACCAAGGAATATTTAGTGCGGTAACCTCCACCTGATTGGCCGTAATGGTGTAGCCATACCTTCATTTGGAAATGGCAATTAATATTCATCTTAATTATAAATAGGCAATACTGACCCATACATGTCTAATACTGTGAAAATAAAATTCAGCAGGTATACTTTTGGAAATATAACATTTTTTTCTATGCATTATCACAATGGATTCCCAATGCAATTTTAAGTGTTTTGATCTGACCCTACCAATCCCTAAAATTCATTATGATCTCTTCAAAGATTTGATTTATCTTAAAATGTTCACTTCGGCTACATTATTGCAATCTGTTTGTAACAAAATAATACAGCTTGCCAGTAGAAAATCTGGTCAGCGAAGCTACATTGACCTTGATACCACCCACTCCTTAAAATGATGGGTGCTGGGTGGTTGAATCTGCCTCATTGCTGCTCTAATAAAATTTTAATTATAAAGGATACACACCTGTTAGTAAACATATATGTCAGCCTTATGGCCACCATCAAGTAGTTACAAGGCCATCATGATTACTTTGTAATCTTCCCTAGTTTCCATCTTCAAATATCAAGTAGTTGGGGGCTTTTCAGCTGTTTTTAAATATCCAAGTATTAAAGTCAATTTCAACATATTTTCCTTTGAAAAATCATTCATTCCCATTCAACTTTCTTTTAAAATGGAGAATTTAACCTGAATATTAATTTAAAAGTAACTCTTTTTCATTTTGCCCCAAAACATGCCAATACCATCGTTGGTTTGGTTAATACGTGAAAATCCAACATTGTACCATATTGTAAACCATTTACACAATTTAATTGTTTTATTTTACATAAACAAATAAAGAAAGTCATATCAAATGGTTTGATGTGACAAATATGAGTAATAAGGCAACATCTAGAGCAAAAAAAAAAAAAAAAAAAGGTGACATGAAGGTGAATTTTTTTTAATTTCATCGGTCAGCATCAGTTTTCCTTCAGGAAGGAAACCACCAGTATATTTACAACCGAGGACTATTTAGTGCGGATACCTGCACCTGATTGTCCGTAATGGTGTATTCATACCGGCGAGTTATGTCTCAGAGGGAGCTCAGTGCTTGAGCGCGAGGCAAGTTTCACGCGTGAAGAAGACCTCGCCAAAGAGAAAGCTTTAAAATCGCTTGCGAAGTTTTGAAAGCGAGGCTGCTATAATGCTCGCGCTGCTACTGTAGAAATGTTCATAGAGAGGTCGCCGAAGCTGCGACACTGAAATGATCAAGATGACACGTATGCATTGTATAGTAACTGGCGCACGAATGGCTTCCTAGTTTCATACATCTGCAATCATATGTCCATCTCACTGCATACGTTGACAATTAGAGTGATTTCTTGGCAAGACCACATGAAATATTAATCGAAGCACACGTCAATTTGTGATCTTAAAAATACGTGTATCTAACTTAGATATGATATGCAGATGGTTGGAACTTTTCAAAGGATTTGTGTCCAGAAAATAATCCTTCTTGACGTCGGGCCAAAAATGGATGGTTTTGTGTGCTGCAGTGCCAAACTGTCAGTACAAGATTTTGGTGTGTCATATGCGCGACAGGTTGTTGAACATGTTTCTAAAATAGGCTGCAACCGGATCCGTCTCTCGTGGTTTTCCCTTTCTGTAAGTAGTGCGTATTTTATAATGCTAAGCTCGTGTTGCTTGAAGACTTCCATTTTCTCTAAAGTGGTAAGCCTACTGCACATACATATTATTCCCTTGCTGGAAAAGAACATATTATTATCCACATAAATACAACCCCCCTCACGCTATTGCTAAATTAATGTTGCTACCATAGGATTTATTAGGATGGCATGCATTAACCTTCGAACTTTGAAACACGAATTTAAGGCGCACTAATGGATTGCCGTCTGCTTTTTCATCGGCTTCATCTAAGTCTTTCTATCTTTAGGTTGGCCTGAACTTTTTATCCATAAATACAAACAAAACATAATGTCCTTAGTCAAGTACTTTTTGCTGATCGCCTGTCGATGGTGTTGGCAGGTGATTTTTTTGCAACATTTCTATTTTAGAGATATAGGTTTGTACATCGTGCTTTTTATGGTGAAGATCCAATATAAGAACAGGCAGAATTGGTGTCGTGCACATCGTCATTGGGGCTATACCTAGTGGGGTAACGTATGCTCTCTTGATGAATCACAGTTAACGTGTGCTTCCATGACATCAGAGTGCACGTCTGAAGAGAACGAGATACTATCTTTGAAGACCAGAACATGGCACTTGTAGACTGAGTTGGTGGTGGTTGCATAATGGTACGCCATTGCATGGGAATTCCAGCATGGAAATCATTGAGGTGGCCATCCCCTAAGCCAAGTTCCAAGACATATTGGACCAGGTTGCTATTCCGTTTGACATTGAGTTTGTGGTCTCTGGTGTCATATTCCGGATGAGAGTGCCTGACCACACCATAACAAAGGTGGCGAAGAATCGCCATGGCACCCGCAATGAGTACCTCCATATGCAATGTTCAGCCTCAAGTCCTGACCTTACCATCATTGACCATGCATGGAACATGCTGCACGGGCAATACACAGGCAACTTAATCCACCCAGCATTGGACAACCGATGCTAGCACTAAAATTGAATGGGCGAACATCCCCCAGCTTCGCAGGAAGAGGCTGTACAGGTCAATGAGCAGCCGTATTTGTTGTGTGCATTTTACAACAGTAATGAATACATTACATTAATTATGAATGAAGCTTTCTAACAAGTGTAAAGATGTTAGTCAACAGTACCATGGAACGGAACAAGTACGATCCTCACAATTTTTTTAAAAGCGAGCTATCTGCGATATAAGTATTATTTGAATGCCATAGTGAAGTTAGTGATGCGTGTCTTTTGTAGTTTTCACTTTGTAGAGATAATAAAACTCGCACAATTTTAAAATCCCCGTTGGATCTTATACCTTATATAAAGGTCTACGGGCATAACTATGCTTTATGTTGATCAGTATAGATAATCCAGACTCGCAACTTTACTGATAGAGCATTATAAACCTGTGCAAAATTAAGGTTTCAGCCGAAATAGTTTTTGAGTAATTGTGCAAAAGTGACTTGCGGAGAAACGGGTCTACCCAAAAGAGTCATTAATGTCATTGTTGAAGAGTTACAGAACAAGTCGCCAAAGTAAAAAAAAATTTAAAAAAATACTGATTTTAGTCTCGTCTCTTAATTATCAGAAAATAATCGTTATAACTACTTTTAATGCTCGTTATGACAAGGAAACAAACTTGTCGTTTCGAGTTTTTAAAATTTGGGGGTCTTATTTAGTGTCGCTAAGCTTCCGTGCATGTGTATGGCGTACATTGGCCGCAGCATAAGAGCAAACATTGGCAATGTTTGTTCCGCGAACACGCCGTGAGAATGCAAACTACACCAGAGACATATGTTCGTGTCTTATCTAAAATTATACAATGTCTATCAGGTAAGTCTTTTTCTGCCTGCGGATCAGACTGCTGGCGAGGCATATTGATACCACATTCTATCTCTCTCAATCAAACCCAAACCACAAAGATATCCAACAATCATGAGTGATGCCCCGAGCCCCTGCTTTCGAAAACTTGTTTTTCTGTTCACGCACTGGTCCGCTGATTCATGCATTTCTGTTGATTGCTACGACAGTCAATAAGAATTGCAATGGCTTTCCACAATTTCGACTTATCCCAAACCGCTGTGCAGATCGATTTCAAACTTGGAAGTATCTTCGACGGACCTTTAACGAAAATTGCCACACTCCAGTGATTCTTTTATTATTTGCATTTTCATTTTATTTCAGTGTTTTTGGTTTGCTTTTTTTATTTGTTTGTTTTTGTGTTTATTTGTGTGTAGTTTTTTATATTTTTGTTGTTATTGTTTTTTGTTTTGGTTTTTTGTTATTTAGTTACCTTTTTTTACTTGTTGGCAAATTCTTCAAACTGTTCTTCGAATCTGCTTGACAAACTGCTTCAAAATTACAGGACAATTCTAGCGACCTGTATATCATATTTTGTTTTCAACATATGATTTTTAAAACATTTTTTTTTCTATATTTTCGTTGCTTCCAACTTCTTCCAAAATGCAAATCGGGTTATCTTCAAATCTGGTGGAAATATACCTGAAATATAACTGAACTCCGACTCGATCTCTACTTAGTTTCTTCACCGTATTCTCAATAAATTGCAGGCCAAGCAAGGCCCCGGGATATACAATAATTATTACATAAGAGCTGCCAGGTAAGGCTAGATCTTTGTAGCCTCCTCAATGTAGAAATAAAAAACAATGAAAGTCACCTCATTATATTAACTACTGACACTAAGCATTTTATGTTGTGTGCCTATGCCTACTATCAGAGACAGGCATTGAACGGTGCCCGTGGGGCAGGAGGTGATGGTTCCTTTTTCCATATGCACCTGCGGGTCTATGTGTAAAAAATTACCACAACATTTGTTTAAAATGGCCATGTCTACAGTATGATTGACTGGAACGGGTGAATCATAGTGGCACCCTTGGTGAATTGAATCAACAAAAAAGGGCATTCATTTTAACTGCATGTATGTTATCTGCACCCCCGCTGTGCTCTCCGTAGCTGTTATGCAGCAGAACTATGCTTCCACCACGATGAGGGCACCTGTACCAGTAATGCTACTAAACCACCCAGAAAGGATTCTCTGCCTAACAAATAAATTAAATTATCTAATTTATAAATATGTTTAGCATCTAATACGTTTTCAAACTAGGTGAATGAACTTTCTTAAGCCTTTTCCTTTCTTAATTTGCTGCTTGTGTCATTAACACTCACTGGTATTACAGAATACATAGATATGCCCTCCGTCCTTTCAAATGTCTTTCTGTGGCTCCAGGTGGCAGCACAGGATCCAATTAAGTTAAGATGAATGTCCCCTGTTCAACGAATAGACCTAAACTAGAGCCTATGGTATACTTTGTTGATCGATACTCGACGATCTTTTTTCTCTGATTTCGGAATTGAATAACCATAGTAGTAGTGTTTCGACACATTTATTGGCACCTTGTAACTTGGCGTCATGACAAATGCTGCTTTCTATAATGTTAAAGACAGGGATGGCAAATAAAATGTACATTTTTTACCATTATACCTCACCCGGGGTGGGGTAAAGTGGGCTGTGGTATACCATTTTACGCCACTGCATGAGGCAACGGACACTGACTGAGACTGCTTCAAATGTAGCGAATATGCACGCATACACAGTGAGTATAGAGTAGTCCGTGAAAGCTCCAGGCAACAGGATTGACCAATGGCATTAAGGCATGGGACGTTTCATTGTGCTTCGCTGGTATTTGACATTTCTAAACTGCCACGAAAGTCACACATGAACCTGCAGATGCTGTAATAAGAAGCAGTCAATCAAAACTGAGGTACACTGGAGGAATCAACGAAAGATAACATAATCTTGTGTTGCGCCGAATTCCCAATGGGTCAGCGGAAAAAGGTGCTCTGGAAGGGGGGGGGGTGGAAGCCATGTTCGACGGTGCAGACGTGGCGGGTGTGGGCGTGAAGATATATATTACTGTGTGTTCAGGTTGCCATTAGTGGGCTCATCAAGACAGTGCCTGCTCTGGTAAGGAGATGCCTCGTCGTCGAAAGCCCCTGCGAGAGATGCTTCTTTTTGGGCATTTTGAGTATGGTGAGACTGCTGTTACCTGGGTGAAGAAGCCCATGCGCTTTAAACGATGGGACCATAAACTGGTTAAGGGTGACACCGGGGGGAAGCTGACTTGTTCGAAGAGCTCTGAAGGTCAAGTGTTCCGAAGTTTCAATGTTCGGAAGATTTGATATTCCGAAGAGTAATGTTTAATACGTATATAGCCCTACCAAGACAAGGCCGCTAAGGCGCTTCTGAAATAGATGTCAACGTAAACATGCTACGTTTTACACCCATATTGCAAGCCGTTTTAATGTACATTATATCTAGTTTCAACATGGTTTCTTGAGTTTTTAACGTGGGTTTGTTCACCAGACCCTCTGTTAATACACACACTCACACACACACACACACAAACACACACACACACACACACACACACACACACATATATATATATATATATATATATATATATATATATATTATGTTCGGAACGAGCGGGACTCGAACCTGCAACCTTTGGCACCAGTCGCCTAGCTGAAATAGGAAACGCACATATCCACTCGACCAAATCCCCATTCTTATAAAAGAATGGTTCAATGAAGGTAGTTATGTGCGAGTGCCATATCAACACGCTTCTGCAGTATATTTACTGAGTCGGCATTTATTTCCAGACTCGGGGACTTAAATCCACCAGCATTAAGGAAATGCCGAAAATATATATTTCATGTTCGGAACGAGCGGGACTCGAACCTGCATATATATAAGCCTTTATTACCAAACGTATTACCACAGATAAATTTCTCTTGTAGGCAAATACAGACACTATGACTGAGCTACAGGTTATTCAGTTACGAGTTCATCGGCTAAAGCGATAGTGATTCTTGCAAAAAATATGGTTTTAACTAGAGTATAAGACAAAGAAAACAATTAAACCAATGCCGACAATGCCGTGAACGCCATACTGCTGTCAGTCATATGTCGTATTTCCCCAAATTGCTTCCCACACGGCCATATGTTTCCACGTTGTTGCATCCCAGTGTCTAGCTTTGAAATCAACTCTGATGCATGCCCGATACCAGACAAAACGCCAACCCAAGTCTTGTCAACCATGGGCAAGTAAGGTGACAATTCGCGTTGTCTGAAACACACGAAGTGCATTCAAATCAGCAGTATAAATGTCATAGATATTCGGGAATAGCCAGCAAGTAACAATTGAAATAATATCTTGACAAAGTACATGTGACAAAAACTGACACACTACCGCACGGGACTAAGCATAGGCATAGGTATATAGAATTCTCAATTGCAGAAACAAGCATGGGAAGTCTGATATCTAGTCACCCTGATTATCAGCAGTTTACCATCGATATCTTCAACACATTGGGAAATGTAATGGGTATTGCTTTCACATTCCAGCTGGGTTATTCTAAATGGCAAAAGATCCAACTATTATATGTCCATATATATATTCTACGTTTTTCTGCCAAACGTGATCGATCTAATATTGAAAAAAAAAAATCTAGAGGACGGGAAAAAGGTTAAATATTACGCTATTGATATTATTTTTATAACATACGTTTGCCACCAGCAACAAAACAAAAAAGATTAATATACAAGTGTTTCAGCTATCCATCCATTGGTAATCATATTATTAAGCATGACTGAAATATCAATACTTATACATCTTACCTTTGGATATGTTTCAAGCCATGAATACTTGTAGGATATATTTTACGAATATAAGTAGGATGTAAAGTTATGGTTTATAAGTAGAAAACATGTAAATGTCATAACTATGAGCAGGATATATTGTAATGCCGTGTGTATGAGTAACATACATTTTCCAAAGGTTGAATGGCATATATTTTGTATGCTACGGGAATGAGTTCGTTATCTCTTTCATGCCATGCGCATGATTATGATAAATTTCCACGCTGTATGATGCGAATGTACTTTCACACCATGAGTATAAGTAGAGTTTGGTTTCATGTCGTGAGTATGGCAGAACACCTAATCTTATTATGGGTATGAGTAGGGCAGCTAACAACTACACAGATGAAACGGTTCATAAATGAAATTGCTGATATGGATACGTATTGATGATACAAGATATGGACTGTCCCAATGAGTAGCTTGTGAGATTACAAACCACAGACTACAAAGCACATCAAGACCAGAGCTGTCTCCCTACCATAGCCCACAGGCCAGATATTTGTAGATTTCTATGCACAAGGTTTCCTCGGCACAGTGTATGCCACATAAGTTCCTACCTCCTGGCAGTCATGCCGCAGGGGTGTCACTGAGACTGATAACCCTGTTGCGGCAGGAATAATTGCTTTTACGCCTATCTTAAATGTGTATTTATTCCATTTGGCTGTCAGCTCATTGGAGCCGTCATTTTTGAAAGATTTTGCATTTTCGCGTCACAGGAATGCCCCTGCATGCTTGTAAGCAAACATTTCGTTTGGGACCGGAAAAAATATTAAATGACCTAAAAGTGTGTCTCTGAAAAGTGGCTCAGAGATAACCCCTGTGACAAAAGAAAAAGCTGGATCCACTGATTCCCCTTGATACGACATGACCGTAGCTTCTTTTGACAATATCATGTATGTATGTCAATGTTAAATCGCCGCGGCACTCGCCATTGTAGCTTTTTGGAAAACAGTATAAAACACATTGAATTATATAATCATGTTGTTTAGATTCCTATTGATGGTCATTTTAGGCCTAGAGGGCTTTTCTGATGGATTGATGTTGGTGTTGGTGTCGCTTTGTGGACTTATATGGATGATGATCATTGTTGCGATGGTGGTTGCAAGTAGTACCTTTTTAAATACTGAATTTTATTGATATTTTCAACAAGTTAAAAACCTCCCCTTACAAATTCTCTGATGTGCTGCAAATTTTGGTCCCTTTTCATCAATTGTATGATCCAGTATGTGCATGAATGATACAACTGTTCAAGCCAATTTACTGAAATCGGCCTATAATTTCAAACAAAACTTTTTGCATTCTGTCATGTGAAAACTAGATAAGGTTCCCCCCCCCCCCCCCCATGGACCTTTGCACTTACGTTTTGGTCTCTTTTGGGCAAATACGAACTATAAATTTATATGTTTCAGCTATACATACCAAGGAACATTGCCTTTGGTCGGAATTGACTTGGATTTGTTTCGTCAGGACTATGGTTTGGATATGGTAATGACACTGTCTAAAATGTGTCTTACGCCTGGTCAGTTTTATCACTAAGTATTAATGATGGCCAAACGTGGCAATTTATTTGTAATTGCTGCAATGTTTTACGACATCTCGAAACACTTAAAATGAGCTGTCTGTTTATTTTTCAGAAGTCATCAAACAAGAAAAAACATACAAGAACACTCTGGCTATAAATAATATGTAGGAACAATCTTACTGTGTATTATATGCTAAACAACTCTTGAGAATCAGGTGCATTCTATGTTTGGCGGCTGGTGGTAAAGGGTATGAGCTGTGATCGAGAATGAGCTAATTTTGTATCCCTGATAGAGACAAAACATCACGTTTCCCGCCCAAATCAGCCAAAAGCGCTCAAAGGCAAGTTGTCGTCTGTTTATATTTTGACATAAATTTCATGCTAAAAGACAGTGTTTGTTAAGAATTGTAGACAAACCCTAAGTTGATGGCACGTCCTAATTCAATAGGTTCAATTGGCGCCAAGGGAAGTTATTGACTTAGTGTCAGTCTGACCAGGACAAGATTAAGGATACCTTTGACAACACGGCTTCGAAGGTTTACTACGACTGCGACCATAGCATAGGTAACAGCTCTTTTGTAATTAGAATGACATCGTACACATAAAACGGTCTCGACAGCAAACCAACACATGGAAGATTTTCACTGACGAATTCCAATATCGGAGTCTGACTTGTATTTCCCTTGATATCTTGTGTGATGCTTATCCCCAGTAGCGTTGCTAATTTGGTCCAAGTGCTCACTTTGAGCTAAATATAGATATACAATAAATACAGTACTGGTCTCAAGATGGCCATGTTGTGGCACTTCAAACCAGCATACATCTACAATTAAAGCTTAGGCGAGCTGTGCCTGGCTTTTAGAGTGTCCACTTATTAAGTATTGCGCCTGTGGTATCGATCAGGGGTCCAGCTCACTAAGATTACAGGTGATTTCCAGTGTGGCCAGCCACCATCTGTGGCTACAACAAGGGAGAATAAGCAAAACTATGCACCTTTACCCTTTGTGACTGGCAGGTGTATCTGTCGCCTTACATATAGAGATACTTGTATAAAGTGTCAAATAAACAGGCCGTGATGCCCGTGCGTTAGGTCATAGTGTCCACCTAATCAACTTTAAAACCAGCCCTTTCAATTACAATAAACTTTTCTGCTGTCAGAATATATATATATATATATATATATATATATATATATATATATATATATATATATATATATCTGTGCGTGTGTGCGTAATGAAACTAAGAAGTTTGCCATTGTGAAGTGTGTGGTTGTCATACGAAATCTTTTTTTTAAATTATTTTGAAATCTTATTTATGTCGTCTTTATAAAGCATCGTACAGGCACTAAAGGTACGTTTCAGTGAAGGTCAGGCAAGATGTAATGCCGTCCACTTAGCTAACGTTTACATAAGTACAAAAGTAACGGCGTTATGTTTCAAGACTAAACAAGAATGGTATTTTTGAGTTTGGTGGTGCTGGATTTTGCTATTTTATCAACTTCTATAACTGGTTCCAATTTGGTTCAATAAAAATGTGTCACTGAACATGGACGTGGAAGTAATATTCCAGATACCGGTGATGAACGAGACATTTTGCGTTACATTGCTGATATGACACTTTTTGTAATTATACTTTATTGTAGCTTCAAGCGTTAGAACACGCATAACAATGACTTATACTGACAAAAAAGGACCTCGGTTTATCGCATACGAAGGACGTTTGTGTTGAAATTGCCACATCCAAGTTAAGTACCGGGGGAGAAAGAAAATAGACCAAATCTGCCAATAAATGTCCAGAATTTTTATTTATTAAAAAAAAAACGGTTTTGATTCCAATAACAGTCAGAAAATATATGATTGACGGAACGCTGGTTGGTCCGATCCGTGCAATTACTAACTGATCATATTGAATAAGTTGCTTCCTAAATTACTTTTAGCAGCAGCTCGATGTCCCAAGCCTCACATTGAGGTGAATACAATAAGTCCTGGACGTATAGTGTGTGGGTCCCATGTTAAATCTATTTGCCTCTTCGGATTGGGGCGTGCGCAAATACCCGACTGGTTGACGGCTGTAACGCAAACCTTAATACAACATGTATGTATGTATGTATGTATGTATGTATGTATGTATTTATGTATGTATGTATGTATGTTTGTATGTATGTTGGAATGTGTGTGTGTGTGTGTGTGTGTGTGTGTGTGTGTGTGTGTGTGTGTGTACTAGGGATCACTGTATTCATGTATTCACCGTGCCCTCAAGAGCTGTATACATATTCACATGGGAAAATAACTACTTTATGCATGCCTGAATCTGCCATATCCTTTTGAAAAGATAATACTGAAATCCTCCCGCAGAGAAGGATTCGATTTCGATAAAGGCATTGTGCGCGTGGTATGGGAGCTATGAAACAGCTATATGAAAAAAGCTTGCCAATTTTACAATGATGAATTGTCATTAACCAATGTCGGCAGAAAAAAAAATGAAATTCGACCTGCCGAGAACCTGTTATGAACTGGTCGAAGTCGGATAAAAAAAATGCGAGATTGAGTGTGTCACAGAGTGTCATGTCACTCTAACTTGCACAGGCGACTCTCGGAGAGACAAGCGTTTGCACAAGTAGCCAGGAAGTACACGATAACATAAAACTAATGAGCAAGAAGACAAATATATGGAAGGTAAAGTGTACTTGAAAACACATTATCCAGGGCTGGCCAGATACAAACCAGGCTTCATCATAGCACTTGTGGCCCATGCTGCCTGAGAGAGGTAAATAGTAAACGTATCCCATTACCCCTATCAGTGTCAATGTTTGCGTAAAAAGCTGTCCTGAGCGCTATGGGTGTAATGCGCCCAAAGTGCTCAAGAAAGCTGTTGACCTGGGCCATCCGTGCGATCTAGAAACAATAGACATACTGGTAGAGGTAGATTTAAACCTAGTCTTGGCCCTTCCCTCAAACTGTCAATTGACAAGCCAAATATGATATCCTAAATGCACACATTAGCAGAGCAACGTGTCTTGTGGTAAAGCCAGTTATATGTTCCCGCCAAATCCCTCCCCGTGCTCCTAACCCCTCAATGGCATGTTTCGCATACGGCGGCAGCTTTCCTTGGCTCGCTCTTAGCGACGAGTTGAGCTTTTGACCTGAACTGCTTCTATGATATCTGCAACAGTAGGTATGGTACTTGCACCAAAGGCCGGTTTACAAATGTAGTATTCATTCTTGGATTCAGATCGCATTGGATTTTGTCGAAAAGGCAATGAAACGATTACGTTTTATCATTATCATCATCATCATCATCATCATCATCATCATCATCATCATCATCATCATCATCATCATCATCATCACTAAAATACTATCTATTCCACCTGATGACCGAGTTTCTCTCATCTGCCAGAGAAGCGACAGGTGAATGGTGTCCTCTACACGCCTAGGTTTATTTTTAACCAATACTTATAGCTGCAAATTTACAACGATAGAACCAACAGAATTTATTTCAAAGGTTGATTTCACACGCAAATTATAACCAGAATCTGACATTTTTCTTTTAAATATGGATACTTCAAGACATAGTGTATGGATATTACGTCACTTCCAACCGTTGGATATGAACAACGGTGGAGAAGAGATACAGAATTCTGACTGGTCACCATTCTTCGTTCGTCACATGAATTCCTGGTGTGGGGCACGGAAAGACGCTCTCAGATAAAAAAATCCAGAGGTATCCCTCCAACAATGGCCCAGAATGGGAATGGAGACGTCATTTTACCTCATTATATGTGCGCTTAGCACATTCCAGGCTCTTCATTGGGTGGATTTGATCACATGCCTTCCACTGTCCAATCAAACTCGTACTTACGCATGTGCATATCTCATGGCCGTAATGTTGGGAAGATGAATAGATCGTATTCACGCAAAGAGTATTGAGCTACGATATTAAATTTTCACATTTTATTTTCACAAAAAGCCTTCTATCCAACAAATCTGGACACAGAGAAGGGCAAGAGTGACAATTTCTTATGGAAGGCAAGCAAAAATTCGTAGAATAGGTAACGAAGCGAAGATCTGCGTAACCAATTGAAATGATGACGATGTGTTGTTAATTGCAGTCTCCGATGGGTCCGTTATTGATGTTTTTAACAGATTGTTTTTGTTTGGAATTTCAGTAACATGTTTGAACGGAATAGATCTGTATGACAGAACATAATACAGTAAAACCTGTCAATTGCGGACACCTGTGGTTCTGGCAAAAGTGTCCGCAATAGACAGGTGTCCACAATAGGCAGGGGCTGAACTTTTGGGATCTCAGAGTACATTTCCTCTCAGTTTTTGTACATTATGCCCCTGACACTTTACTCAAACACATCTTAACTTGGGATTTTACAGTTTTTATCTTTTAAGGAAAAAATTGTGTATGTATGGGCTAACCAGGCTAAAGAAAGTTTTCGTAATTTCTTTTACTAACAGAAAAGAAACAAACAACAAACATACCACAGGGATATCCTATCCTTTGAGTACAGTATAACTGTATGTGCCATTGTGACAAATTGTGAATAACTCCACATGAATCTCAGTGGGTGCTTTGATTTAGGCTTAATGGTTGATCTATGGAGCTTAATTGTTTGATAGACAGAGAAAGTGTGAGCAACCTCACTCAACAGGAGCACCAGTGCTCAGAGACACCTGGCACATTCGTTGAGGCATTGCAGCCTAACTGCTTGGCTGAGTGAGCTTATTACGTGTTACAGGCCACTGAACAGTGGATTAATTAGTCTTTGATTCCAGCTTAACATGCACAGCATTGTTCAGGCATTACAACTTGGAACATAACAAGTTGCAAAAAATGCATTGATATATTGTGTCCGCAATAGACAGGTTGTTTTTGCATTTGGTACCCCAAAAAGTGTCCGCAATACACAATAGACAGGTGTCCACTGTAGACAGGTATCACCAATATGAAAATGACTTACAAATATTCGGTTCTGGCCAAAACTGTCCGCATTAAGCAGGTGTCCACAGTAAACAGGTGTCCACAAGGACAGGTTTTACTGTAGTTACTAAATTCATGATAAGCCCGGAAAAAATAGACGAACATAGCGCTGAAGCATGCCTGTGTACACTCGCTTGTGTTGCACGGCCAGTGTTCTCGGTGGCAGAAGTGACCACACTTAAGACTAGACTCTTGACACCCACTACGGCATCAATTTTATTTCAGGTAAATTGAAACAGAAAGTGCACAGACATGTAAATCATGCAATTTCTGACCAAATTAGTGTTTATCACTTAGATTGGCATGAATTGCAATCAGAGCCCAGGCATGTTCAATCATGAATGTCGCTTGTTGCGCAGGTAAGCAAACAAGTCTCCTTAAAAAAAGAAATTGGCCCTCAAAGTAAACTTACATTTCTAAGTTCACAAGGAGGTGTATTCCGATATTCACCAAAGTAATAAAGCCGTACAGTATCGTTTGTTATAAACATCACCTCTGGGAGATTTTATATTTTTCTTCAAGATTACTATTACATGTATGAGAGATTGTGCGATATACCTCCAGTGATGGACTGTCTTTTGTAAAAGATAACTGTTGAGCTAAACATGAAACCTTTAAACGCAAAAAGGGAATGTTCTGTGAACATATCGGATTTCTAGAATTCCGCACATGTGTACTATTGGACATGCTTTACACGCATGAGGAACTTCGTACAGTGAAGTTCACCATGTAAATGCTTGCTTATGTTTTATGGGAAAGTTAAGCACATAAATTCAAATAGCCCTGATGCAAAATTCTTATTGAACCCCCAATTTGGATAAACATGATGCTACTGTTGTAGGATATGATGCCGTGAAAAGGATTTCTGGCAGTATGCGCATGAGCAGAGGCAGTATTGTTACCCGTGGCCGAGCTTCCGTCATCTGATCTAGAATTGGCCGCCCGCAGCGGCTAATAAAAACTGCCCGGTGGCACATTATATGGGATACCAGATACTGGGGCGATGCGAGAGGCTAATGAAATGAGGATACAGCTAAAGACCCTAATATATACACCCATAATTGTAGAAAAGGCATGTCTGCCACCATAGAAGAATCTGCATTTGGCAACTAATTTAGCACTAATATACGCTGATTAAACTATCTTTCTGGTTTGTCATCGTGTACATTCCCCTTATGATGGCGTTAAAACACATATAGCTATGTGTGAGTCTGGTTTAGGGAGGACCTTAGCTCTGAGGAACTCATAACGTTTTTTTTTTTTTTTTTTTTTGTTTTTGTTTTTTTTTTGCATTTATCCACTCTGGTTACTTGCATTGGTGTGAGGATCCGGGATACGTTTTAGAGCTAGAATATCATACACAAATATCATGCCCTTCCTATAAATTGCCTTTACTTGGTTCTCATATTAATGTGCATATTGTAAGTCACGTTTAATTCACCACGTCTCGTACATTAGAACATTATATCTGTCCGCGAATGCCTCCTTTACTTGGTAATACATTTAATATGAAAAAAGAATCCCGGTACCGATCTGCATTGTTTGATAGTAGATCAAGCTACTGGGTTTATGGACTCTATACTTGTGCTGAAATGATGTACACATCAAAACATGTCGGCACATATTTTGATGACACATGAAGGTGTTACTTCGGTTAAAACATATATTATTCCACACTAAATATACAATATGAAACAAAATTACCCCACTTTTATTAATTTCTCTCTCTTCTACATCAGGTCAGTATCTCACAGAACATACCCAAAATGTGCATGAAAACTAGACGATGACATGTTCTGGTATACTATTACAAAATGAATACTTTTTGTCCAATGGGCCAACACTAGAGCATACGTTACCTAGTAACAAAGGCGTATTAAGTAAATCAAATGAAGAGCCTTCGATTTCAAAGCATATAGAAGTCGTGAAGACGTACGGGGAAAGTAGCAAACAAAACTGTATTCGAACCTCACATTATTTTGATTACGGTGTCCATGAAGAAGAGTTTGTATATATAGTTATAGCAGAATTTCCCTGAAATTCTTATCTCATTAATATATGTTTGAGATGCTTAAAAAAGGTAATGATGGATAATATCAAAACAAAAAGCATTGGGAGCACGGTAGGACTCGCATTCCAGTATGATGAATTGGGTCAAAACAGGTTTGGTCTGATTAGTCCCATGTGATTATGGTAGATGGATACAAGGATGCCCTTCACTACACTGATTTTGTAACAACTAAAGGGGAATTTCCAAAAAAAAAAAAAAAGAAGAAGACAAAAAAAGGTATGCTGTATCCAGCCTCTCTGCTCTTTTGGAAAGGTCTGCGCATCACAGACCTGTTGACATCAAATTCTTAAGGATATCTTGTTGCGACCAGTCAACTTGGTTGCATAGGGCTACAATTCCTCCTTGTCAAAAAGAGGTTTCCACTCGTCCTTTGCTGTCGAGTTACCCTGGATGACATCTCCCAAATTTTAACCTGCACTTCATGCCTTGTGAAGCACATGCTGGGTGACAATGGGATTAAAAACTGGCTTGAAATAAGATAAGATACATTATGGTATCAACATATATATTGCACGATTCATATATAAAATCGATAAAGCAAACGTGATGACATGATATCTGTTGGGGACGCTGAGGTAGGCTAAAGGACCTCGGTGAGCCATGATATGGCAATGCAGACCGGTATTGACCATGCCCACTAATTTGTACACATCCAGAGAGTCTCTCTGTGATGAAACCTTCCCAAGTTAACATAAGATTGAGTCAGCGACAGTTATGGTAGATGAAATTCTCAACGGTTCAGATAATAGCTACCGATTTCCTACCCAACATTTCAAACTAAATGTGCAGCGTATCTACGTACAGCCCTAGCTATGAAGATTATCGACAAGCAGGAACATGACACAAAGCGTTTGCTCACCATCAGCGGGCTGAACGACACTGAAAAAACTGCGAATCAAACAAGGATAGCATGCATGAACATTGCAAAACACCATCTACGAGTAGAAGATGTTGACTCTACGATTATCACAGCCTGTCATCACTTAAAACAACAAAGTAATGCAGCGATTATCGTCTATTTCTTAGACCGGGAACAGTGAAACAAGTGATTGGCGGGAGCACGACACCTTTAGAATGAAACAGTACCAAACACGAAGATACCTGTATCGCCAGATCTTCCTAATGTCGCCATATCGCTGAAAAAGAGTTTCTGAAACAGAAGGAGAACCTGCTACTCACCTTACCTACATAAACAATGTTAATACCATGTAAGAGACTTATATGCCCAAGCACATTATGTGAATTACAGTTCATTGAGGTAACTGGTTTTGCATTTATTTTAAATTATTTCTAAATTGTCAAATGCACACTCACATTAATTAATTTTGGGTGATTTTCATATAGATCTCCAAAAGATGAATCCCAGAGAAACATATTCCATTTTTAGATTTAATGATAAGAAATGATTTTACCCAAATTACTTAACCCACTTGATTCTCCGAAAAATTTTAATCAATTATAGTTCCTGTAGTTTTACTCATAAGACCACGTCCTCTCAATAAGGAATTATCTTCACGAGAATATCACACCATTTTCCTTATTTTACTTGTTTGAATCAGAAAATTATCTTAGAAGGGCCGACCAAATCAAAAAATGTCCAAACAAAAGAGCCTTTATGTACATAATTTTTTTTCATGAATTAAATAGCTCAAATATTATACAGACACTCAACCAAACCCCGAATTTTAGTCCTGACATTAATTATAATACATTTACAAGTAACATTCACGAGGCAAAAGATAATCGTCCTCCTATTTAAATACCAGAATTTCAAAAGGTCAAAATACAAATTCCCCTCATGGATAACGAATTGAATTTTGAGATCTATTAAATATAAAGACACGCTATACTAAAGTTTCGAATGCACAAGGTATGACAACCCTCAATACCAATCTATCAAACACAACTTGAAAATATGCAGCCGTATCATCCACAAAACAATTCATCAAAGAAAGTAAGACTATTATCATATTCTTTTTGAAAAAAAAATAAAGGTGACACTAGAAAAACCCGGGACATTATCAAATCGGTTATAACCATTAATAAAAACGAAAAAGCTCTCTGATTCTTCCTACCAGTGGGCAGCCAGAAGATGTCAAAGAAAGCAGTAATTGCAAGTCGTTTTAACACTTCTTTCACGGATATCGGCCCCAAATTAGCCTGAAACTTGCATCTGACGAACTCGCCACATTTTTGTTACTGACGTACTGCATTTACCTTACTGAACATTAAAATAATTCATTTACCTTCTCCACAGTCTCCATGGATGACATCAGAGCAACCCTAAAAAATTATAACCCAAAAACGAGTGCTGGTCGTGATTACTAAAAGGGGCTAGTTCCGCTCTAGCTGAACAGTTAGCATTGATTGATTAATTCATTTGTAACACATGATATTAGCCTATGACAGCCAAGATGGATTTAAAAAGAGGCATTCGACTGAGACTGCCGCACTTAACTTCATCAACCCAATTTACAACGTCCTTGACTCTGGAGAGATCTTCATTAGTATACATGTCTTGATCTGTCAAAAGCATTTAATACTTTGGACCTTGAGACGCTATCATTGAAACTAAACGACTATGGGATTCGTGGCATTGCTTTAAACTGGTTACTTTGTCATCTTATCACGGATTCCAATACGTAGTGTGTAAAGGGAAATGCATCTTTATTAATTTCTACAGGAGTACCCAAGGGCTCCACACTGGGTCCCCTCTTCATCGTTATATTTATGAGCAACATTCATCTCGCTTTCCCAAATTTAGATCGTTTCGTTATGCTGATGACACAACTCTAGTTAATTCTTTATGTTGTTTAAGTTTAATCTTAGCTCAGAGAACAATTATATTACACAAAGTACCAATTTTTAATTTGAAAGAGTGGCTTGCTTATAATCATTTATCTCTAAACATATCAAATGTAGATACATGATTTTTTTTTCACCCGCTCAAAATTGATTGTGACTTAGATATAAGAATTTATAGTACTCCTGTTGAGACAACAGATGAATTTTATGTTTTTAGGATTAGTCGTCCAAGAAAATCTTAACTGGAAAGATCATAAAGGTAAAATTTCAAACAGAATATCTGGCATTATTGGCAGGCTCAAACGGCTCCAAAAAACTTGACTGGTCTACAAACTTCTGTTAATATACGATTCGCATCTTCTAACTCATTTTGACTATTCATTCTCATCTGGGTCACTCCCGTGATTGAATCAATTAAGTTAAAAATTAATTCCACAGGACTCATTGTGCATACTGAACCTCTATTAAAAATAAATAAATAAATAAATAAATGAAAGAATGAATGAATGAATGAGTGAATGAATGAATGAATGAATAAATAAATAAATGAATAAACAAACAAATAAATAAATAAATGAATAAATAAATAAATAAATAAATAAATAAATAAATAAATAAATAAAGATCCACTGCTTTTGAAAGCATTGGAATTTTTATTGTTTGTTTGTTTGTTTGTTTTTTTTCTTTTTTGTTGACTGATATACAAAATTATCATAAAATTGTTGGTACGTGTACCTTGAAAATCGGATTTTCACCTGGCTTGTTTGATGATCGAAGGTTTTTTATCAATAATATTTCTCGTTTACTCAGATTATCGGTGCACTTCTCTAACATTGTTGAAAACTGTTACCCACGTCTATGTTTCATGAGACACATTATTTTTACGTTGTTGATATGACATCTTATGCTTTTTGGATGTTCAATGCATAATATATTGCTTGATGGCTATTCGAGTCTTGGTGTTGTATATGGTGATGTTCATGTTGATAGACCTCGATTACGATATTGACATGCAATGGCCTCACAACTACTGCTAGCGGTGTAACCCTCGCCTGTGCTTCCTGTTGCAGTTGTGCGTGTTTCTTGCGCCTGTGGGGGCGGGGGTAGGGGGGTTGGGAATATGATTTGTCGTTGTGATACTGGCCTGACCGTATGGGCGCTATACAATTGTGCAGCCTTGGTACAAGTTAATTCATCTTCTTGAGGGATACTTATTTCGTTGCCTTATGTTGCTTCCGACTTGCATGAGTGAGTGTTTCCAACAGGTGTGCCTCTTCTTGTGCATTCTTCAACAACACACGGAAAGCAGAAAAAAGTAAAAAAAAAAAAAAAAAAGAAAAAAAAAAAAGAAAAAAAAAGTCTATAGCATATATACCGAGGGCAAAGACTAAATCCAATTAAACGTATTGCAACGTGTCGTTATACTGTAATAACATGTACTTATATACATTGCTTGTAGCCAAGACGATATATCCCGGAAACTGTTGGTTATTTTTTATGATTTTTTTTATTTGCAGTTACCACGGGAATTAAATCTGTATGAATGCGAAAACGTTGCTGCGGTGGTATTCATATTACCAATCACAAGATGAAAGCACGTGGTTCTTGGAGTGTTGTGACGTTTATTGATTTTGCTATCTAGGATATTGCACAAAAAGCAACCGAGAGAGTAATATAAACACCAAATAGAAATTTTGCCACAGGATAGTTCGTTTCTATTACACAAATACCCATTCGACGAATATATTCATATGTACCTGGAAGACTGCAAATGAAAGCTATTCTGTTGTATTTTCGTTAATATCCATGCGTGTAAAACAAGCCATCATGGATTTGGAGCAATCAACCATGGCGCTTCGCTTGTCACAACGTGGGTGCAAAGACAATGATTTGTAATTTACCTGTCATAATATCTGCGATGAAGGCTACAAAGAAAAAGAAAATGAGGAAGAAAGGGCACATTATGACTCATTACACAGCTATGATAGCCGTGTATATTGTGTGCAATTATTAACATCAATTCCCGATCTCCCCCATCCAATGCACATAAATTGCATTTGCCATTAAATTGCGATAACGACAGTTACAGGCCACGCCCTTTCCAGTTCAGCAAGTTGCATTACAGCATACAGCAAATTAAATGTACAGTAGAACCTGCCCATGAGCCCACCTCTGCTTAGAGACCATCTGCGCTAAAGGACTAGTCTCAACATCTGCATTATCATATTTCAATTCAATTATACCTGCCTTAAGAGACCTCCTGTCAGAAAGGACCATTTTTCACAAGTCCTGTGGGCGGTCCTTTAAGACAAGTTTCAATGCAACGAGTGCTATTACTGGCATGGGATTTTTGTTTTTGTTTTAAAACGTATAATTGTTATTGCTAATACATTCAAAAATTGGTAATCGAAGTAAAAATTACATAATTCTGTATCAAAGAAAAAGAAAAAAAAAAAAAAAGATCTGTCCATCGTTCGAGGTTATTTTGTTATTTTTGTATTTATGAATTATATGTCTGAATGTTGTATTTCATATGCCATGTGTTACGCAAATATGATGTGTTTAGACATGCACTTTGAAAATGTTAAGGGAGGTCAGACATTTGAACCATTGAATGTGTGAAAACTGGGTTAGATAACACACTCAGCATTTATTTAGTCTATTACACGTCACAGCTGGATGGTTATATAAACCTGGCCTGCTCTCCCCACGTCCCAGAAATCTGCAATGTCCTTGTTTTCGTGGTATTGTTTCATCATATATAAAAAATCATCCCAGCGGCTCTTATGTACATTTTTTAGTTTAAACCACCTGGCAATTTTTATGGTAGATTCCCTATTCTTGTCCAAATGGTAGGTATATTGGGCTAAAACCCCGAAAAGACTACATAGCATTCTCTCTCTCTCTCTCTCTCTCTCTCTCTCTCTCTCTCTCTCTCTCTCTCTCTCTCTCTCTCTCTCTCTCTCTCTCTCTCTCTCTCTCTCTCTCTCTCTCTCTCTCTCTCTCTCTCTCTCTTTTGGTTCTTGGTTTCATTTGATGTGCATGTGTTGTAAACGGTGGAAATATTTCTTTTGTAATATCTATTTGATTTAGAAAAGTGAGCTAAGTTGAGCTGCCCCTAAAGCAAGCAGCGGGGAAAGTATATATTTTATTCACACCTTATAAATTCTATCTTTTAACTGTAGGAATTTGCAAAACAGCTAGACATTTGCCCTGCTAAATAGAAAATACAGTATGAAATGTTCCCAAATGTCATTGTTAGCAGCTTGGTGAATAATGGAGCTCACAAATGGCAGTCTAAATCTAAGCATTTTGAGGCAATTTAGAAAGACCCAGTATTTCCAGCGAAAATCGAGCACATTATGTTTCGCCCTATATCGGTTCGGATATCATATAAAATAAAAAACTTTTGTCCCAAGACGAAAATCGATTCCAATTTAATACTACTGTCATGAATGTGACCGGAACAATGTCAATGCTTAAATCCTTTAACGGGAAATTGCTCAGAAATTCAGTTGAATAATTTGGCTTTATACAAACAAGACTACTGTTTCCACGCACACGACATTTCAAAGTCGACTATATTCAGCAACAAAACGTCGACGCTTCGATGTAATATGTTTTTGCCGTTGTACACTGAACAGATCGCAAGATATACAGCATATAAAAGCAACAGGACAATCTATGTGACACCTATGAATGTGACCTTCCAGGAACGCTATCAATTATGCGATGACAGCCTGCTTCAAAGAACTAACATTGCACAGGAAGTAGAAGCTGGCATCACCATTAGAAGGAAGGGCGAAGCTTTGATATGGTGTTATGTGTAGATGCTTTTATCTATTAATACTCATTGCAGTTTAAATCCATTGATGTTTTTACAGAATTTATAGTAAATTGACACAATTTATTGTGAATAACATCCCACGTGTTTTTTCATAAACTATAATTTGATGGCCTGTTATTAATTTAGCAGGACATTAACTACCTGATCAGTGAGTTTCATTCTCTTTATCTCATGTGCATTGTCAAAGAATATGATAAAACAATTTATGAAGTATGGACAGCCTTGCCGGTGAAATAATCTTACAATTATGGTGGTTATTGGTATTTTAGGACTATAACTTCATATCAGTTTATGATTTATTTATACTCGCCTTCCGGCAATGGTCTGAATATAAGAAAGCCAGTATGACCGCCATCGCTGTAATAGCGACTTGGTGTGATACGAGTTTTACGATAAAACTAGTTTGCTCTTTGAAGGTAAAACTGGGGATTGATACCAATAAGTTACCTCTAATGAATGCCATGCATGCTTTGTATTGTCGCATCCCAATGGGAACATGATCCAGAGTTGACAAGGGGACATGCCCTTTTCCCTTCATAAATACACTGTTGGCGCAGAAAACATTTACATTTGCACGTGAACATCCATAGTCAGTTAGAGAGGGTTTAGTAACAACCGATTCCACCATGTATCAAATCATTCATAGATTGTATCAAGAGCAGGTTTTTTCGGGCATATGGAAGGCTGTCAGGGCCATCGTCTGAGAACATAATGATCAAGTATGATATATTATGTGTTATTTCCTTATAGTTGTGTATGTGGGTTCATATCAAACAATAGCATCACCATCACTAAGCACTTACATTTCAGAGTCATTCTGAATGTAATAAACTGCCAAGGCAGCATATGTGCCTATTGGCAAGAAAATATCCATTGGTAAATATATTTGCAGCTAAGCCCACTACTATCGAAATGGACATGAGTCAACAGATTGGTATTTTCTGCTGAAAACGGTTGGCAGCAACCGTTTATAGCGACTAGTAATCTTAATTGTCGCCTGTGTTACAGTTTTCCTGTGATGTGGCACGCTCTTTGAGCACATATGGGAAGAATGAATCAGTTACCCTCGGCAGGATAATATGGGCCCCAAGTCAACAGTTTTAACTAGTATGCTGCACCCCAGTAAAGTTGTTGACTTGGTATTTATGACGACTGCATAACGGACACAGGATTGACTTAACTAATAAATGAAGTCGGTGTAATAAGAAGCGTTGTCAAACTTTGTCCCCTGATTGTACGTGTTTCCGGCCATAAAGGGTCCAGCAAACAACATATAAGAATGCTGCATGCAAGAGCACCACTCATCTACGTGGAGTCTGCTGCAGGCACTAAAGTGTTTAGGACAACCTAATTACTGAAAAATCAATTGTCCACCTAGCTGATGGAGCTTGTCATGACAATTGGAAGGATTTTGGTCATCCTGAAGTGCAATCAAAGAAAAACACTAAGAAGATTCCGCACTTCATATCTTAAGACGTAAGGTTGGGAAAACATCTCAGCATCCTGATATGTCAATTATTAATTGATACTGACTACCTATTTTCAGCGTCGGAACACACAGGCAGAGTAAGACGCGCGCTAAAATCTTCATAAACAGGCAAATATGTGCACATAATAAGTGACATTATTTGGATAAGCCAATTCCCCTAGTTATATAGCAACTTTTGTCAATTTGGGTCCCAGATGATCAATCATTGTGGACACGGGGATTCCACCTGATGATGGTTCCTTACCATAGCGTAGTGCATGGTTGCTGCATAAAGACTGCCTTTGTAACATTACCGAGGTCATGGGCCCACTTAAGCAACATTAATGTCTGAATAAAAATGCTCAAAGCTTACCTTTTTGGTACCTAATGTGATGATAGTCCTTAGTACGGCTACGTTGAGACTGTATATACATCGATCCTACTTAACAGCTCAGGTTACTGAGTGATTTGGTGAACTCGTTTTTCACCTTCCGATAAAGGTGACCAGTAAGGTACCGTACACGCATTCAGTGAACAACAGAAGTGGATATTGAGTCAAGTTTTGTTTCTACCTGATGCGGAGATAATCCACATTGTTATCCAGGAGAAGTCCAACAATATTAGAAAAACAAACAAACTCAATCGGAAAAAAGACGCAGCACCACCTGTTGAACATATTTGTCTCTATGCATTGAACTTTGACCCCCCAAATACAATGATACCTGCTCTAAAGACCACCTCTCGTAAAAGACTGCAGTAGTTTTTAAGACCGCCTTATCAAGGCACTTGCCTATAATGTCTTTGCTAGCTTACCCGCAGTGACAAACCACCTGTTATATGTGACCACTCTTGTCTGGCATTAAGGGTGGTCTTAAATAGTAGGTACTGTATACCATATATTATAAGGCCTTTATGGACGGTCCATGTTATAATTCCTAAAAAAGATTACAGTATGAAGCACCAAGAAAGCGGGATTGATTTTCATACACACGTTTGTATATGTGGAAGAATAGTGTGAATGCTACACATTGATGAAATAAGTTGACACTTGCTGAATGTTCTGTATATTCCGTTCAGAAAAGCCGATTTCAACTGAATATTCCTTATTCATTCTCAAGCGGCACGGTGATTTATCTCTTTGACGTATCAAACCGGCATCGGGACTTCTGCTGGCCACCGCTGTGTACTGCCGAAATGAGGCCTTCACCGCTGAAATCAATTCATTCATGGATAGCTGAATACTATTCCGGCTTGGTTGGTATTTACAAAGTATGCACAAAAGTCCAGGCCCAGACAAGGCCAGGCCAGCGAAATTACACAGAGAAAATTCTGGTTGCTTCATGGCCTTAATTTGTTCAACATGTTGTAATTTTTTGCTACATTTTGATGTTTTTTTTTTCTGTACTTGTATGGCGTTTTTCTGGAACTGCATGCACGACTAGTTTAAAATGTGGTACCTATAGCAGTTGGACTCAAATTCCATCAATGTTGTTTGCAAAGTTGATGTACTATCATTGAATGATTTAAATTAATGTTGAATTTATGTCGAAAACGGCTGAAATGCATGTTAGCATGGAAATTGAATTATATAGAGATGTCATTTCTTTGGTGAATGCGTCTATGGCGGAATTAAGTGTCGGCCTATACAACTTTAGTCCGTTGCACAACTTTGTTGTTGCGATTATGCCCTTATATTCACTCCACACCCTTTTCTTTTGCAATGTGGCTAATGTTTTTGTAAATTATTTGCATATAGCCTGCATTATTTTTTTCGCCCTATTTTGTGCCAAGTACCCGGGCATCAAACATCATGCCATAGACTGTTTTGCTTCGCTGCCACAGGAAACACGTTTTTAGGCCCAAAGCTTGCATTAGCTGGGGATTATTCAGGTCCTATTTTATTTACATGTGTTTGCAAACCTAGTATTTATGGTGGAGTTGATTTGATATCAGAAGAATCCGTCCTGACAATCTTTTTTTTTTTTTGGGGGGGGGGGGGGAGAGGTGAAAATACAAAACACAAAATATTGTAATTAGATTTGATCAATTGATGTAACACTGTATCAAAACAGAGGTGGATTAGAAAATTATGGGTAACATTACATTTCTCTAGCGGATCTACGCAACAATACACTTTTAAACACTGACTGGCAATATTGTGTGAAGAAGAGATGTAAATAGTAAAGTAATGTTGAACAAAATTTTGTTTCTTTTTCTATTTTCGAATAGCTAAAAGGGGACCAAGAGATTTATAAAAAGATCCTAAAAGCAATGGAGCGCGACTGTTTGAACAAATCTAGTTGAAACACACCCAAGGTACATTGCCTCCAAGTCTGAAGTCAATTTGGTGGACAGTTTCGGAGAAGAAGTCGAAAATGTAAATGAACATTAGAATGCCCATTGGCTTACATAGTAATCAATAGAAAAGGTGCGTTTATCGATAAGGGCCCGTATTGAAAAAAAATAAAATAATTAAAAATAAGGAATCTATAGCATTGCCAGCTGGTGTACACTTTTGTTTGAAACTTCCACGAGGAACATATTCACCAAGTTTCAGGTTAATCTATGTGACGGTTCTGGAGAAGTCGAAATTATCGAAAACGCACCAAAAGATCATAAAAATTAGAAAAAAAATGCAGTGTCACTTAGTAAAAACCTGAGAACGAGAGAGTTTGTACCTTGAGGGGTATGCGTGAGTGCATTTGATTGCCTATGATTTTCATTTCTTCAATAATATTTTAGCTTCATTTTTTTTCAGTGAAACTTTCCAAATCTGTATTAATTAATCTTTAAGGGATGGTCAGTTCCACTAGGGTGCTACTCGTTTTCAAGTCAATCATTTTTCGGCATATTCTGTGACTATTTGAGCAGAAGTAGGGTCTACAAAGCCATTTTTAAGTCATCCTGGCACGTTGTAGCACAGCTATCCCGTTAAGATACAGACATGGCCCCAGATGACCGTGTCGAGTTAGTCATGGTTCTGTCCTTCACTAGTGTCCCTCAGGGACATTCCAAATTATATCCACACTAAATGTGAGTCTAGATATGAACTTCGAGAACTTGATGTATTTCCGATGTTTTTCTTGGGGGGGGGGGGGGGGGGGGAGGGGGAAGCGTATCTCTTTTATACAGTTTCTATTCACTCTACCTAAATTTGTAATACTCTGCGAATTGGATTCGTAAAGTTGCTCAAATATTTCTGTACTTTATCAACCAAACACGCCAGCAAAAGATTCCTAAGTGCACTTTGTGCCATTCACAAAGTAATGTGTTCTTGCATGTGTATATAATTCATTTAGAGCCAATAACATTTAACATGTGTCTATACTGTACGTCCGAAACGTGTGTATGCTTGTATTCAACGAATTATCAGGACATGTAGTAATACCCTTAAAACTCGGGTAAGGGATGGATGTACCCATGGATTTCATTAAAAAACTGATAAATCTCAGGAGTCTTATGTAACACCACAAAATTTAACAATCCGAATGGTCTCCATACATTTAAATCAGTACTTTATTTCATACTGCCATCACATTTGAACCAATTAAAACCAGATATATCAAATTTTCTTTTAGAAAAGAAATGACAAAATATTATATCATATTATCAACAACATAGTTTTTCATACTTTTATACTTGCAATTGTTGAAAGAACAAAGAATATTTCATTCAAATAGAATATACTTTACTCTCTCGCTCACTCTTCCTCTCTCTCTCTCTCTCTCTCTCTCTCTCTCTCTCTCTCTCTCTCTCTCTCAGTTCCGCTCTCTTAGCAGCCACCAAAAGCGAAATTAAGGCTTTGCAAGAAGCATTGCCTCACAGGTAGAGGGTAAAAAGTTAAGTCAGGCGTCATACCTGGCAAACTAATGGAGGCTCAGATAAGCTAACACTAGAAATTATTGTTTGTTATTAGTTTTAAAATCAATAAAGGACAAAAATGTATATGTGTAGAAACAAGTAAATTGCTCAGAATAATGTTATTGTTTTACCATAATTACATGATAGTCTTAACTTAACTACCAGAAAGTTAACCGTGGGATCAGATTTTATGCATGAATGCCATTTCTGCCCATGAGCTTGGCATCAACAACGTTGGGGTTGAAGTTCGGCAAGTAAAATGGAATTAAACTCGCCATTTTGTCCAACATAACCACATGGTAATCACAGTTTATGTAAAGGCATGGTTTACAGCAGTGTTTCCTCCTAAATAGACTGATCGCTGCCTCTTAGTGTCCTTGAACTACAATTTAGGACTGAAAAAGGTGAGTCAAATTCGGAGTTCTACTCTGTTTATAATAGTAAAAGAAAACATTCCAAGTGGCATACATACTACCAATAGCCAAGGTAAACATGACCAACTTCCTGATCGTTCTGTCATTTCATCCAAAGGGCGACGGTGCAGCTTTATTACCCTTACTATAAATACAGTAGTATAGACCTCGGGCATACCATGTGCAGGAGAGATAATACAGGGCCTGGCCTGCTTAGGAGGTAGCAAACAATGGTAATCAGTGTCAAAGAACTGCTTACATTACTTTGGGTTTCACGTAATTGGTATTTCTTGAGGATGATGAGTATGCAGTGCCCGGCCAAGCCGAGAGTTTCATCCACCACATAAACGACGTGGGCTTACCTAGTTTTCAACGTGGTTAATCAATTGACCACCTCCAGAGACACTCAAGGTGTGGATTAAAACTGCCTTTTCACCTGAGCTTTTCACTATGAGCTTGGCCAATATCGTCTCAATCAATGTAAGCATATATACATAGGTCACTTGGCAGCACAATCATTTCAAGGACGAAGTTTTATGGCAAATGAAGGGTGTTCAAAGAGTTTCCTTTACATGCTTGATACATAGTCATGAAGGAAAGGGACACAGACCAGACATTATTATAGTATAATAATTCTATTTTGTTGCCACATTGAGGACACTTTTACAGGAGCATCACCAACTGAAGTGGATGTACTGGACTGACACCTGTTGACACTCCCCTGTGACATCCAAAAATGAGCTTCTGATTTTCACGTTTCAGAAAGTACATGAAAAGCATCATCACAGGTGTTGAAATACCATCTGGCAAAATATTGACAGGCTCAATGGCAACATGACAGATTGTCCTGTAAGACAAACTCACCAAGTTAACATCACTGTCCCTTGAGATTTCTTGAGAAGAATAGTGTTGCTGGGCTGTACTCGATCTATGTTCATTCGTGTTGAGCAAACACCTGGAGAGAACACCATGTATACCGCTACTACCATTGCCACATTGACATGCCCAAGAACGGAATTATCTGGGTTCATACAAGTTCATTATATTTCAATAACTTATTTACCTTTTTTGCAAAGTAATATTTGATAAGGTATTTCTGGTGCTTAAACACACATGTTAATATTTTTAGCTTTTGTCTGTATATTATGCATCGTTAGCCATACTCTGATGTGCCAATTAAGTAGATGAAAAATCAGATGTTGGGCGAGGGTCAATCCTTTGCCTCTAATTTGTTGATTTGTCTGAAGTGTACAAAAGCCATACTAATATACACATATACGATTTACTGATGATTAGGTGCACTGAATCAGTTTAAAATACTACATCTATAATCAATGGTTCAGAAACGCTACTCTTAAAAGCAATGAATATTCATTGTTATTCCTCTTGAGACATGACAATACTACATTTTGGGCTTGGTTTTCGGTGTGGACGATGCGGTACAAGCACGTGTTGTTATAACGGTCAATTGCTTGCTTGCGTGCTTGCTTGCTTGCTTGCTTGATTGATTGATTGATTGATTGATTGATTGATTGATTGATTGATGTATAAAACATAGAACGGACAATGATTTGTAATTTGGATGGAAAAACGACATCCTGGTTAGGATGGCCTTCAAGTTGAGTTGTTCAGTCATTGTCCATATTATGTTGAGGGCTTTATGGCGGCACTTCTCACAATCTTAAGTACACATAATGACTTAATTTAAGGCAAAATTGTCAAGTAAAAATTAAATGCGTAGCTCTTACACAAATCTAAGCTTGTAAAAATTAACGCAAATCTAACTTGAAAATAAATGCTACAAACAGTAGTACTACAATGCAGAGACCTCGCTATATAGAATGGCAACATAAACTAAACATAAAAAAACATCAGTAGATAACTACGCATATAAAATTCTAACAAAGACATTCGGCAGCGCACAATATACGGGAAAACTTTGATTACTAAAACGATTACCATTAAACTTGCTTACAAACACACGAGAAAGACACGAAAGATAGTAATTGAACAATTTGCCGAAAAAATAAGAAGATGGAATGTCTTCAATATTTCATTAATATGGGTAATTCAATTAGGCATAGACTTGAAATCTCCCCTTTACCTGCTTTTTGTAAGCGTTTTTTCAAAGGTCCTGTGTAATCAGTTCTATACATATTTTCAAGAATTTAATATATTCTGTAACAAGAAGCACCTTCTATGGCTGCATATTCAGTTGAGCCGACTGGCTGGTCAACTGAATATGTAACCATAGAAGGTGTTGATAAAATCATAACTGAAATGAATAATGACAAATTCCTTATATTTGTTTTTCCTAGATCCATCTAAAGCTTTCAATACCTTAGATCATAATATACCGATGTGAAAATGAAATTACTGTGGTATCAGGGATACATCAGCCAAAATCTTTCAAAGGTACCTGACATATCTTTTACAGCATATTGAAGGGATATTCGCGTTTCTACTGAGAACAGATGGAATCCCAAAAGGCTCAATTTAAGGACCACTGCTCTCCATAATTTCCATTTATGACGTAGCTGAAGCTTGTAGCATTTTAAAATTAGTATTGATGTTGATGTTTCTCCTTTAACAACCAAATATTAAACCACCGTCATGCTTAATCAATTCTTCAATTTTGACAAAACTCTTATAACCCCTCATATTTCAATAAACTAGGTATTGTAAAACAATCACTCAATGGTTGGTCACAGTACAAAATAATAAATAAGTTAAACTAAGCTTTTATGAAAAAGCAAGAAAACTAAGGTTATTATTTCACACCGGTTCAATAAAATATATTCGATACCAAACATTATCATAAACCGAATTGCAGCTGAACATGTGCATTTTAAAACTTCCTTGAGATAATTAAAAAACCAAAAAATTTTATGACAAGTTGCACATATTTATACTCACGCAAATGAAGTTTTGAAGAGATCAGACATCCTCAACAACAACAAAAAAAAGCAAGAAAAAAAGAAACGAATGCACATGACTACTAAATTGGCGATTCCTAATGTGTAGTCAATACAATGTACACATTGACTCACTTTATACAGGAAGTACTTTGCCTAAAATCGATTTTGAGGTAAGGAATTACTATAAATCACCATGATTTGTTACGTTGTTAATTTTTACATCCATCATAATTTTGTTAATACCAAGCTCAGTAATATTCTGTTCAAAAATCCGTTGCAATTAAATACAGAAAGGAATACATACAATATTAGAAGAGAAGAAACTTTATTCTCTTTAAGATATAACCACACTTGTTTTAATATTGATAAAACAAATCTAATGACTGTATAAAAAACATAAACTTAGGGCATAAATGGCGTGTCTCACTATGCCAAAATAATGTTGATTTTATAAATTTCAAGATGAATGCACAATTATACACACAATTGCATTTGTGTATAAGATTTCATGCTTGGTCACACTGCAATATCACAACTAGTCTGAGATCGTCAATGTGACTGTCCCATAATAATAACCCAGTACTTCGACTTCCGTGCGAATTCGTTTTCACTTTCTTCTTTAATTGACAGGTATTGCATTTTGATGACTGGCTCATACAATACCGGCCAAACTTGCGCTAGAGTAAATCTCGGATATCATAAATATGTTTTCTGCTTACATACATGCATAATTTTGTGGACAAATGAAGTTGAGTCTGAGTAAAAATAGGAGTCTGAATACTGAATTTAACATTTAGGCGACTGTGTTTGGCACATTTCAAGATTGCTGCCCATCTCGATTTGACAGTGGGTAATAATTTTCCTACAATAGATTAAATGGATGGCACCTATGTTATTCATGCTCTGTATATACTACATTTATGTTAGTTTAGCCCATCAAGCAATTAAATTAAATATAGTGCAGGGTCCAGTTGGTAAATTGATACAGACACTGTAAAATAATTTATTCATCCATCATGACAGGCTTAGTGCTGACTTTGATTTGATTCGATTGATGTTTGATAGGGATCATGAGAGTAACTGTTTTTAAAATGTATAAAACAGTTCTAATGGCTCCCTTTAGTATTTTTAGTAATGTTGATTGTTGTTCAATGCATTAATATTTTAGATGAACAATTCGTGTATTTTATGCCACTTCATATGTGCGTGAATAATCAAGTATGCCGGACACTACATTTTGTACGGTGGCAGCATTGGTTTTGTGTTACATGATGTAAGCAACCAATGAAAGATGCAGGTTTTGCTTAAACCTCTGGATGCGCCATCTGTCACATGTTGGCAGAAGCGCGACGTTACCTGAAATGTCACATACATTTGACATGCTAGTAGTGCTCACAGTTACATGCTCCTAACCTCAAATTACGTACTATTGGTTTTATGATTGGTTTGAAATGCTTGTCAAGAGCAGCGTTAACTATTCTAACTCTACATATGAACTCTACTAAGATACTCAAGACATATACGCAACATCCAGGCTTTTCACACAAAGAGAGTGGAATATAGACATATCTCACCTGGTTCAGTGTCAAGATGTGACTAAGGTAAGATCTCTCATCGGAAATGTCTTTTGTTTTCCCTTCTAATATTTATTCCGGTAGTGCACTGGCGAATTTTATTAGCACACACTTTTGATTTTTGTTTGATTGATACAAATTGTATTACTTTTTATATACAAGATACTTTTTTTCCCGACTGCGTTTCCGTCCACTAAATATGGGTAAGAATAAACAGCCCGTCGCTATATGAGGTAAAACATAGACAGACCTTTGTGGTGATAACATTGAGACAAAACCGCCAGTCTCAAAGTGCATTCGCTATCAATTATCTTGAATAAAATAGCCTCAGCTAAAGTGTGTACCCACATTAGCATGCATGACACTGAAAGAGTATACCCGATGCAAAGATTGGGTTTCATGTATGCCCCCCCCCCCCCAAAGATTACAGCCACAATGCTTCTAATAGTCGCACCTGTTTGTACCGACGTGCTTATTGCAAGGATCTCTGATTGACCAGACGTTCGGAGCGTGAGGAGAAATCATCATATGTTGTGGGCATTCTTTCACATATTTGGCCATGCAATAGAATCTAAAGATATCCACTTTTATTACTTTCAGTCGTATCGGATCTTTCACAATATATGTATCGACATACATATTTACATATTCTCCAATCATGGCGTCCCCCAGTTGGTGTACCACTCTTACATATGAACTGATATTGTGCTTTTTCTGAAAAAAAAAACATGTAATACATTTTATATTTAGCATAGCGAGACTCATCACTGTCATCGTAACATGATCGTACGCTACATAATGTCCAAAGTGAGATATACCTTCTGCCTCACATCGGGAAAATGGTGACCACATACAGTCACACTTAGGTGATTTCAACTCGGCAAAAACACACATTATTTTTACATGTTCCAGACGTTTTGAAGTCACTTTCAGCTTCCTTCCACATATAATAGTTCTTTGCTGAACACTGTAGGTGTTCGTTATTGTGTTCCCCATTGGAGTCTCTTCCCTGTGTAATGCTGGAAAAGGTACAACTATCATCATCGATTAACCCGAACAGTCTGATATCCCATCACGCAGAAGACTACAACGCCCTTCTATCCCCAGTGTTTCAAATGTCCATAATGGCTGCGGTCAGTCATATGCACCTATGCATGTACAGTATTTAAATAAACGTAAAAAATGTTAGAATTATATGACGGCATTCGTGTCATCCCTCTGCAAAGGTACCCACTTAGTTTATACAATATTCTATGCTACTTTATGTGACCACTTTTGGAGCTGAAAAATAGGTGGGCTCTCGAAGTGTCGGACAAATGTACATATAGTTTTCGGACTCTTGTTTTGAGTATGGTATGTGAAGGTGCATCAGATCATTTTAAAATATAATGGCTCTTTACTCTAACTTTATTGTATTTTGCAACGTCATTATCACAAAGGAAAAATATTGCAAGATTTACTGCCAGGACAAGATCTCTTAATTTTCCTGCATTTCTCTCGTTACATGTTTACCAAATATTTATAATATATGAAAATAAAGGACAATTTACAATTACAAAAACACACAGCAAACATCAACAATGTGAACACAGTTCTTACAAGGATAACGGAAGCATTTTAAGAAAAACACAAGCCAGGATTTGTAAAACGCGAAAGCGGGGCTGTATCATTCTGTACAAATGCAGACAATGCAAACTAATAATATATGCCTTTATTATTGTATACGAAATCATCAGAAATAAACACTTAATTCTATAGTGTTTCAAGCATGCATAAGACACAAGGGTAGGAATACACATTCAAGGCACGTCTTTAAAATAGAAAGCAGAGAAGGAGGAGGAAGAAAAAACACTATCTCGCAGATGAAAAAGAAAAGGTAAGCGAGTCAAACCTCATCGTTACACAGCTTATGAAGCAGATAGCATTTTAATTGCTTTGTGCTTATGTGTGTTGTTGCTGCCGGTGGTATTGCTTTATTAAATATATACTTGTATATATTCTTTTAGGCATCCGAAATATAAGTTCATATTTTAACCCCTGAAACCAGAGTAAATATTCCGAAGACAAAAGATGCAGAATATGAATAAAATTCAGATACCTCGATTTTTGTTAGCAAAATTCTGACTTATGGTGAATTTCCAGTGTTATTTAATGTACACAGGGGGTATTTTTAAAACACTTACAAATTTGCAGGAAGACATTGTTTGCCAAGCACAAAAAACATGCATTGTTCCAAAAGGTACAACTAATAACACTGAACCTTTATCAAATACAAGATTGGTAAGTTGGAATGACCTCTTTAAATACTAAATTCAATATTCTGCACCAATATTGTTCCATTTTGACCAAAGATATAAAATATTTGCTGGTGGAAATTTTAAGCAACATTGCAATTGGAATAAGCAGAATTTTCTTGACTGATAACTCAAAGTCAGATATTTCAGAGTACATGTTTTATGTGTGATCTTTACAATGGAGTATTTCCGTAAATACAATTTCCTTAATAAAACAGAAAATGCTTTCAAAATATAACACTACTAAATTCCAAAAGCAAATTGTATATGTTAAAAGCATACAGATTAAAGCATGCAAGAGTAATTATGAGTCAAAATGGAATGACTCCGCTCAATAAATATTTTCAAATTAGGTAATTAAATGGACGGAAAAAACCCACCCATCCGCAAGGGACAAAATGCAGGTTATGGCCCTTTTCTACTTCTTGCAGTTTATGTTTCAGTGTTGTTGCTTAGCCGACACAATATACCTTGATAATGGTACACATGTGGGACACAATAACACACTATTCACTGTGACATGTTTGAATTTGGAGACCAGTTCTAGCATGATAATAAGCCTGGTTATAAATATCTTGTGTTCATAATAACACCATCCCCAGGTTCTACACATATACGTCAGATACATTTCAATTAAAGCTCACTGCAATAGTCCTTTTGATCGTAAAACGCTGTCTTGCCCATCCTGCTCACGGCTGTGTCATCAATTTATTAAATTATAAGGAAGATAGAATTGTATTTAGATACCCATAAAAACTACTGGGATTATCGCAAAAAAGAGCTTATGATACAACTTGTATATTTTCAGAGAATAAGGAAAACAGAGTAAATTATCAGTTTCAGTAATTTTGGCCTTGCCAGCTACATTACAAATTAATAGCACTAATATTTAGTACGTGATGAACCACCATGTGCTTACATGGCCACCTCTTTGGCACGTCACTCACTATTTACCCTGTCTGACCTTTACACCTTCCTGAGTATTTACCTGATCCATCCATGTATTAATGATTGTCGTTATTTCTGCTGTGCGTATCCTTGAACAACTTGATATCGCTTGTATGACCCGTTATCATTTTTTTTCAATTTTTGCGGGCTGTTTTTATGTTTTTTTCTAATGATACGCATAGGGATTTTCTCTTGTTTCGTTCTCTCTATGATAGAGGTCTGGGTCTTTCTTCCATAAACGTAGACAGAGTCCAATGATACAAGTTTTTTTGCAAGCAACCTAGCATATGTGACACCAATCAAGTACTCAGTCATGTCCGTCAGCTAATATTTGTTGGTAAAAATCTGACTTAACCTCATATAGACTGGTTATACAACTTGGGTCACAATGTAACCTGGTTATACAGATATGTAACCTGGTTCACAATGTTTTCTCAGGCAACTGTTGAGATCCAGCTTATACATCACCACCATGACAATTTATGTCCTTTTTATGGTGTGTTCTAATTATTTATGGACTACTGCATTACACTTATTTGAGTACTCATTTGTTAAGTTATTTATAAGCGTAAAGATTGATTATTTATTTATGACTTAGCTTATTCACGACAGCGTTCGGTGTAAATGATGGTAAGCAAGAAAATGCCTGCATGCATTGCAATGTATAAAGTACCTCCCGCTTCCCTCTTGTTTTCAGAATAGAGTTTAAGATAATATGTTGAACATAATTTTGCTGAACTCCCAATACATCTGACAAAAAGACCGTTTAATATTAGTGTGCAGCTTAAAATCCAGTTTACACTGTAGTGTTTCTGTGACCTAAATGAATTAAGGTGCACTTTCTAGTGACCCATCATCACTTGATATATTTAGACATGGGCTCAATAGTTGTCACGTGATCAGTAAAAGTAATAAATTTACTGAAATAGCCAAGTTACTTTGCAAAATGGCTGTTCTGAAAACTGAAAATTTTACCAGATATGAACATTGTGCATGGGAGCAGAAATGCAATACCACCCAGTCAATCAATTCCATACCAGTATACTTACCTAGATTAAAGACTGACAATTGCATATTTATATTCTTCGTGAAAAGAGCTGTCGTTCAAGTACCAACATGCCTGTAGTCTTATGTCAATAGTTCTGGAACTGCCCAAGGCCTGTGACCATAGTATAGAATGGGTTAACTGGATCATCATTTACCTGATGTGATGCTGTCTAGACCCGCTGCACTCCAGGTGGGCGGAAATGTATACATAGATCTATATGTCACATATCTACCTGACTTGTGCCAGCCTGGAAGGGACACCTATAGAAATATCTGCAATAATTGACATAATTATCATCTTCCAGCTACTCTAAAAGTTTGATACCCAAGTGGGTTAGTTGTCTGAGCATAATGTATTGCCCATATCTCAGACACAAATGAAGCTGTCCTTGTATAGATATATTGTTTATGAATATCAAACGCCACAAGCCACACCATATGCTTGTAGTTGCAATTGCATAATATCCAGCACTGACAAAAGTATATCTTTTCTTATTCAATTTCAAGCGAAATACGGAAGGAAAAAAAATAGGGTCTGGTCCCGATTCGCATTATTAGTAAGGACAGCAGCTGTTTCAGGTGATAATGTCTCCTGCCGAAGTATCAACCATTCGGCGTAAAATGTCCAGTTTCTTGTTACTGCACAGCATATCCCATGCTCTATTGGGACCAGTGTATACAATCTGTGCAGAGTCCAAGAGGTATGCGTACATAAAAGAATGGCAAACACGCCTTAATACATCACTGAAACCAACGATATACCAAAGTTCATATTTCACATAAAGCATATTTTTTTTTCCAGCGGGGTCTCTGCAACAAATACACAGGGGTGTATCGTGGACGCTGACCTCTTGTGAAAAAAACAGCCATACAGACTCTTGCACATAGATTTCTACAGAAACATGTTATCTTGCGTTTTAGCACGCGGCTTGTAATTTGATACTCTGGATTTGGAAATTATTGTTACACTCCCTTGTACAGACAGTGATGGGCACTGGGTAAAGGTATCATTCCTGTCAGGTGCAAAGATATCACAATTAGTGATTTAACATTGATCTAAAATAACAAATATAATGCACTCTTAGTGATCAGGTTAATGTCTACAAATCCCCAGATTTGTGATTTCAAACAATTCATTTTACCAGATTTCATTCATCTTCAAACAAATAGGATGTACATTTTAACAAATATACATCTGTTGACTCAAGATACAGAAAATCTTGAATCATTAATTATTACGGAATGTGTATCACTTGCAAAGCAAACCTAACCTCGTGTTGGCTCTACTCCGCGGAGGTTTGCCCTTGTTTAACAAAGTTATAGTTTCGGCGTTGGAAAGTGGCTGATTATGGTTACCTTCCTAAAGGGCTGCACTGCCCTAGGGATCAGGTGTGCAACTGGCCAAAGTGATAATGCTCAACTTCCTGATTGGCGTTGCAGTCTGACGGGATGATCAGAGTGTACTTTTATATCACTTAACATGCATACAATGCTGTCAAAGAATGGCACACCCGTAGAGAAAGCAAGGGGCTTGGCCTACTTTGGAGTTAAGATTGTGTAATTGCCTTGAGCCTTTTTATTCAAAGTTGTATCTCTCTCTCTCTCTCTCTCTCTCTCTCTCTCTCTCTCTCTCTCTCTCTCTCTCTCTCTCTCTCTCTCTCTCTCTCTCTCTCTCTCTCTCTCTCTGTGTATGTGCGTGTACCTGTGTGTGCAATCACTTCCTTGTTGACGCGCTATGCAGGAAACAAGGAAAAGAGACGCTCGAAAACACGTAATCTTGCAAAATAAATACATAGAATGTGGGGATCAAGTAAGGACAGACATTGAGGGCAGGATTAGATCATCAACAAATATCCGGAGCAAAGGAAAAAAGTAACTCATTCACTCGCCTTGTAAGATATTCTATATGTTTTGTTACAGTACTTACCGTGAAGTGTGCCCTCAAGCACGAGCAATGCTGTCATCTTGAAACAGGCGACCGACAGGATTCCACTCGTATAATTGGAATAAACCAATATGAACAATAAGGTGTAGTTGGCCTTCATGTCACCATACTGTACAAGATTGTAGCGTCATGCTGGACTAACATGGGGATCAGGAGTCAAATGCTGCTAATGTAGTCAGGCTTGTCACCCGCTGTTTCCTGGAGGGGTTTCCGATTTTAGGGTAATGATACTGTAAGGGGGCTCTTTAGTGACGGGGGGGGGGGGAGGGGAGGGGTAGAGAGTTTGCTCTCCTCCCAAGGCAAAAAATTTTGAACATTTTTTAAACGAAATATAGCACTCTAGGGAGTGGTTGTGTCACTTTTGTCAGTTAAGATCAATGATTTCTAGCGCCAATTTGACCGTTGCTTGCTAGCTATACCTTTTGTTCAGAAATATTCGTTCAATAAACTCAAGTTATAGATGGCTGGCAAAAAGCTCCTCAACAGGCATTTTGACTTTGATGGCTCCCAATAGCGTATTTTTGAAATGGTCTAAATTTATAAGGTTAAAGTATAAATTCAATGTATGCCATTTTTATGGTTTCAACGTGGAAGAAAAAAATGTAATTTTCTGTTTTTTTGCGAATGTTCCTTTTAAGAGTACATTAAATCTGATATTTCACAAGTTGATAAAGACAAGAGTAGAAAATGGCGTTGAAATAAAAATACGTTTCCGAATGGTAGTGTACAAATAGAGCAAGTTACTATTTTTCAGCATAGTTTGCATACATCGCACATATGTCACTAAATATACTTCTGAATGCATTAAGTAATGTTTACATTAAAAAGGGAATATACAAAAGAATATTTTAATGGATGTATTTTTCTAGATAAAAAGACACTTTTTTGCGTGTCAAAGAAAGCCTGTTTTCCATGGTTGAGCCTCCCTGCCCCTCTTTTTTGCTATTTGTGGCATAAACACGGTATTTCGGCCATAGCGTGCGCCATGACCAAGCCATCACACATTAAAATTTCTTAAAATCAGGGTCCTCTGGGAGAAGAGTTGGTCTACACTGAAGTAATTCCTAGGTTAATAAAACGAATTAATAATTAAACTGTAATTACAAGTTAAGCACCCTGACTCTTGTCAATTACAAAATATCAGATAACGTACCTTATTTAATCACGAAAATATGTATGTCTCGATTACAGTACATGCATTTGAATGGACTTTCATCAGCTGAGAAATTACTAAATTATACCAATCATGATCATTTGTGGTAACCCATTTTGATAACCACTAAATTTGTGGTTAAAATGGGGAAGGACACAGCTTATTTTTATTTAAAATGAGCAAGTGCTGTATCTTAGTTAAGTGCAATGCTGTTAGGAAATACTTCTTGAAAGATGTTGCACTTTCCCAAATTACAAAGACTTCTGGCTAACAGCGAAACACTTTAGAAACACAACAAACGTTGATAATACCGTTGTTAAAAAAAGGTAACATAACTGCAGAGAATAACACGTTTGTTGCGGCAAAACTGAACAAGGTACACTGTACTCTATTCTCTGACAGAAATGTGACCACATCAATTATAAGATTCGGAAAATTATAGTTTGGTCAGGAAAAGCAGACACGGATGTGGATTTGGCATCAATATTTTGTCCTCGCTATAGGCGTATGAAAGCGGGTAAATAAAAGATTGTTGAGGACTTCAGATATCAGTAGAGGTGCTGGTTCACAATGGGAAAAAGGGAAGGTTTGAAGAGCTGATGCATCTGCTAAGGTATCCGTTAAAACGTTCACACACGATACCATCTTGTATACCATCTATTAAATGGCAAACTCTTCATCAGGTACCTTCAACTAAACAAAGGCAGTGACAAAATGTGCAAGACTTTTGCACCAAGCATATTATCGGATTGCGCCTCTCAAAGCACACTCGAAATTATACAGCCCCCCTCCCCATTATATATGAGCCTGTCATTATTTATGCGCCTTTTCTTTCGATTAGATTTGGTTTGAATCGTCAAAAAATGTTGAGAGACGTTTACAACAAGTGAAATATGTGCTACATGTGGTGCATGTTCCAGCATTGAACACGCATAAAGCACCTCATTATCTGCCGAAAGATGTCAGGAACATCAATCAGGCCTCCAAATGCCCTTTACTGAACAGTAAGTTCTATATCGGTCGTAGTGCATGGGGAAGCTCGCGGACCTCACTACATTGTAATACATTGTAGATTTAAAAAAAAAAAACTTCAACAGCAGGAAAACTGTGTAATTCTGGAATATATATATATATATATATATATATATATATATATATATATATATATATATATATATATATATATATATATATATATATATATATATATATATATATATATACATGTGTGTGTGTGTTCTAAATTTCAGGACTTTGCATCTAGAACCAAATTTATTTACAATAAACCTGAGTCACGAGGATTCCAAGATGTACTTTTACTTACTATTTTGCTGTTATTATCCAGAAGTAGTTACAATGTTTGGCTTCAATAAGTTTAGAGATTTTAGATTTCTGCTACTTAATTTTATCTTTTGGCATCATTCTGTAATAATGTTCACCTTTCAGACATTTTAGGCAAGCTTGTTTTCTGTAAAGTTGAACCCGCATGGGCTATGGGTAGCAAGTAGTGGTCTACGATAGTTACAAGCTTGCCTAATTATACTTCATATCTGGTTAAGAAATATCATATTTTCATTGCTTTCTCTTAAAATAAATACAAATGACTTTATTCTTTTTTTGACTTGCCCTATACATTTTGCTGTTGATATCCAAATATTATTAGAAAGTTTGGCTACAATGATTTACATTTTTTTTTCAGACTTGTGTGTTTTGTTATTTAACTTTATCTTTTGGCATCATTCTGTATTAATATTCACTTTCAGACATTTTGGGCTTACATGCTTTCTGTCTGGATATCGGTAGCAAGCAGCGGCCTACGACAGTTTCATGTTTGACGAATTTTGCTTAAAATCGTGTTAAGAAAAATTGTTTTGGTAACATGTTTTTGGCATAAATGCTAATGACTTCCATTCTTTTCTGACATGCTTAAATGCACAATTAATCAATATCAAAAAGTCACTCAAAATTGAGAGTTGTTTTTCTAATGTCACAAACCTGACTCATTGAGACATTGACTCAGGGTTGGAAGTGAAATAGAGCTGAATTGTTTGCAGACTTTCAAAGTGAGCAGTAGGTGTCATCATAGAGTTTGCTTTACATTTTGGTGCACAATGCACCCCATCTTTAGCTGGTAAGATATTTGCCGGGGCAAGATGTTGGTTATTCAATGACACACCATCTTTCACCAGATCCTCTCACGAATTAATGATTTGCTGTGCCTTGGCGGTACCTCTTCCAGGCATAGAAGTCAAGGGTTTAGCCTGGAATGAATGCATGATATTTAAAGCCACACTGAAATATTTATGATTCAACTTCCTGAAGTAATATGTAACTAGTGGATCATTGATATTACAAACTTGTTGAATGTATAAAACTGCAAAATACATACTCTAAAGTCCATGATAATAAAGTGCTACTCTTTTCCAAATGACTGCAAGTTTGAAATAACTCCACCAAAATATTGTGATTAATTAATTCGAAAAAGCGCTCCAAAATTAAAACACCCTATGTTCAAAAAATGGTAGCTTTTCTAAGCACATTAGATAAAAAAGAAGACGGAAAAAATTGTGATTATAGGCTAGGGAATCATAACAGTGTTACATGTCAATTCGAAACAGGGATCAGCTACAAAAGTAATAAAAAAGAATCATAGGAAAATCATGGAAGTAAGCTAGTCCAATCAAGATCTGACCAGCAAAATCAAATTTCGAATCTACCAAACCAAAATATACCAGTCAAAATGGACATCCTTACTATACATGAGATAATGGTCACTAAAAATGGTTTCACAACTTATGTAAAAACGTTTTGCGGTTATAATGGCGGCCAATTAAAACGAAATGTGTGCAAAAGTCATTTATGTTAATACCAAGTTACGTGCCGTGCTGCCACAGCACCTCTAATACATGCAATACATACCATACACAATACATACATGTACATTGAACCCCAACGTCCAAGGTCTAAAATACTAGACAAGGCAAGCGAAAAATATGTGTCCATCAAGTTTAGTATCAACGCATAGTAAGCGATGGCATGAAATGCACACCAGTTTACCCTTGACTCCAGGGCCAGCAATGGCGTCATATCACTCAGAGAGCAGTTCGTAGTACAGCTTTACAACACCAGGAGCATTGCTGTCACTTAAACGCTGAAAACCTACATGAAATGCAGGAATGAAGAGAAAAATTCTGATACATCAGTTTACAAAACAATAATGCATTATCTTTTAGATTCAACACTCCATGAAGTGTGAACATGAGGTCAATGTGAAAGATCTAAAGCTGGCACTTTTCGATAACCTCTAATCACTTTTTCATATTTTTGGATAGTCTGACACTTAAACCACATGCTCCCAAAAACTCAAATGAGCGAACATAAAATTTATGAGATAATTGATCTCAAAACTTTTATTTACGCTGAAAAGTTTAAGCAGTGCCGGGCACATGGGTTTGTTTGCATGGGTATGATAATGAAACGTGTTATTGTTTGCACAGTCATTAGTCCATGACCCCTGGAAACCAATTGAGCCATTGACAAGGGTCACTCTTGGGAAACCATTTACCATGGAGAGAAAAATGGGCCAGTTCAGACTAATCACTCTCATTGTTCTGATTACTTCGAAATTTTCTATTGATGTAAAAACAAAATAGCGTAATCCAGTTAATTGTCCCCAAATATGGAAAGCTGCATTTGAACCCACACCCAAAACAAGCCAAGTGTGGCGTTCCCAAGTTAAAAAAAGTCGAGATTTGAGCCACAAAATATCCTCTTGTTTAGTGATAACATCACAGAGGTAAAAGTTACAAGTTCATTTCACACAATAATTAAAACACAGGGCAGAAGAAATGAGTATGTGTCATATTACAGCCATAAATGTGTAAGAATTGGCAACTTTTTCTTTCAAAGCTATTTTCTCAGAACCATTTTTGCTCAACCTCTTCAACTTGTATCTCACCTCACAAACGTACGAATTGCCCTGTCACATTAAAATCAACGGGCATTAAAGGAAAACAATATCATATCAAGTAATGGTTCCCAACATGTTTTTTTTCTCACAACCCTTTTTGTGACATTTGAGCAATTTACAGAAGGCAAATGAATAACCGGTCAGGACTAAATTAAAAAAAAATATATTTATGCCAATTTCAGCAATAACCATTGAATTTGATCCTGGACATGGATATATATTTTAAATTTCTTCTGATTTCAACTGGGAAAAAAAAAACAATTTCCTCTGACTTCTGCGCGAGAGCCACCATGCTGCTTTGTTGGATCTGCATGTATGGGCACCAGATGGCAGCACAAACTAAAGGATTCTTATCACACACATTAACCAATCAGATACCTTATGCACAAGGTGGTGTCACATACCAAATTTTCAGAAGCCATCAAATATATATCTATATTTAGCTCCTTCATATATGTAACATGACGAATTATTGAAATGAGCTTTTAACAGATGAATTATATTCGATCATTACATTTTAAATAAAATAAAATGAAATCAGCTAATTGACAACTGGGTGACAGAAAACAACTGCAATACCTGGCCCATCAAAACTGTAATTGGTGGACAAGGGTACCACATTGTGAAATATTGCCGAAGCAGTAACTTCATATGTAGAGACTGTGCCTGAGTTGCAAGAAGAAATAACGTATGGAAGGAAAACATTTATACATACAACATCATTTTTATGTACGTATCTTTGCAGATATATCAATGATACCAGCATTGGCTGTGCACTGTGTACTTTCCTAGGGGACTGGCTGGCAGCAAATTATCTACAGGAAAATAAAATAAAAATAGTCATATTTATTTCAGTCATTCTGCTTCCCATTGTTATGCTACGTGCTGAACTTAAACAAACAGAACTTACACTTAAAAGAGACAATACAGAGAATTCAAATTGTTTTTGAAGGTAGGTTTATGCCTGAAATTAATGACTCATTTGGCTGTAAATAAGTTGCGGCAGATGTCATATCTTATCGTCATATTTCACAGATCACCAGCTGCTTTTTAATGATGATTTATTTCAACCTGAAAACAGTTTATTATGAACTATGTGTGATGTATGCAGTTTGACTCATAATTTATCAGCCAACTCATATAACAGACACCTTCGTCACATGTATTGCTAAGTGGTCACTTCTTTTCCGATTGTATAAAACAGGCAGGATTTTATCAATGTAATTTAATGAATATCATGCTGTTTTGTTTGTTTTGTTTTTATATATTTCATTTATTTATTTATTTATTTATTTATTTATTTATTTATTTATTTATTCATTCATTTATTCATTCATTCATATATTAATTAATTGATTAATTAATTAATTAATTAATTAATTTATCTATTTATTTATTTTTAACACTGAAGGTCAATATAAAAAGGTAATAATGCAAACTTGAATTTATGAATGTGACTCTGGTTGTCGGAATATTGAATTGCCCTCAATAGATTAGTCTATATATTTTGACATATGCCAGAATAATGTGATCAAAGCATGTACAGATCTGTTTCATAGAAAAAATGACCATTTTGTTCATGGAAAGTTTATAACGTTCAGACTCAATGGCCCGCCGTAGTCAACATATGCTGTCAAGTGCATTTACACTCCAGTTTAGTGCATAAACAAATTAAAACTAGCGTCTGTCAACGTAGTAAGAATTGAAGTGTCTCCTTATAAGAATTGAAGTCTTTTTTATTGTTTAAATTAGAGAACCCGGCTGAGGGGAGTTTGTCCCCATATAAATTTTGGCCCCTGCTTTGGTTCTGTTGCATATTTATTTTTCGATTCGAACATTTTCAGAGAGCTACAAGATGAATCACAATGACTCAGCAGTTGCCAGGTCGACCCATACACATCCTTCAGGTATTGATTTAACCACATTGCACATCAGGTAGACACACCCGGAAAAGTTACCAACATTGACATTGTCGAATGTCATTCTTCTGGTATACATGATATAGGATGAGTAGCCTATATCATGTGGGCCTAACAGGTCTTCTGTTATTATTTTTTCATCGTTCATGGGAGGTGTGCATAAGATTAACAGTACGTAATTTCAAAAACAGCAGCATCACCAATTAAATTTTACATGGAACCTACAGCATTTGTTGAAGAGTCCTGCTGTGTAGTGTAAATATACCACTGTGTGCACAACATGACAGACCCTAATATCATAATTCTAAAAATGAATTCTGTCTGTTTCGGTTCGTTTAGCCTGTTTAGTTTTTTTTTCATTGTGATTGAAGAAGTATTCCATGCAAAAAACATTGTACGGCCGTGCAACTTTAAATCACCGCGAAGCGTTTAATTTTATTTTATTTTCACAGGTGACTAATTATTAACATTGGCGTCATCCATTAAAACTCGCATTCTCTGCGGAAAGGAATGATGGCACTTATCAAATGTTCAAGTGCAAAAACAGCATAGACTTAAAGTGCTCCTTGTGAAACCTATGGATTACACAAAAAACATGACTGTGCAGCAATTTTTAGCATTATGTTCATTTTCCATAAAGTAACTGACCGTATATGGATTTAAAACTCATCCGGAGTTGAGAAAGGTAAATATATGTTGGCCGCCTCTTTTCAGAAATCGCCATGTCATCCTGGCGGTACCTTTTAGAGGGTACTTTTTGGTTCAATCTTAATCCATATCCCGTGCCGAAAAAAGTGAGAAAAAGTTGCATTTAAAAAAACACAAAAACAAAAAAACTAAGGCTTTTCCCTTACCTTTGTTTACGGATTCCTTACCATTTTACTACAACTTCCATAAAATTTCTTGAAACATATTACATTTCCATCCTTTTTACCTGCATTTCCTTATGTACGCTATATGTACATGACAAGAAAATGGAAAATCCACTTTGAAACACCGAAGTGGTGATTTGGTGGTTTTTAAAATCCAAAATGCACGGTTTCTGAAAATAATTTCATGTCTTTCTCCTGAAATCCTGGTAAATGCCATAAATTTGAGTCTTGAAGTTACATATATACCCATCAGACAGTTGATATCAGCCCCTGAAATGAGTGTTTTCCTATTTGCTGTATGAGCCGTCTGACTCAAGAGCAAGGCTTTGCTGAACATGGTGTCTTAATGGTGCTGTCAGCATAAATCTTGACTAACCTTCTGAAAAACCTCTTGTGACGAAAGAGATTTGCTGTTAAATATATAGACTTTCATACTCCTAGTGGGGAATTATACCTTGAAGGACCTCCCAAGATCACCAGTTCGTCTTGAAATTATATCTTGTGCTCAAAGTTTTAAGTGCTACATCATTTTGGTTTACTAATAGATTTGAATCATTTCATATGATGTTTACTATAAAATTCAACTGACTCAAGGGCTAATGCAGTGATTCCACATTATTTGTCAAGATGAAAAAAAGAAATGAGGGATAGGAGAAAAATATCACCCCTATGCAATATTCTAAAGTACCCAGTATCATGGTAATCATATTTGTATGCTTCAATTTGCAAAGCATATTGACTTGAATATTATACATGTACCTAAACCATAATCCACCACTTTGCAAGACCAATACATGTAAGTAAAATAACACATGATACAAAGGTAAGTGGCCATGGAAAAACTGCTTCATGTGTTAAGTTAAAGACTAAAAATAAGAAAATGCGATCTCCTGAGCACAGGTAATGTGTATGCATAGTTGATCTACTTGTGCCTCTTGCCATCAACTTCTTGAGATAGCAAAACAGTTTCTATGATTTTTTACTATGATGCACAGATCAACACAGGCACGGAGAACTGATTTGTGTGTCCGGCTGGTTTTGACCTTCATGTATAGATAATAGCAATTTTGCAGTTTTTCCGCTGTTGAACTGATATGGGCAGATTGTCTACGTCATGGAAGGTATAACTGTCAGACACAAGGTCTGCATTGCACTGTGGAACCTCTTCCAGATCATCCGTTCCCGTCAGTTGCCGAATTAACACTTCACGAAAGTCAAGGTTAGAGGGGACTGTAAAACAAATTGTCATTAAACAGGGAGCGAAAAATCCTATGATCCTGTTGCTTGAGACAAGCAAAATCCTTTTGGGACAGGTGACTATCTAATTGCACTTGTCCTATGGACATATACTTTCTTATTTGCAAAATTCACAATCTGGTAAATGTCAAATTGTGTTGGCGTAACATACTCATAACCTCATTGTTCATATGACATAATGATTTCCATTAAAACATGCTTTTTAAACCAAACATTGTATACACTTCAGCTGCACAAGTATTATTATGAGGGAGGAAGGCACTTGAACATCTTGTGTCACCTGTCCTAAAACCAAGTAATTTAAACCATTTTTCTCGCTGGCTATATCGAAGCAAACATAACTAGAGAGTTATGTGAATAGCCCGTGCTCAGCTGACCTTAGCTTGTTCACAATATCTAAGTTGCGACAGAATATACCTGTGTTGAGCTTTGGCTCAGTGCATATGACATTTAGATATATTTCTAAGATCGCCTATAGAAAAACCATGAAAAATATAATTTTTTACAAGCTTGAGAAATTGAAGAATATTTAAAGAGAACTTTGAAAAAACATTGCTACTTGGTGGAGAAAACATATGATATTGAGCACTGTAAACATGTTTGTTCGACGTTTTCAAAAAAGGAACATATCTGCCAAGTTTCAGCTTAATCTGATCGACGGTTCTGGGGAAAAAGCTGCAAATAGCGAAAACACACCAAAAATCATTACAAAATAGAAAAAAATTGCTGTGCTAGTTAATGAACAGTTCAAACTTTGCCATCATTCCGCCATTTTCTCACGTATTTCATACTGAATGACTAATTATTTGCCTGTTGACACAATAAGTCTCTCATATTTTCCGATCTAGACATTGCCTTCTGAACAGATCTCCACTCAAGTGCGTTGGCCAAAATACGGAGCTAGTTTGCTTCAGAAGTCATGCATCATACAGCCGCTTAAATTCAAAGAGAGAGAGAGAGAGAGAGAGAGAGAGAGAGAGAGAGAGAGAGAGAGAGAGAGAGAGAGAGAGAGAGAGAGAGAGAGAGAGAGAGAGAGAGAGTATCTCGCCGCTGTTTGTTTATGTATAAGAAACACGAGTGGCGAGCTCACATATATATGACTATTAATATTTTTTTTTATAAAATTACATTTAGGGCATCACAGCAGGTTTAACAAACGCTATGTCCCTCATACATTGCATACGTTTTTTTTTCTCTTCACTCAGTCATTTTTTCATTTTTTTATGTCTGATAAATATGCGAAAAGTGTCAGAATGAAGTTTTTCAAAGAGTAAACATGGAACATCACGACACTTGGTTAGAATGTCGACCAGGTCGAAAGATAAAGTAACGGCGAAGCTTGTGGTACCACATAAAGTATTACGGAAGACAAACATATGTATATATCATAATTGCAAGTTTGAATTTTTTATTATGTGGTATGGGGGACCTCGACCTCCTATTTCATGTTTACTGCGCGAACACACTCAGAACTCAGAACTCAGAACTCAGAACTCAGAACATATTTGTTTGACAGCCAGTAAATAAGAGACATACACAACACAGAGTTAAAACAAGAAAGATTGGTACCAAGAAAAATACTGCTCTCATGCGAAACAAAAATCAAGACTGTCAGGATGACCCCAGCTAAGGATTGCAAATCCGCTAACCCTGGGGCCACCTGAGGTAATTCACTTAGATATGTGCAGCACTTCAAGCTAACAAAATGTGTATGGAGATACACTCAATTGTAAAACAAACGTTCATTAATTATTACATATATAGCAGCTTGGTATGGTACAGTGTTCTTGATAACTATTTATACAAAAGGATTTTACATATGTGGAAAAACCATGGTATGAATGTGTAAATATTTTATCTTTGATGCATGCAGGGGGGGGGGGGGGGGCGGTGCTTATTACTAAATTTGAAATATAATGTCTAATGCAGTTTTTATTTTTTGATTTGGTGGGTATTGGGATCATGGCCCTTCCTCTTGGGCGAGTGTTGTAAGCATGAGGAACATGGGATTCCTGGAATATGTTCAATAAATAGTCAGGCACCTCCTTCTTGTTATACCTGTAATAGAATTTGAGGGCTTTTACTTTAAGTATGTCATGCAATTTTAAAATTCCTAAATGTTTGAAAAGTGGATCTGTATGAGCAAGGTAAGATAAATTACACATTATACGTACTACTCGTTTTGCAATAAAAAGATGCGACCCTGGGAAAAACCCCATGCCAAGATAGAATAATTCAGGTGAGATAAAAATAGAGCATTGTTCATTATAAGAAGAGTTCTAGTGGGCACATACTTGTGTATTCTTTTCATAATGCCGATCACTTTAGATAATTTATTTCCAATTTTGCTTAAATGAGGGGACCAGTTTAAATTTTTTTGTACACGTAAACTAAGGAAATCAAAAACATCTGTTCTGTCTATTGGGATACTATTAATTTTTAAACCGAGGTTGAAATTAATTTTTCTCTGTCGAAAGTGGTATAACACATATTTCGTTTTTGCAATATTTAAAGATAATTTATTTGATCCCAACCCATTATAGATATTTTGGAGTTCCAAATTAAGTGAATTAGGTATGTCACTTGTTTCACAAGTATGGGATGTGGTTGTAAATGAGCAAAGGGAATTGATTAATGTGGTGTCATCAGCATACAAAATTGATTTAAATTTATTTGATGCCATGTGTATGTCATTAGTATATATGATGAACAAGAGAGGCCCAAGGATTGATCCTTGGGGGACTCCCATAGTCACTGGCAACATATTTGAACAAACACCATCATAAGAGACATATTGTTGTCTGTTGGTAAGATAATCTTTGAACCAGTTGAGAGAAATGCCAGTAATTCCATAATGGTTGAGTTTATGTAAAAGTATGTCATGATTTAAGGTGTCGAATGCCTTTGATAAGTCTAACTATATGGCTATAGGTAACGTTCCCTGGTCTAGAAATTGCATGATCCGGTCAATAAATTCAAGGGCAGCTGTTTCGGTAGAATGAGATTTCTTGAAACCATGTTGACTTGCATAAAATAGTGAATTAGAAACAAAGTGTTCATATAACTGATTGTATACAACTCTATCAATCACTTTAGAAAAAACAGGTAACAGGGAAATAGGTCGGTAATTTTCAAAAATATTTTCATTGTCCTTTTTATATAGCGGAATTACTTTGAAAATTTTTATTTTTTTTTGGAAAAATTCCTGTTGTAAAAGACTGATTTATGATAAGAGCCAAAGGTTTAGACACTGCATTGATTAAGCCTTTTACAAGTGACATTGACAGGTCATCGTGACCTGTAATTGTCTTAGGTTTAAATCTATCTATTATGTTAATGATCTCTTCGGCATCTACTGGGGAGAGGGAGAAAGTATTTTCCACTTGATTGCTCAGGTAAGATGTAAAGGAGGGTGCATTGGCAGTGTTTAGTTTTGAGGCAAGTTTAAGACCCGTGTTTGTGGAAAAAGTATTAAACCTGTTTGCAATTTCCTCTCTATTTGTTATTTCAGAATTGTCAACAAGGAAAAAGGTTGGAAATGCTCGTTTATTTTTGCTTCCGTTTAAATTGATTTTTATTGTGTCCCAAGTTTTTTTTTGTATTTTGTTTGAATTTTTCAAATTGAGAATGATAATACTGCTGTTTTAGCTCTGTTATGTTCCTATTTAATATCTTATTATTAACATGAAGATTATGTTTGAGAGTCGCAAAATTTGGATCATCATGAGATGTACATTTCATAGTTCTGTATAAATTATCACGAAAATTAATAGATTGTAAGATTCCATATGTAATCCACGGGGATAGCTTGTGCTTGTACTTGTCATATTTAACAGTTTTTGTATGAAGATGCTTTTTCGTTGCAGTCTGTATAATTGTTTCTAAAGTACGATAATTTTCATTTGGATTATTTTGCAATACTGGGTTCATTCTATTTATGATATTGGTATTATTTATTTCATCATAAAAGGATTGTAAAGAAATAGGGTCTCTAGTCTGAATATTTACATATTTAGGTGGAGATTGTAATTTTGTTTCTATATTAAAACAGGTGAAGGATGGCAAATGATCAGATAAATCTGATAGAATAATACCAGATTTACATGATTTTTTCACATGAGAAAATTTGCAAAATATTTGATCAATTAAAGTAGCAGTTCTGTCTGTAATCCTAGTGGGTAACGTAATTTTTGGATAAAAACCAATGCATAACATTATGTCTAAATACTCAGCATACTTTTGCCGGGTATTGATCTTCAACAAATTTAAATTGAAATCACCCAATATAATTTTGTCAGAAGCTTCATGAGCTAGTGCTTCAATAATTGGACTGAGGTCATTTATAGATAAATCAATATCATTGTTTCGATCACGTGGTGGCCGATAAATATTACACAATGTAATTTTATGGCCATTATTTTTCGCAAATATATCAATAAATTGCCCTTCCCATATTGAATTAGGTGTGTAAAAATTACGAGTTGAATATCTATATCTTTTATGTAGGTAAATAGAAGACCACCATGAGTGCTGCATGCAGACTTAAGAGTAATCATTTCATAGTTTTGAAGATTAAACAAGGAAAGTGGTGATTCATTGTTAAGCCAGGTCTCCTGCAAGCAAATAGCACTAAATTCAAGGTCACTCTTTGCCAAATCTTCAATAAATAATTGTAATTTATCAAATTTAGCATTAAGACTTTGAACATTTAAAGTGAGGATGGAGAAGGTACTTTTTAGGGATTTAAGATAATCTTTGAGATCCTTTGGTTCTACATATGGTGAATCGGAAGCAACTGAAATTGTATTTTCTAGATCTTCTGCATCATTCAGTAGATCATTTAAACAATTTGTAGAAATTTCACCAAAATTTTGCAATAGTTCTTCGTCTAACTTACGAGCCATGGTATATCATGATGATTGAGAAAATGGCAAAGAAAAACCATAGATACATGCAACACTAATTGAAAATCCAATTTCTGTACCAAAATGAACTTGACAGACATCGCCATGAATGGCAAGCACTGAGTCTAAGATCTGAAAAAAAGCATTTTCTGCGTAGGACAGGCAACAACAACAAAACAAAACAAAATAAAACAAAATTCTGAGTAGGACAGGCAACAACAACAAAACAAAAAACAAAAAACCTAAAAAAAAAAAAAAAAAAAAAAACCACAAAAAAAAGTTCAGGTGTAAAACAGTAAAGCACATGTTACACTTCATGATGTTTGTTTCGTTTTGTGATTGCCATTACCTACCGACTTGCTAATATATGTCCATATGCCATTGCAGGAAGAACATTTCAGGAAAAGCCGACTGTTGAGTGCGTTTGGCCAAGCGAAGAGCCAACATGTTTGATGACTAATGCTTCAAATAATAAAATGGATAACACTGACTTATTCATTATCTTTTATTTGGAGGACGAATAAAAACAGACAATGATTATTTGCTTGCCGTTTGGATTTATAATATATATATATATATATATATATATATATATATAGAGAGAGAGAGAGAGAGAGAGAGAGAGAGAGAGAGAGAAGGGAGAGAGAGAGAGATAATATATATATATATGTATATATATATATATATATATATATATATATATATATATATATATATATATATATACATATATATATATATATAATGCGTGTGCCTATTGGGATGAGACTATTTCGAGGAAAAGGGTTAAGTGAGTCAACGTGGAGCATGCTTTTCCGGAATGGCTGGCATAAATTCAATATACATATATATGTCTTGGGTGGTTTATGGGCTATTGTACACTGTTCAAAAAAAAAAAAAAATCAAAAGAACAGGGAGTACAGCCGGTTTGCACGTCATTCTAATTGTTTGGAGGCTAAAACGGGTATGTACGGATCACGGCGCAGGTATAAATTATCTTTTGGCGCGCAATACATCATCGACAAAGTAGTAACGGAAGCAGGACGGAAACATGAGGACGTTAAGCATCCCAGAGTCTGACAAGCATACTCAAGTGGAGAAACTGTTCTCTCTTTTTGCCATTTTCTATAGCTTTTTAACCAAAAAACCCAGGCATTGTTCAGAAATTATTTTTTTCATTTGGTCTGCCTTTTTTTGTATAGTGGTTTGCATCATTTTCAAATTCTTGGCCAAATCCTAAATTAGTTGCGTGGCTTTGGTAGGCGGCATATTGGAAATCTTTATATCCGCCGTGTCCTTGTCGAAGTTGAAGTTGAAGTTTATGAAGTTGAAGTTGAAGTTTATTTTCATAAATACATCATTCAAACTATACAGCAAATGAGATTTGAGGGTAGAAACCTTGATGGGCTTATATGACCCTCGGCCATGAAAACTCAAGATACAAAATAAACATTTGCAATAGTATAAGTACAGACACTTCTGGTATTTCTAACTTATACAATAATCAACATAATCACTTCAGATACTCCACACTTCATAAACATGTTTACGTGAATGACAAAATATTAGTGCAAAGTGTACAAAGGAAAAGGGTTGATGATATTCTTTCATAAATAATATGATAGAATTACTTACATCTGTAGAATGTTTCTTAGTTTTCTTTTAAAGATATAAAGGGATGGTGCTTGTCTTATGTGATGTGGAATTTCATTCCATACAATTGGTGCATTAAATTTAATGGAAAAAAATGATTTATTGGTACGGTAATTGAAAATATGAACATTACTTTTCTCTCTGGTATCATAACCATGGATATTCTGATTTTCAACAAATAAATCCCGTATAAAATTTGGGATAAGATTATTAATAGTTTTATACATAAACACACCAGTAACAAATTTGTGTATTGATTCGAATTTCATAATATGTAGATCATAGAAAATTTGCGCAGTATGCTCATTGTAGCTGGAATTTGATATTATACGTACAATTCTTTTCTGAAGTTTAACTAAACAATCCAAATTTGACCTATAATTAGCAGCCCATGTGATATTACAGTAAGTAAAATATGGATAAATCAAAGCATAGTATAAATTTCTTAAAATAGTAGTACCCATACTTTGTTTCACCTTTTTCAAAATCCCAATTACTTTGCTGATTTTTCCAGATATATATGCTATATGAGATTTTAAATGGTCGTCCATCCATATGCCTAAGAACTTTACTTTTGTTACCTGCTGAATTATAGAATCATCGATTGAAATTTCAAAATTACCATAATTTTTCTTTCTTAAATGATACACCATATAATTGGTTTTCTCCACATTGACAGAAAGCTTATTAACCAGAAACCATTTGGAAACCATAACTAAGGCTTGGTTAACATTTTGTAATAAGTGTTCAAAATTTTTATCAGAGAAAAATAAACTAGTGTCATCTGCAAATAGTAGACACAAACATTCTGGACATGCTACAAATAAATCATTTACGTATAAAAGGAACAATAACGGACCCAAAATTGATCCTTTAGGGACACCATGTGTTAATGTTAACAAATTAGACTTCGTGTTTTGATAATGAACATATTGCTGACGCTCTGATAAATATGATGAGAACCACTGAAGTGGCACACCTCTGATACCATATGAATTTAGCTTGTTTAATAATATATTATGATCAACAGTATCGAAAGCTTTTGAAAGGTCAAGAAAAATACCAATGGAATGTTCTTGTTTCTCAAGGGCTTCTGCTATCCTGTTTGATAAGAAACTTACTGGTAGGTCAGTGTTATATTGCTTGCGAAAACCAAATTGTCGATTTCAAAGTTTTCATATGTCCTTCTGTCTTTTAGAAAATGAAACCCCTGATTACTTCAATAACATATTTGCAGCAACAATACCTTCGTATCGCTATTTCACTCGACATAGAAATGACAGCCAGGTTCCAATTCCTTCTAGACATTTGGCAAAACATTGTATTAGGTATTACCTTCCAACCCTCTTAAAAAACACACAACCCTGTATCAAAGATAAACTTTTCACACATTCTTATAATGGTCTTTCAACCTACATAAAACTTTTCTTCATGGAGCAATATAAAGACACTTATACAGTTGCAAACTGTTATATTTGTGGTAATTAAGTGACTTTATATTTACCCTGTAGTTTTAAGCTTCTAATCTCTGTTACTACTATTTTTGGCAGATGTTACTAATTATAATTTTACCGACAGGTGGCCTTGGCGATAGCGGATCCTAGAATCCTTAGCCAAGGTCATCCTCATATAATTTAGTTTAATTACGAGTTCTTGGTTATTGCTTCATTACCACTTTGTCCCTACACACGTTGAAATCCATGTAACCCATTTCATATCATATTGAATAGACTGTTCTGAGTTCTGAGTTCTGAAGCCCTCTTCCTGAAGAATTTGTATTGATGCGAGCTGAAGACGTCATATAACTTAGTTTGTGGATCCTCATATCTTTCAGTTGATGCAGTGGGAATATCCTGGTTGTGTTATTTAAAAAGGTCTTCCCACCAACGAAGTGTTAACTACATACTCGGTGCATGAAAGTTGCCAAAAACGTGCTCACTCGCCCTCTATCTCCTGCGCCAGAAATATTCTTAAGGCACATTTCCCCCATTTCCCGGTCTTTACATTGTGGAAGCAACAGTACGTTCCAGGAATTTTGAATCTGTAGAAAAGTCCACTTTACTCAGTGGTTTGTGTATTTGGCATTTCTATCAAAGACCTCTTTTCTCATGATGCGCCATTCCGTCACGGCGCTTAATTATTCTAAACGGCTCCCGTGCGTACCCTGTGTTGTAATCCTCAATCTGGACCATGGGTAGTATATATTAAGTATAGCGTACCACAGATTCTTAGCATATATAGCTTCCAATAAATGATAGGCAGATTTGCTAATTGTACATTTCTGATATCCCGCAGTTGGCGCAGCGCAAACTAAGTGCAAACATGGTTTATGGGCATTTTGCAACTGCCCAATGTCACACAACTGCCCATCAGACGGTATGAAGATTACTTTCTGCTCATAAACTACCCCAAAGATAGACCCAAGTCATTTATTTTCATTTTGAACCCACCCATGATGAGATATAACTACAAAGGGTATCAGTGTCTTCTTTTGGACCCAAACAGAGACAAAAAGTAGGAAGACAAAGTTCAGCCCTCCTTACGACTATCAAATGACTGTAAACATGAGATAAAGGTTAACATGGTCCTTTTATCTACATGTGAAATAAGAATTATTGTCTTCCTGATAACTGTTCTAGTTATAGTTGTAGTTAAAGTTCTAGTTATGGAACTTACTTTGATACAGAAGAGACAGGATATACATGCACATGATCAACAGAAAGTCTGAAAATTAATTAGCAAAGTTTTGTTTTCAAAAACGTTTGTAGATATATGCTACTATTGGCACATGACATTGTGTTGCTAGCCCACACACAAGACCAGTTGCAAGTCTAACTAAATAGATTAACAACTTTCATAGTGGTTCCGCTCACGAGTTAGATTGTTTTTTTTTTTTGCAATAATGAAGGTAAAAGTAGTAACGTCCTTTTTGTTACATTGGAATTAGACTTTCTTCATCTGGTACACCCACAGTGGCCGACCAGTGTATTTCAGTCAACAGCAAGAAAATTATCGTTTTGAAGCTTGAGCAGGAAATTTACGTTCATCAGTGACATGTGACCTCAAAAGCTTACGTTTGGCAAAAATGTTAAGGTTAAGATGTGGCAACAACGCTGGCGTTTTAACTTGTGGCGGCTGTCGAAGCTTTTACGCCCTACTCATATTTATTGTTAACGGAAGGTTTTAATAACATATCAATATATTATACTGCAGGTATAACAATCAGTTGCTCGACGGACAGCGCTCCAGTGGTACACCAAGGAGACAATGCCTCAGTGCGTTGATCTCTGTCTTATACCCATAGCAGCACGAACCCTGTCTATACATTTACGGGCGTGCCAAATGCAGAGAAACCTGTTACGTTTCCAGCTGCTGAGCCTCTGAAGCTGTGGGATGGAGACAAAGGCGCGACGAAAAAAGGTAGACATTTTGTACTCTTAACATACTTATGGACACTGGATTGCCTAATAGTTTTGTTTTCTAATATATACAATCTATTTCTTCTAAATTCAAATGAGAAAAACTGGATTTTGTTCCCAGTGTGTACACGCTGTTCACGAGTTACCCCATTTAAAGGTGAGGTTATTACGTGAATCCGTTTCAAACTATGTTTTAGAGACCGACAGCATGCAATGTACTTTTTGAAACGTAAAAGCAAATTGAAAATCTGCAACCATATAAATGGAAACTTAACATGCCATCACACACACACACGCTCGCGCGTACTGCATATATATATATATATATATATATATATATATATATATATATATATATATATATATATATATATATATATATATATATATATATATATATATATATATATATATATATATATACAAACACACATTCTTAAAATTTCTTAAATTTTTGCCAATGTAAGCAATAATGTGTTATACAGCACGAGTTAATGTATTTGCTGATGGTTCACGTTACGTTCACACATTTTTTACATTCAAATGGGTTGTCTTTACCATATGCAAGGTAAGGGCAAGTAGTCTCCATCATCAAAAAATATGTCCAGAAATTAAGGCCACAAAAGATGCATCATGGTTTGCAGCTGATGACCCATTTATAAATTCATTTCACTGTTGAAGCAATTTTCTAAATCTTTACTCGAACGTGATAATATGTAAATTTACTTGTAAGTTTAGACATAGACAATGACTGCATTGGTTGTGGACTGAAGATATATTAGATTGTGATTGTTTGTTGAGAACTACACGGGAAATGCAGCACTCTTACTCGTGTTTCTTTAATATATTCCATACCGTGAAAACTGTCCTTACGTTTTGACGAAATAATACAACAATGATTTGATTTCATATCCTTGTCAGTTTCATTTATAAGTTTGAATATACATGCTCGGCGTTTCCACAAGAAGTGAAACAACACTGATGATTGATTGATTGATTGATTGATTGATTGATTGATTGATTGATTGATTGATTGATTGATTGATTGATTGATTGATTTATTTATTTTGCGATTTGATGAAAGTTATAGCCAGCTACAATAAAAATTACGGTATATTGAAATATAGGATTCTGCAAGTGCAAAATGATTGAGCATTTAGCAAACCTTGGGTGAGTAACAATGACATTACAATTTACCCTATGCCTAAAATCATTCGGGCGTGTTAGTGATACATTTGACTGAAGTTATGTCCGCCTCGCCCTCCCACAATGGAGAGGTTATAGTATCCACCGCCACAAATGGTCCAGCCAAGCCCACAACTCTCGAGAACAATTATCAACATGGCGGTTTAATTGCCTTTTATCCAATTATGGTTATAGCTCTTATTTTACTTTTATTAATCTCATGAAATGTGCACAAATTTCAAAAACAGCTTTTGCCTCCTGCTAACTTATTTTAATCATATCCATACACAGGGCATGCCAGGTTACATTATATCTAACCATGCAATCAGTAACTACCGCTAAGGTGTTGTGCCTTGAATATTGCAGTATGTTGGGCACATAACATTAAGGTAGTTTTAGAATATCTTCATATGAATGTCTCTGATTGTTGCATTCGAAGCTATCGTATGGATTGCGTTGCAATCTAAATCCACCCCCCACCCCCACCCCCACCCCCCAAAAAAACAATTTTAGAAATATGTGGCAATGATTCATCAGTGAAAAAACCTCTGGATTACAGGTGGCACTTGTGTGCAATTCACACAGCAAATGAAGCACATGGTTCCTGGTTCGGATGCTCTGAAAGTGTCAATGTCGGAAGATTGCCTGACGTTCAATATCTGGACACCAAGCCTCAATATGGACTCAAAATTGGACGTCATGGTATGGATTCATGGTGGCGGGTTTTTTATGGTAAGTGACTGACTAGCTGCTAAATTGAGTTCTTACAATTATGGTATCTTTCATACATAACACTGTTGGACACAACTGCTGTCCTGGGGATACCTAGATCTCGGCAACTGGAGGAAGGAACAGTTACTAGTTAGCAAAACACACATTTGAATGACGATAATAATGATGTGCAAAACAGATCAGTACACAACTTTATTAAGAAAATTATGTATATTTTCTTTTGAAGAATGGATACCTTAAACAAAAATAGTCAAATTCAGTGAAACGTCTCACTATTTTTTAAATGAAATTTTTTACTCATAGGGACGAATATGTTGCACCAGTATATAATCTTAAAGTATATATAGGTGGCACTAAACAAAAGTTCAACAAATGCCCCTATTTAGCGATGTTTCATGTAATGATGGAATGATGAGATCTTTTAACAAAAATCAAGAACTTGACAACGAAAAAAAAAAACGAGGTATTTGATTTGAAGTTATATATATTCAATGTCTTAAAATGCTTTAACATACTATTAATTTTATATTCTCTTATTTTGTTTGTCATATTCTTCACTTATGGCTCAGACAATTGGCACCTCTTAGATTGCCTGTACCACCCAATTCTTAAATTTAATTTCAATTAACTAAATATGAAGTTGAATTCCAAGAAGTGACTGTGCCATTATTTATTTACGACAGGTGGGTTTTACTTGTTCTCGTAAGATTTGGGGATTTCTTTGAAAATACATGAAAATCGAGTGCCTTTGAATACATAATATCATATTTTCAATTTTGAAAGTTGACACAAAAGCAAAGAAGCTTAAGGTTACTATGGTTAGATATATAACACTTAAATTATTACATTAATCTGTTTTTGGCATATCCTACTGATTGGCATTGATCATGATATATTATTTGTAGAGCATGAGAAGAATATGTAGATGATTTGTAAGGCTTTATTGATTTTATCTTATAATGAGACAATCAATAGAATACGTGTGAAATGCATTATCTTGTTCTGTAACAATGTGTTACATATAGCACGGGTTAGTTAGACATTTTAATTATTTGATGATAGACAACAACCTATTGCATGTCGTAGGTGTTTTCTTTACAAAGCTGAATTTAAATTTTATTCATCATCTTATAAAAGTGTAAGTTCTCTTTGTACAGGTCCTGAGTTTATCCAATTACTTCTAAAATGTAAGTGTCATGTATAATTATCTTTGAAAAGTTCAGTCGATGCATCATGCTTCACATCTGGAGCAGATCAATGCAAAGTGAGATTTGGACAGTGATACCACCTTGTGCACAAGATGTCCTAAAATACATTAAAACACTTGTGGGTAATCCTGAAAAGGTTACTATCTTTGGTGAAAGTGCAGGTATGATTTACTCATTAAGTGCATTCTTTGTTATGTTTTCCATTGAGGTAGCATGGTTTAATTTGGTTTTAGCTAGTATTGAACACGTATATTTCAATGAATGGTGTACATATTCCATTATAAGATGGCAGATTGCAGCAGTCAGGGTTGAAAAACAGGAAGCCACTCTCAGTTAGATCTTTGTAGGGATTGTCACCTGCCAGACCATGGCATGGAATGGTCTTAAAATGACAGTAACAATGGTGTGGTGCATAACACTTAATTTGTGCATAACACAAATATCGGGATGCTTTTGCGCTAAACTATAGAGGTGTAACTCCACCTTACGTTTCAGGAGATCCTATAGATTGAATATACGCTCAATTGCATATTTATATTTGTATCTCTAACCACTATCTTTGCCATAAATCATAACTTTCTCCCCTGCAACTTCACGTTTTATGGCTAGTTTTTCCGTGAGCTTACACGTGGTATTGCCATTGAGTCGAAACTTGTTCAAGCGAGCAATATCCCAGAGCGGAGTTTCACTGTTTCTAGCTTCCCACACGGCCAAAACATCGCTGTCTGGTTTATCAAAGACGAAAGAAGTAGCAACGAGAGAAGGCAAGGTCACCGACTAAGTTTCCCATAGTAAAGAATGATTCCTTCCTTTTCTTCATCTTCATTATATAGATTGTCAACAATCAACTGGACTTTTAGTTCTTCTTATTAGGATGGTAGACACTTATTTTTATTGGTTTATGTATGAAAACAGCAGTCTGAATGGACAAAAGGTATCAGAACAGAATTTTGAAGAATAGATTTTGGGGTAAAAAGTCCTTAAAAATATTAATTTTCACATTTTAGCTGTTTTCCATATAGATGCAAATTAATATTTTCTATGTAACTGTTTTGACATATTTTAAGGATTTACTAAACACATGTTGCTCTGATATTTAGGATGTCCCACGGAAGACAACAAAAGTATGGTGAAATGTCTGCGTGGCAAGCCAGCTGAGTCATTTACGGACATGGAGGGCATTGACAGAATTATGATAGATGGACATCTTCTGCCAGATTCTCCCTACAACCTGTACTCTATGGGACAAATAAATGCTAAAGATTACATGTTTGGATTCAACACATTTGAAGGATATTTGTTGCTCAACGGCCTGCCCTTGTTGTCCAGCAATGTGAGCGTAAAAATTAATTTTTCAAACCTGACGCAAGAGGATATAAGAACGAATTTCAAAGTAGCAACATTTGCAGATTATGCTGGTGACTTAAGATTATCCATGCATTCATGGAGAAGTACATTGGGCAGAAGAAGGAACATGGGGAGCTGTACAGAGCTTTGGTGGATTTCTATGGAGACTACATGATGAATCACAGAATACTTGATGTTGCCAGGAAGCATTCGGGTAATGGATTTATTGGGAGGTTGTAACAGTATGGGTGTAAACAGTTGTAGAATTTGTTCCCATGCATCGTGTATCTTTGCTTGTAGTCACAAGGTACTTAGTTTATGAAAAAATGGGGATTTTATGCTTGGAAGATGTTGTGTTTGACATATTCTTGGAAGCAATCAAAACAATCAGTCCACACATACCGAATGGAATGCAACTAAGTAGGTTCAAGTTTATATGCAGCTTCTTAAGATATGTTTGGTCAGCATAATTTTATTGATGTGCCACTACCTGCTGATTGGAAACTCACTATCATGATAATCCTGGAGAAGAATGACAAGGCTATTACAATTCTGGTCACACAGATCCGTATAGAGAAAAGTTAAACAGCAGAAATACAACATGCGAGCAACAGTTTCAATTGGAATTGAACTAATTAACTAAAAGAGAATGTCTTACTAGGGTTTTTTCAGCAAGTGGGACCTTCGTAGGAATGCTATATACTTTATTTATATACGCTAACGTTCTACAGTTCAACATTTGCTATTTTACATTGTTAGAGAAACAATTTATAGAAGTAGCCGTACAGGCATTTAAGGGTTCGAACCAAATTTACGGGATTCATTGTAATATTGTTAGTTTGGTTGTTCAGGAATGTTGTGCCCCACATTTAGTATAGAATTTACATTTTAAAGTCTTATTTTTCCCATTTCAGTAAAGAAGACTACTTTTGTTTATTACTTCAACCACCACCTTGTAATACTAGCTTCAAACCGTCCAGAGTGGGTAACAGCAGACCACGGCGACGATATCCTGCCATCTCTAGGTTTGCCATTTTTTGATCCCATGGTAAATTTGCCAATGTTTCCAACTGGAACCCACACAGATGGTGACCGTGAAATCAGTAAACTGGTGATGCCTTACTGGACCAACTTTGCAAAAACCGGGTAAGCTGGGTTTCAATTCTAAGTACCTAAGAATCTAAAACCTAAATCTGTGTACATTTTTGTATGTCAGTTTTTAAAGACATACGAACTCGGCTACTCTTCCTTTTTAATTTTTAAGGTACCAGCGCAATATATATATATATATATATATATATATATATATATATATATATATTTGACACTAAATGTATGGGGCATAAAATATTTTCTGTAGTGAACCAGTCGCAACTTTAAATTACACAAAATTGTTTTGGTATGTATGATTAAATGTCAAATTTTTTAAAACTTATATGTACGGAATTTCATAGATAGAAGAGACTTTTCGTATGTCATCAAGTGAAATAAGACTGCACTGGGTACTTATTGCTTTATTTGTCGTTTAAATGTAAACAAAATAACTTCAAAATAAGTTTTGTTAATAAATAACTAATTTTGGGTCACGAACTTGAGAAATGAAGCTAACACGGCATTCAATGCTGCCATTGTGAGCAGGCAAGTAAAAAAAGCTGGGACTACAAAATGTGTCAGTTTAACTTCAGTAACAAGAAGTCAAATGACAAATGATAATAACATGTTTTGTTGTTTTAAAGCTCTAAGTGTCTGTGTTATCAGAGATTTCCACAGCATAAATGTGTGATGGATGACGTTTTTGCTGACATTCCAGGGAACCAAATGGAGAAGGCCTGCCACACTGGCCACAGTATGACTGCAAGACAAAAAGGTATATGGAGTTGAGTAGCAATCCTCATGAAGCAGCTGACTATAAACCTGAGAGGATGGATTTCTGGATTGACGAGATCCCAAAATTGGATAAAACAAAGTCTTATAAAGGCTTTCCATGGAAATGTCCGGCAGATGAAAAACAGGAATTATAGACTGATGTATGTATCACCTTTGATAATAAAAATGCCATTTCTAGCCTGGCGTTGCAACGCATATTGAATAAAATCATCATGTCAAATATTCTGTTTAGACAGGATAAAAGCTGTTTCTGTATCAATAAACAATGCATTATGTTAACATATCTATCTTTTTCCCCAACCTAGAGTATAACTAGAAGAGAAAAGCCATACCAGTAAAGGTTGACCAAAGTCAAGAAGCATATGGCACACTAAACACAGAAGCTATACCACTGTACATTATAAAATTACAAACGCACTTCAAGTGTTGTCTCACTTTGACATATGCTATTTTTTATTTCACTTAGACGCATGGGGCCAGCCTCCACAAAAGTGCATCATTACATGGGGACCCTACTGACAACATTGGGGACTACATTTTTTTCAAATCTGTGGAGAGGGTACATTGAAGCTCTTGTTATGCATATAAAATATCAAAATACGTATAAATTGGCTTGGATTTGCCAAGTCAGAGATTGATGTGAAGAATTAAAGTCCCATATGTTTACTTCTAATTAACTTTTATTTGTAAATCTCTGGACTTTTGTAAACTTTCAATATTGACAATATTTAATTACGTATTTAGAACCACAAGAATTCTGGTATATTCACGGAAATTATATTATATATATATATATATATATATATATATATATATATATATATATATATATATATATATATATATATATATATATATACAAGCGCTTGGCATTCGGCTTTAGAATGTTTCCTCAATTTTCAGTGATAATAGAATAAGATGAGCAGAAAATATAAACCAACAACTGAATATACACATATGTATATTTACAGGCCATACCCTGCATGATATTCTGTGATGCCACATTATTGGCTGCTGCAGAGTTTCTATCCCCCATCATCAAGCGTAACTCTTGCAAACTTAAGAATCCATTCAGATATTAATAAACAAGATACATGAATTGAGTATTTTAAAACCTTTTCAGCAAAAGTTAAAATGGTATTCTTTAGTTTTTATAATGGCAGCATGAAGTGCAGGTTCACATTTGGCAGATCTCGTCCCGGATAACAGTTTTCCTCTGAAGGGAAAGGCTTAGGTCATTTTAATGAATGTATTCAAGTTAGTCGGTTTTGAAAATACACATTTGAGATGACATTTGGAAAAGTATTTTTAACACATTTACTCCACCAGAAATAGACCTATCCAGGTAGATATTATAGCATCGAGATCAGACTGTTTATGTTTGATCGACATTTTGTCAAATTGGCATGGAATCATCCTCGGTCTCTGTTTATCATGGTTCGCACTGCACTGAACAACGCACCGAACAGCACACAGACCACCACAACGGTACACAGAACGGCACAGATTGTACGATAATAGTTTACTCCATGTACATTTCATTGAATATTATATTGGAATAATAAACAAAATTTTAGTATGACTGTTCTCTTCTTTTGGATCGATACTTTCAAGATAATCCCCTAAAAATTGTGGTCTCTGTAGGAACTTTTGAGAACACTCCTTATAAATTATGAACTGTCATAGCTGGATGTAGACACAAATTTGAAGGGGCAGTTTCTAAATTCTATATGCATATATATTGTGCACTTTTAGTGGTGCATGAGCACCATGATGAGTGCCCTTCACTGCGAAAGTGGGAATAATTTCCTGCATATTTGACAAAATGTCAATTGAACATAGCCGTAATATCGTGATATTTCCTGAATAGGCTATCTACTGGTGTACGGATTGCTGTATTAGAGATTGTAGAACTGACCATGTTCATATTGTACATGGTCTTAATAATGACTACTGAATGTGTCTGAAACTTGTTCTTGCTTTTAAAGCAATGTCAGAAGGTGGTCAAAACTGGTGTGGTAGTGTACAAGTTACATGCAATTCCCCCATAAAATCACACTCTTTATGTAAAGTCTATTCCGTGAGCTATCTAAATAGAACCAGAGCTGAAACAGTGAGAAAGCGCAGGCCTCAAGCACTAATGATAGGCACCTTGAACGTCAACGTGATTTTTTCCCTAGAATCCTTATAGACACCCAAAATCATATTAAACCAGTACTTTTATGAACATCTGCAACTTTTTTCATCATCGAGCTTTGATCAGCATGGAACTGCTAGCGCTTTTTGTCTAGAATCTAATGAGACAATGATGCCGCAATAGTTATGTAATATATTAGGAGAACAACACTTGAGCAGATATCAGTATTATAACTTCGGCTTAGCATCTTATTCTAAGGTGGTTCAACTGTACCAACCTATTTTCAATCTCGTAATTACGAGAAAGTTATCTCGTGATTACAAGATTAAAAAAAAAAAAAGTTGCACCTATGAGCCACCATACTATTCCGGCAGGGGTTTCACGGAATTTTTTTAATCAAAGATTGTTAACACAACACACCTGTATTCCTCATGCCCTAATCAATATACAATTTTCCAGTTTTAATGATCCTCATGACGTGTGCGGGGCTATAATCCCTAACTATTTTCATACCCCTGTGAAGCTTTATATTTTTTAAAGGTGTTACGTCATAGTCCTCTGCGAAATATGACTCTTTACATCTGTATTTTATCAAAAGAAGTAAGCTAGAAATATACGTTTTGGAAAGAGGGGACTCTAATTAAAGCTATTGGGGAGGGGGGGACATATCGATCGACAATGCGACCACTAGACATGTATCCAAGCATAGGCCGTACAGGGTTTAACACAAGTAATAATCCTATTTGTATGAATTACAGTAAATGGCTGATGGGAGTGACTCCCCATGCAACTGTCTGCCTATTTTTCTTACCATCGTGAATTTGCACCTCTGTTTTTGTTACGTGTTACAGGTGAGTGCCATTTGAGCTTTTTTTCAAGCTGCCACAAGGACAGTCCCTCACACAACAGGATTCTAGGTCCATTTAGTCTAAGAAGAGCAGCATGCAGCTTCGATCTGGTGTCTTGAATGGCGGCTACTTTGCGTGAAACACTAACTAGATGGCTAAAAGAAATTGTCTTGTTAAAATATCAAGAACGACTTTTCTAGGAGTTTTGGCAATATTTCCCATTGTAGATGTATTTTAATTAATTTGAAGCTGTTGCAAATACAAAAGTAGTACTTTCAGATAAAAATCTTGATCTAACTATGAATGATACCCTGATATTTTTCCGTATATATTATTGCATTGTATCCATGGTCCAAGTTAAAGAGAACCAGCGTGTTTATGTATAATAAATACAGATGGTTCATTCAAGTTGGAACATTCCAAAGAGTTACGAGGTGGCCTTGCTAGCCTGGACGTCAATAGCAAAAAATGATAATAATAATAATAATAATAATAATAATAATAATAATAATAATAATAATAATAATAATAATAATAATAATAATGATAATAAATAAAAATAAAAAACAAAAACAAAATATAAACAAATAAAATAATAAAAAAAAGCCTACATTAAGTTTCCGAGAACAGAACACAAAGACAGGAACTTTTCTTTAAATATATATTCAAGTACACAATACAAGAAAGGCGGAACCGGTAATACTTTTTAACTGTCTATGTTGACTTGGTGCCCAATGAATTGGTGGGTCCTCTGCCCTGGCTTATCAAGGTGACTTCAGGACTGCAACTCAGAATGAAAGCGCAGTATCAGGAAAAAAATATAAATAAATAAAACCTGAATCATTGTCTTGTGGCAAAACCCAATTACTAATTGTAGCGACTAAACTGTGGTTTAGTTTCCAAACTTATCTTATCAATCACCTAAAACGAGACTTTTTAAGTTAGAGGATTTGGTGTGCAGTTTTAAGACAAATACTTGAAAATATACTACAAAATTACAACATTGGAGCGCTAGCAAAGGCCAAAAATGGCCAATTTGGAAACCTATATTGTTCAATCGTGAACCACACACAGATTCGCAAAACACAAAATGTAAAAGAGTATACAAAAACTCTCAATCAATCAGTACGCACCTGGTAAGCCCCAGGTCACAGAAACACAGTGTCACCAAGACAGACAGGAAATGAGTATGACAAAAGTATGTAAACGTGTTTTTTAAATGAAAATCATTATTACTGACGTCACCAAAGCAACCAGCTGGCAATGGTGGATATGTTATAAGCCAGAGTGCCTTCAGTTAGCCAAGAGTCATGGCAGATACAAGATAGGATAGTGATTCCAGCGAATCTGAATCATGATTTTCATTTACATGGTGTGACAGGGATTAAGAAGAATTAATAGCAAAAGCTGAAGCAGCACAAGAAAGATCATTCAGCCTTACACACATGAGGGGATGCCTACAACCCTAGAGTCACCACTATGCCTACTGCAGGGAATGCAGCCATGGCACAGGCAGATGATTCCAACTTGCGTCTATGCAATGATACTGCATAACAAAAAATACTAGATTTTATTTTCCATTCACAAAATCAAGCAAAATACAATATATTGGAATTTGCATCAGGATGTACCAGGTCTTCCAGTGTTTCCCATTATAGCATTCACAGAAACAGCCACAGTATACAACAATCTGAGCAAACAGTTAGTTTTCCCTTTGCATCTGTGTGGCGTATGGATGATTAAATATAAGTTTGCATTTACGAAAAGCTTTCAATATAAGAACCCCACCTCCACCCACCAGGAACCTCATGACCCTTGGGCGGCAGTAATTTACATTTCCCTATGCATAATCTTCACTACCGTGTTAATTGTATCCTTTTTTTCGGATCATATCCATTATGAAACAATGGTAAATATTTTCTTGTGACTGATTTTTTTTTTTTTTTTTTTTTTTTTTGGTTCCTGATTAACGAGAAAGGTACAATGAGATAGAATTTTGTACACAAAATACCCGATTATTGGGAACTGGCCGTGGATTGTCACAAACAGTACATGCCTGTAAAATGAAGGATCATTCGCCCACTTGTCCTGGCAGCTGCGTACATGAGGCATGAATGTGCTATAGCTATGCAAACAAGTGTTACTTGGTTATTGGATGGAATATAGCAGAAATTAGATGTTCACATAACAGTGGCCAGCTAACTCAACCTGTTATAGACTGTCCAACCATAGACCTAGGTATGGAACAAGATCTGCTCTTGTTTGTGGGAGTTTCACACCCATTTTTCTATCAATCGAACTAAAATGGTTAAAAACACAAAAGTTTTCTTGCAATGTTACTTCACAACAACATCGCAGACCTGCATTGTCAATGTGACATTCAATTCATTATTATGTGATACACCTTGTAACAGTCGTAAAATTACTACACCTATATTTTGCTGTTATGAAAGCTTTGAAATCAAAATAACACTGAAGATGAAGTTGTAAATACTGTGAAAAATGAATCACTGTTCCTGGTTTTAATGGAGTAATGCCGAATTTGGCCACTAATCCTTCCATTGTCCAGTGATGTGACCGCATTTGGCAACAGCAGTAGTTTTTTCTTGCCAAACCTCCGCTAAACTTCGTCATACTTGACAAATCAAAGTCACTTGCCACAAGGTATTCTGTACATAGGTTAGATCATTCATCGGCTCCTCGGGCCTTGCCACTTATCCCTGTAAATCGGGGGGGGGGGGGGGGTAAGCAAGTCCCAGAACTTGAATTGCTACAATTAACAGAAACACACTGACCCATCCTGGGCAAGAAAGGGGACAAAATGAATATTTCTTCATGTGTTTTTAATCCTGTTGATTAAGGGTGAATAAAATATGTTTAAACCACGTAACATTTGACACCCACAGCTTGCAAACATGGTCGGGGTCTTTCCTGTCTGCCAGCGGTGTTGCATTTGTGATGTCGCTAGCCTTTCGCGCCTCGTGGGTGTTGGAAATAAACAGAAAGCAATGATTGACAGCGCAGTGAGCTTTTAAAATCGGAATGTGAATACAAGTATCCTTTTCACATCCAATTTCTTTAAAGCACACTGTATGTTGAGAACCAACCATATGTCACCCATGTATCAAATTTGAACACTGTCAATCAAACATATATACTGTTGGACATAATTTAAGGAACATGACAGGTAATGGTACATAAAGAATAAAATACTAAGCAGATCAATGTGAAATCAATTTATTATGGCAGACTCAGGTTTTCTGTATCAATTGAGGGTGGTCACACTTCAGTGATCACGCGCAACAGTAAACAGGGAAGCAATATGTGAGACAGGTACTGCCCAGAAATATGTCAAGAAAGTGTGACAGTTACAGTGTCACTGTAGCACCAAATGCACCAAACTTAATAGTGAGTTGCATGGCCCCTAGATGTAATCACTTCACGTATACAAGAGGACATCGATCGGTATAGCTTCTGAATGTCATTCTGTGGAATGTTTGCCTATTGAATCTGCAGTTCCTGCTGTAGCTCTACCATGTTTCTGGGTGGGTTTGCTTGCCTGTACACATTTCTCCCCAACATGTCCCACACATGCTCAATAATGTTGAGGTCTGGGCTTGATGCGGGCCACTCCATATACGTGTATTCGTTATCCTCTTCATGGAAATCATTCACAATGTGAGCTCTGTGTGGCCTTGCGTTATCATCTTGGAACAGGAAGCCTGGACCTATAGACTGCAAGCCGAACGGGATGGCAATAGGACCCAGAATGTCATCTCGGTAAACCTGTGAGTTCATGGTTCCATCCATAATGTGCAAGAATGACTTGTAGTGCCATGATATGGACCCCCACACCATGACAGAACCTCCTCCAAACCGACAAACATTGCAGACATGTCCTCTGTCATATCCGTTTTTTTTTTCCCACCAGACGGTCACTCTTCCATCATGAAACTTCAAACAAAAACGAGATTCGTCACTAAAGACCACGTTAGGCCATTGGTTGGAACTCCATGCTCTGTGCTGTCTGCACCATGCTAAACGTGCTTCTTTATTGCGTTCACTAAGTTCAGTAAATGTAGTGGGTCTGCGTGATTTTAAGCCAGCCTCATTCCATTGTCTTCGAACAGTTCTGTCTGACACATTTTGACCAGTGATGTCGGAAAGGTGACGATGTCCTTCAGTTCCTGACGAGAAAGGGTTATCACGGACGAACTGTAGAAGCCTCTGATAATTTTCTTGGTCAGTTTTCGTGGGACACCCAGCCCCTTTTCTTTGTCCCACACTGCCTGTTTCTCTTTCCTTTTGCAGTAGCCGACTGACAAAGGACTTTGAAACATTAAAGGCTGTTGATGCTCTTTCTTGTGTCCACCTGCCTTCATTGCATAGGCCAACAATTTTCCATTTGTCCCCATCAGATAAATGCCTTCGAGGTGTCCCCATGCTTAAAGTTTTTTACTCACTGCATGCTTCTGACAGCAACTGGGATCCACCTGTTAAAAACTGAATCAGTAAGATCCTAATAAGGTCAAAATGATCATGCATTATGTGTAAACAAAACATAAACACAAAGGAAATGTGACAGAAAGGATCAACCATTTATTTGGGAACAAGGAAAAGAGGAAAGACTCCAAGCCCTAAAAGAATTATTGAAGTTACCTAGGGTCATGGCTTATTCAAAGGTCAATAGGCCCTACAAGCTCTATACAGATGCCTGTGGATATGCCATAGGAGAAATCTTAGTGCAAGAAATTGATAATGGCACAGAAAAAGTCACTCAGTATGTGTCTCATATACTCTCAGGAAACCAACTAAAATGTGCTACCATAGAAATGGAAGCTTATGCAGTGGTATACTGTGTCTAAGTTGGGACCTTAACTCTTGGGGGCAGAGTTAACTGTGTACACAGATCATTTACTCCTCAAATCCCTTTCCCCAAAGAAATGAGGAACACCAAGATCCAAACATGAGGAGTCTTATTACCTGAGTTTGGTGCAAAGATAGAATATATCCCTAGTAAGACAAACTTGAGAGCCGATGTTATGTCAAAGATGTCAGCCAAACCAGAAGTGGGTACATCGGATACAGAAGACTGGATTGATCCAGATGCTTTTTGGGATGAAGACGGTATTCAGAGGATACCTTTTGATGCAGATGGGTGGGAGGTTGATAAAGTAAGCAAAACACAACAGGGAGAATTTCGGGACTTGATACAGTCAGCACAAGTTGAAAAATTGAGTTATGAAGTTTAGCTGGTATTTTTGTATTCAACTAAGAGGCCAACACCCACAGATCCAAGTTATCCTAGGTTGGTCTTACCAAAACAATACAGAAATAAGATCATAGATAGATGTCATAAAGAAGTAGGGCATATGGCTATATACAAAGCCTTATGCCAAGTGAGAGAGGCATATGTTTGGCCCAGGATGAGGAAAGATATCAAAGAGAGATTACAAAATTGTCTCACATGCTTAGTGCATGTACCAAGACCAGACAAAACTAAAATGGAAGAAATGCCCATTGCCAACTTACCAATGCAAATAGTAGGCATGGCTTTGATAGGACCATTTGGATTGACCAAAGAAGGAAACAAATATTGTTTAAATGGAATTGACCATCTTTCTGGATTGGCAGAAAGTTATCCTTTACCAAATAAGTGTAGAATAAGCTTGAGCAAAAGATTCTTCCCAAGACATGTAATTCCTGAAATTATCATTACAGATCAAGGCCAGGAATTAAGGGCACAATCTTTCAGGACATTCCTAAAAGGTTTAGGTGTAGATCATAGGAGAACAACAGGATATAGCCTCCAATAAATGGCAAGATAGAGAGGTTCAACTGAGCACTCAAAGAACTGATAACCAGATTAGTGAATTATGACACCAGGAAATGGGAAGAACAACTGGGAAATAGATTACCAGCTTACAGAAATAGTGTAGAAAATGTTACAGGTTACCCACCTTTCTGTCTCATGTACGGAAGACATGAGAGACTAATTTTAACGAAGGCATCAGGGGTTCAGAGAGACACTCTGGCTCTACAAGGTAGACTCAGTGACCTCCCAGATGCACTAACTAAAGTTAAACAGAATCTTGAAGGTTCAAGACACTTTAACGGAAAGACACTAAACTAAAGAGGCAACATGACCCAAGTACAAGTGGGAGATACAGTGATTCTGAAGGCCAAAGAGAGGTTAACACTGACATCCAAATGGGACCCACAATATGAGATCACCAGAGCTAGGGGACCCGTGTGTTGGATACATCAGCAGCAAACTGGGAAATCCAAGGTCGTAAATAGGAACAAACTAAAAATAGTTGACCCTTACCTTGCATGGGAGGATATCCAGCCCAGACCAGTTTGCAACTCTACAAAATAAGTAGTGCCACAGCCTGCACTTCAGTTCCTGCTAAACCAACAAGCTGATCAGACCACTGCTGAAGAGCCAGAACCAGAACCAAAGGGAGAAGCAGACACAGATCAAGCTGCAGAGGAGACTGAGACCCAACCACAAGTGGTTAGTGTCACTCTCTGGACTAATATGATGATGATCATTGTTGAGATGGTGGTTGCAAATAGTACCTTTTGAATGCTGAATTTATTAGACATTTTCAACAAGTTAGGAACGTGCGGTTGCAAATTCTCTGATGTGCTGCAAATTTTGGTCCCTTTTTATGAATGTACAGTCCTATATGCACTTATAGGCACCTGTTCAAGCCAATTTACTGTAACAGGTCTATAATTTGAAAAAATACTGTTTTCATTCTGTCATGTTAAAATTAGACATGGCATTATTGACCGTATGAATCTTTACACATACGTTTTGGACTCATTAGGGTGAAGACAAACCATAAATTTGTGTGATTCACCTAAACATACCAAGGAGCATTGCCTTTGGTCCGAATTGACTTAGATTTGTTTCATTATTACTGCGGTTTGGATATGGTAATGACACCGTCAAATATGAAGGGAAAAAATCATTTACAATGCTGCACAAGCATACTCTTTTCCAAGACTTCCTGTGAAATATTCAATTAAACATTACACAAAAAGGACGATTGCTACTTCTTGCGTTGTGTCACGTGTGAAATCTGTGCTTATTGTGTTCACTAAGCTATCATTTATAACTAAATGTTAACAAAATCTCCACTGGTTATGTGATATATTATGACACACAACTTGTAAATAAATCAACTGAGCTAAATAAAATCCAGACATGTATCTTTACCAAGGCTTAAAAAAAGTAATAAAAAATTTTTAAAAAGTTACTGGATATAAACAATGAAGTCCAATACCATTTAACGTAGCAGGGCATAAAAATGCTTTACATCTGTTACTGAAGCTGACCTGATCATCATCTACGTGTCTTTGTGAAACATGAATATTTGAGCAACTCTAGCATAAATTGGACTTACGAATGTCCCCAGTGCCGATTTCCATATTCTATATATGAACCATTCCTGCGGATTCGGATGGTGAGTTCCGTTTCAAAATAAATATATTTCAACCATTATCCATAATCATATTAATTTTTAAAAAGAAACAAACAAACAAAAAACAAACAAACTAACAACAACAAAAAAAAACAATAATGCCTACATTGATGCATTCTTTGTTGTACTTGAGAAATAAAGGAATTATGCTCTAGCACTGTATTACTGAAATGATCTGGTAATTAGTTGCATATCAGCAAAGGAAGGGACTCATTCTCCATGCACTTGTAAAGAAAACTTATAAATACACGTTTCAGGATTTGAACAGGGTATTCATTTTCGTATATTTAAGTTCTGCCTTTTTCTTTACACATTGTCAAGATAACTACCCATTTTTAAACTGATTTTTAGCCCTCAGAGGCTGTGCCTTGATGGGCCTTGCCACAAGCTAACCACGAATGTCACCAAAATAGTTTATTTCATTTTGCTTAATCATCTAATATAAAATCTTATATGTTATTAAATTTATTAGTACTTAAATGCTTGTCTGAAATGTTAGCAATACCAAAATTAAGTAGCCATTCACATTTTGCATAAACTCTTTGCAACTAACAGAGCATTATCATGGTGAACAGCACCTTTACAAGCCAGTGTTATGTGGACACAGATGCATCCAGGTCTTGTCATCAGCAAGATAATGGTAGTGTCACAGAATCAGAGTCTGCCCACAGTACCTAAATGACTACAACATCTACATGCTGCTTTCACCTGCACGATATGCAGATTTATCCCTAATAGAACATCCTTGGGATTTTTTTGGGCTGTTGCATCAATGATGAGTACACTGAATCACCCCCCATTCACCCTTTATAATGTCGAAGAGCGTTTTTAGAAAATTGTTTAACAACATCCCTCAAATGGAGATAGCCAAACTGATCAAACATATTTTAAGAAAACAACGGACCTGCTAACAAAAATATGTAGGCCACAAGTGCTACTAAAGGACCCATATGCACACATATATAAACCACAGATCTTTCTAAGGCAACAACAGTATCCTAAAGGAGCAGCTAAAGCATTAGTATGAATACAATGATTAAAATTACAAAAAAAAACCACCTTTCAAAGTATGTACAATGTAAAACAACTTGGACTTCTTAGTCAAGCAGCCAGCTCAGTATACCTTGACTTGGCTAATTTTTTTTCTCACTTGATTCTGTGAACTTACATACCAAATAAGCAAAAACTGACGGGTAAATCAAATTTACCCTTGAGCATTTTAAAATTATCAAGATGGCGTCCAATATGGCTGTCAAACGTATATTTTAGCAAAGCAACACTTTTTTCAGTAAGCCTGTTTACCATTTTGGTGACATTTGGGTCGTTTTTACAGATTTGTGATGATGCCTGACTCAAATGAAATACTTGTGAGAATTTCAAAGGTCAAGGTAAAGGTCATATGGGAAGGTCAAAGGTATTTCTAGCACAGAAAATGCTGTTGGCCTGTACGATGGCAAATAACAACACACCATTCATTGTTAAAAGTACAAGATGTTCGTTTATATTTTGTGCTGCGTGTGACAAGAACATTTTGCACACAATGGTGGATGAAAAATTGGTAATAACAAATAATCAAGATCCATTCAGAGATGAAAACTACTGGTAGGTTAAAGTCAGGAATGCGCGTCTGATTTTTTTGGGGAGCCTTGACTTGACAGATTTTGTTTTTTCACACTTTATTTTACAACTTAAGATGTCATACAAACATTAAATGGCGGGTAAATTGGCTTTACCCTTGAGCGTTTTCAAAAATTCAAGATGGCGGCCAAGATGGCGGCCAATATGGCTGCCAGACATAGCTGCTCACAAGGGTTCACTATTTTTGGCAACCTTTTGACCAAATTTGGTAACATTTGGCTCATAATACAAGTTTGGGATGATGCGTCACTCAGTTTGGGCCTTTTTAGGTCCTCAAAGGTCAAGGTCAAGTTCATACTGCAAGGTCAAGGGTATTTCTTTCCAAGGAATATGGGGTCCTTACCATGATTTTTCTTGTGTAGACTTATTTTCATTTACTCCCATTTCAGATGTAGATTCAAGAAGCAGTAGAAGTAGCCTCTAGGTGTAGCAGTAGCCTGTAGACATAGTAGTAGCCTGTAGAACTAGCAGTAGTTTACTAATGGCACAAGAGCATATCCTCAAATCTGTGCTCTGCAAATGTCCAGCCAAGCATAAGCTTTCTCAAAGTAAACCTGATGGTGCTAGGTTGGGCAATATTATGCAAGCCAGCATCCATTATGGCGACAATTTGCATGAATACTTACAGGAACAACTGGACTTGAATGACCATCTGCAGGCGTTTTATCAGAAGCACTGTATTTCAACATATCTGACATATATGCACTATCTGGTTCCAAATCACTGGCACTAGACCAACCCCTATTAAGTGTATGAGGCGATCTGATGTTCCTACATTCAATTTCAGAGAGCATTGTATTTATTGTGGTGAATGCTGTATGATAGAAAAAGACAGAAAAAATCCAAATAAGTGGGTGCCAGCCTTCCTGGTAAAAGCAGTGGCAACAAATGAACTACATGACAAGGGCCACCCATTGAGGCTGAAGGACAAAATCCTTCAACAGTGCCAAGCCAGATGTGACCAGTGGGCAGAGTCAGTGAGGCTGCGTGTCATTGGTGCCCCTAGTGACTTGCATGGATCTAATGCAAGGTACCACAAGCATTGCAGAAGCAGAATTTTCAGTCATCAGTGTGCCCCAGGTGAAGTAACAGTTGATGAAAAAGAAGAGGATGACATTGACGTTGCCTACTCCAGAAGTCTTGAGTGTGTAAGAAACAGACTCAGAGGCAATGGACTTTGATATTGTTTGCTGGTAAAAGTCCTTGTCATATTCAGTGTTCAGTACCTCTGCCCTGATTTTTTTTTTTTTTGACAACTGTATCAAGGGCAACACCAATGTCATCCTCTTTTTTTCTTCAACTGTTATTGCAGAAATGCAAGCTGATCGCACCCAAATATGGAATTTAGTTCAACTACAGAAGCGCTTCACAGAAATAGTAGGCAGTTCAATTAAGCGAGCTGACTTGCTGAGGATGTTAACTCAAAACATCTGAACTGGGGCACCAATGACATGCAGCCACACTGACCCTGCCCACTGGTCACCTCTGGCTAGGCACTCTTGCAAGATTTTGTCCTTCACCCTCAGTGGGTGGCCCTTGTCATCTAGTTCATTTGTGGCTACTGCTTTTACCAGGAAGGCTGGCACCCACTTATTGGGATTTTTTTCTGTCTTTTTCTATCATACAGCATTCACCACAATAAATACAATGCTCTCTGAAATTGAATGTAGGAACACCAGATCGCCTCATACGCTTAATAGGGGGTTGGTCTACTGGCAGTGATTTGGAACCAGATGGTGCACATTCCAGATATGTTGAAATACAGTGTTTGTGATAAAACACCTGTAGATGCTCATTCAAGTCCAGTTGTTCCTGTAAGTATTCATGCATATTGTCGCCATAATGGACACTGGCTTGCATAATATCGTCCAACCTACCACCATCAGGTTTACTTTGAGAAAGCTTCTGCTTGGCTGGACATTTGCAGAGCACAGATTTGAGGGTACGTTCTTGTGCTATTAGTAAACTACTGCTGGTTCTACAGGCTACTGCTATGTGTACAAGCTACTGCTACACTTAGAGGCTACTTCTACTGCTTCTTGAATCTACATCTGAAATGGAATTAAATGAAAATAAGTCTACACAAGAAAAATCATGGTAGGGACCCCATATTCCTTGGAAAGAAATACCCTTGACCTTGCAGTATGAACTTGACCTTGACCTTTGAGGACCTAAAAATGTCCAAACTGAGTTAGGCATCATCCCAAACTTGTATTATGAGCTAAATGTTACCAAATTTAGTCAAAAGGTTGCCAAAAATAGTGAACCCTTGTGAGCAGCTACGTCCGGCAGCCATCTTGGCCGCCATCTTGAATTTTTGAAAACGCTCAAGGGTAAAGCCAATTTACCCGCCATTTAATGTTTGTATAACATCTTAAGTTGTAAAATGAAGTGCGAGAAAACCAAAATCTGTCAAGTCAAGGCTCCTCGAAAAAAAAAATCAGTCGCGCATTCCTGACTTTAACCTACCAGTAGTTTTGATCTCTAGATGGACCTTGATTATTTGTTATTACCAATTTTTTCATCCACCATTGTGTGCAAAATGTTCTTGTCACACGCAGCACAAAATATAAACGAACATCTTGTACTTTTAACAATGAATGGTGTGTTGTTATTTGCCATCTTAGGGCTAACAGCATTTTCTGAGCTAGAAATACCTTTGACCTTACCATATGACCTTTACCTTGACCTTTGAAATTCTTACAGGTATTTCATTTGAGTCAGGCATCATCACAAACCCATAAAACGACCCAAATGTCACCAAAATGGTAAACAGGCTAGCTGAAAAAAAGTGTTGCTTTGCTAAAATATACGTTTGGCAGCCATATTTTCCGCCATCTTGAATCTTTTAAAATGCTCAGGGGTAAAGCCAATTTGCCCGTCAGTTTATGTTTGTATGACATCTTAAGTCGCAGAATCAAGTGAGAAAAAAAATAAATCCGTCCAGTCAAGGTTCCTGCAAAAAATCAGCCTTGGCTTCCTGACTATCTTACTTTTTGCTGCAAAGAATATATTCAGACGATTATTTCCAGGGAGTTGATGTAAATCATTATCTTTGCACAACGTCCATTTATGTTGTTTGAATCGCTATTGTGTGTATAGGGTAACAATGTTAGACACACCGTGACTGTTATAAATTTACATTTTGTAATGTAATGTGCGTTTCGGGCGTCATTATGAGATGAGCAATTGTGTGCAAATGTATTGTATTTGTTGGGTGAGATAAATATTGATTATTGCAGGGTATCACAGGGTAAAATATATATATATATATATATATATATATATATATATATATATATATATATATATATATATAGAGAGAGAGAGAGAGAGAGAGAGAGAGAGAGAGAGAGAGAGAGAGAGTATGTAGGATACAAAAACTGGTTTTCATTATCGTAAACACATTTGTAGATACTAAACGTCTATATCTTACGCTATTTAATTTGACTGTTAGAACAGCACATGTAAGTCTATATTGCTTAAGTGAGATAAAAGACAAAAAGTGCATCAGTCAGCAATTCATTAAGTAATGGAAACCAATGACACATCTGTGAATAGTCAGTACAAAGTGGAAGCTAGCTTAATGAATTGCTTAACTTGACTTGATTAACGCACCTTATCCAATCATACATCTTCCTTTACCATTTTGTTGTACCTGTATTAAAGAGTAGTTTGAAAGTCTGTGGTATTTTAAAGGATTTTCAACATGTGAATGTTACTTAAAGGGTTATCAGTTGTTAAAAAAATGAAATCAACAAGTGTTTTAGTAAAATATTAAATGCTTATCACAAAAACATGAGTCAGAAACGTGCAGCATTGGTTTCAAAGGTATTGCAAATTATAATTTATTTTACAAGTCTGCTTCTTGGCCACCCCATGGCGCCAGTTAAATTTATGTACATCAACCGTAAACATATTTTCCAATCTCATACAGCCTTACTGATATGATATCCTCTTATGTGAATATTATGATCAATTAGAATCACGACCAAAACCAATGCACCTAAATAGAGTCTTTGGGCTTTTGTACAAATAGACATATTGATCTGCCATTCATGTAGACAATGTTTGATCGAATATTCCGTCAAGATGAATTATTCGTTATTGTATTGAACCTGGAAACGTCTAGTCAAGATGTCTTTTTGGTACTGGCAGGCAAAACATACATTGGATATTAAAACAATAAAACTGAATGTTAAATACCGGAATTGTTATTTAATTAAAAAATAACATTGACTCAGGCTACGAAAAAAACTACTGTCATTGTTCAAACGCTGCAAGTGGCACGAGTACTTTGATATAGTCCTTGTGAATTGGCTTTGCCATATAGCACGAAAGAAAGCAAGACAAAACGTGCCATCGGACATGATTCTTTGTGCTGACTTTCTTGCATAAAAAATACCGACTTGTCTGAGATGTTGGTAAATGATTATTGTCTAACAATGTAAGTTATTGCCCAACACTGGTTGAAGCTTTGTGCCGAGCGTCATGTAAAATTTAAATTGATAAGTAAAATGCAGATCAAAGAGTATTAAAGATAATCAAACAAGTTCAAGGTCAGAACCGTGCATGGAAATTATGGATCTACACTTGTTAAACAATAAACTGCAGACTAAACGTGAGTGTAAAGGGAAACTTACTTGTATAATGAAGAGGTCCAATCACATTTTATTTCGTAAAAAATTGTTTTGTGTGTAAAGAGGAGTTCACCATGCCTTGTACCTCAGTCTACACGCCAAGGCCTGTCAGATAGTCCATTCATCCATTCAATGTATCTATTAATCTTTATGTTTTTTTCCATAGGTCACTTTTGTGAAAAAATTACAGTTTGCTTTTCCACGGTGGTTGCTCTTGGCCTAATGTACACCAAACTGCATTCCAATCCATCAGCTTTTTGTCTTGCAGGACAAAAGTTATGCCACAGATAGCAGCTGCCTGCAATAGCCTAACATTTGGAGCAGCCTTGTGCTTAGCTTCAAATGATTGGTTGCTGCGACAACATTGCTACACAAAGGGAAATCCAGTGTTGATTGCAATTGAGAGTCACCAAGATACTGTTTAAAAGCAAATCATTTTCACGTCAATTACATAACAAACAACAACATGTATATATATATATATGTGTGTGTGTGTGTGTGTGTGTGTGTGTGCGCGTGCTTAGGTAACTGAAAAATGACATGTTCAAACTATAAAATCTGCAGGAGCGCAAAAATCGTTGGGGTCTCAACGGCAAAGCAGACAATTGACTGTATATTCTTCTCATAAAAAGCAAACATCATTTGGAATCTGACGATCACTTATTAATTTTATGCGAAACAAATTGCGCACTGATAAGCCGCCTGTATAGCTTATAACTAAATTCATGAACTACCACTACTACTACTACTACTACTACTACTACTACTACTACTACTACTACTACTACTACTACTACTACTACTACTACTACTACTACTACTACTACTACCACTACTGCTACTACTTATAATGATGATGACGACGACGACGACGACAACAATAATAATAATACTTATATTAACAACAATAATAACACCAATGATGCAATGGCAAACTATTTGCTGATATACCTTGTCTGCCTTTCAATGGCAGGTACTTCAACAACATTGCAACCTAGCCCAACCACCAATGTTGGTTGCAGATACTGAATTATTCCTTTTTTTTTTTTTAATTCTTTTTGCTCAGAAGAGGCGATTAGTTGTTTCATATGTTTTTGTATCACCGTCATTACACATACTGTATTTTATAGAGTAGTATATATTGAACTTATCATTATGTCAGACAAGATCGAACTAGAATAGAAAGCTCATTATGATGACTCAATTCTATATAAATTACAAGCACAAAAAGTGTATAGGAACCATCATTTTCCATATCCATATTGCCATAAAGTTGGCCACAAGGAGCAGAAAAACTTTTGGTATCACATCATACTTTGTCATGTAATAAACATGAATATATCAGCTAATAAAAATACAACATAACGCATTTCAGGCAATTGAATAAACCTTGTGCCATCTATCTAAGTCAACATACATGTACGTGTTGCATGCAAACCAGGGACATATTATTGACATTCGTTGCATGTCTCTACTAGGAAAGCCAACTGGGAAATTTTTAATTTGCATTTTAATGCGAGGTGGATATAATGATTTATAGTTAGTTATGTTTGATAAGGCATCGCCAATGCAGGCCGGAAGTACCTTTTAATTTAGTTCTACTTTCCAACCTGAAATACAACAGAGACGAAGTGTAGAACCGCTTCAAAAAAAATCTATCTCAAGTGGGTGACTATATGCTTGCCGGGATAAATACTTGATTGAAACTTATGCGGACTGCGGAAACTTCACTTAGATATAATTTACCAAACTCATCTTCCTTCTAGTTGGTCATTCATATTTCAATGCACAATTTTTATATCAATTATTTTCAACTTATAGATATCCAAACAGACATATGAGATCCTTATATGTCACTATCGTAGTTTGAAAATATGTACAATGGAAAAACCTTTTGCCAACTGTAAACTGCAGAAAACCCAGCAACCAGTCTCAGTGTTTCACTGCCCTATGCCAAAGACCAAATCCATTCAGTCATGTGGACTTTTCCAAGAAGCAAACACACATTTTCAATTTTCAAAAGCCTAGACAACCCATTTATTTTATGTAATCAACTTAATTGCCATACCCATTTATCACAATACGGTTAAAAAAAATAAATGAGGCACGGTCAACAGTTGTCAAACTTCGTTAAAAAGTGTATCTGAACTGAATTTGATTCAAAATGCTTCCAGATCCTTGGATGGCATACAACATGCCCAATATGTGTGCTAACAGTGTTTCCAACGCTTTGTTGGGGACACGATTTACTACTCCCGCTCGAGATTCAATATTCTTGTTCAAGGGGTTATCCCAGACGTGAAAATGCTATATTTGCATGTCAATCTGGGCTGAATCTCAAAACTAAGACTAGTACATTTTTGGGGCGGCGTAGGCAACATTTTGGCGACAGACAGCAGTAAAAATCGCCGTCAAGCTACGGTCATCTGCAAAAGTCGACAGCCAGCAACATACAGCAGAGTTTGGGGGCATTGCTGCCGATTGCACCTGGAGTCAAAATGAAATTCACCATAAAATCCTACAACCGTTAAATACATGTTATTTATCACTTTGATCAGTTTTGTTTTATTGCTTCACCTCTGAAGCGCAAAGCAAAAGTAAATAATTAAATAATTCAATTTATTTCCATTACGTATGTATAATTAGGCTTGTCTAATTGTACTCCATATCTCGTTACGAAATATATTATTTTCATTGCATTCTCTTGGCTTAAATACAAATGACTTTCATTCTTTTCTGACTTGCCTTATAATTTTGCTGTTAATATACAAAGATTATTAGCTACACTAATTTACAATTTTTAGACCTGCCTTTTTGCTACTTAACCTTACCTTTTGGCATCTTTCTGTTTTAATATTCACTTTCAGACATTTTAGGCTTGCATGTTTTCTGTCAGGTTAAACCCCCTGCGGCTGTCGGTGGCAAGCAGCGGCCTATAACAGTTACATGTTTGCCTAATTGTACTTAAAATCCTGTTAAGAAAAATTGTTTTCATAACATGTTTTTGGCAAAAATGCTCATGACTTCCATTCTTTTCTGACACCTCTAAATGTTCATTTACACTATATGAAAAAAAAAAAAACAACAACTCAAAAGTGACAGTATTGTCTTGAATGTCACAAACCTGACACATTACGTGGATACATTGACTCGGGGTTGGCAGTCAAATACAGCTGAATTGTTTGAGGGGTAGGTGTCATCATGGAGTTTGTTTTACATTTCTGGTGCAGGATGTCCACTGTTGCAGTCTTTGCTAGGATTTCCCTTGGTTTGCACATGTGGTCTAGCTGTAACTGTTTATTTTACAATCAGTGGGACTGAATACAATCCCCAAGCTTGTTTCCACTTCAGTTATGCACTGGAGGGGTGGGGGGGGGTTAACTAGTATAAGCTGTCTAGCTAGAGAGGGTACTATTGGTTGAGGGGTAAGTCAAATTGTTTTTATCTGAACCTGTAATATACAAATTTTAGTAGTTTTGGTTTGTTTGACAAGTATTCTTCCTTCATAATGAAGCTCTGCAAAACTTCAGGTACTTACCTAATTTATCATTTGCCACTTTCATATTCATTCATTATTCCGTGGGTTGTCTTTGCTGAATATTTAGCTTGGACATGGAGTCACTACTGAGAGAGACATGTACGGATAATAGGCTCCAAAGCATGTTGAGTAGTTACCCGCTGATGATCCTTAAATTTATTTGGGCTGATTAAGCCTATGTCAAAATTTTACAGATCATTTTCCAATGTTCAACATTTTTACAAAAGTCAACACGGCTTCAAAAAACAGTAACTCCAAAGATATCGCAGGCTTGTTGAAATTGTGCAATTGTTGACTGATACCTGATAGGAGTTGTGAAAAAGTACGTTTTGCAGGTAGGATTTGTTATTGCATTTGCACATAATACATATGATTGACTGACGAGTGCTTCTGTGTATGATTTGCCATTGCAGATACTGTTGAAACTGCAAGTGTTCCAAGGTGGTGGGAAACTGAAACCATGTTTCTTGCAACATCAGCATAGAACTGCTAATATTGAGGAGCTTTGTTATCGTGTATTGTTTAGTTTGGTTTTTGAACAATTCTGCCACTTGGCATATAATGGTTGCAATTTGTGACCATGCTGGTCATACAATCCATTTACCAAGAATGGACCCATGCTAAGCGGCTTCAAGGATCAAAAAAAAAAAAAAAAAAAAAAGCAACCAACCTGATAGAAAAACCACCAAGAATTGAATTTGTCTTTAGATAACATTTATTTTTGAGAGACCTGACAAATATTACAACCTAAGTGTAAATTCATGTGTTTACAAGGGTGATGTCTTGAATTAGACAATAACTAGTGAGCATTGCCTTTACAATGGTCCATCTTCCATCAGGATCCTATTCTCGAACTAAGTGTATGCTCAAATTCAAGCATAAAAAAGGTTACTTGTCACTTTAGAATAATTTTAAGACACTCTTGAATAATAATTTTTTTACCAATCGAGATACATCCATGAAACCAATTCATCTTCTGTTTTGAATCCAGGTTTAAACTTAATTAAAAATTCTCAAAGTAGTGATATACAACTTCAATTTTTACTCTACCGAAAAAATAAAAAAAATAAAAAAGGGGTTCATGTTACTATTGCTAATTACTCTTAAGTCCAAAAATTAAATGTGAAGTGTATTGGTTGTCTTTGAATACTAAATATAAATTGTATTTTCTGTATGTGTGTGATAATTTTACCAAATTCTTTGGTGGTCCAAGAGTTTCTGTGTATATAAGTCCCATATAAGAATGACCACCAAGACAAGCTTGATATGTTAGATTCTTGGCTCCCATGGCTCATGAGTTTGACACTGCAGCTTAAAAACTAAAGTCAGTGGCTCTCCTAATTCTATATACATTCCATCATTTTATATTATAGTCAATGACTTTATGTATCTTCCAAATTTGGAATAAGTCATGAAATAATGCTCATTCTTGGACAAATACTAACATTCACAACAGAAATAAAATTTATTTTGATATGCCTAGGTAAACTTAAAAAAATAGACCCACAAGGGTTGATTGAATTTGGAATACAGGGTTCATCATTAAGGAAACACTTCTTGCCCAAGCCTTAACACGACACTCCCGATACTTTTTTTTAAAGAATATCATTTTCATTCATATGCTTCATATAACAAATGCGTCTAAGATTTGACTGTTCTTTGCTTAAACATTGGATGAAAAAGCTTACAATTTCAAATTTATGGTGTCCACGTCCATCAATACATCAACATTTCCCAGTTTAATAAAACAAGATACTCCGTAGAGTACTGCTTCATTCATGCATCACGATAGGTATTTATAACTTACCTTGTCAACTATGAAGGGTTGCAAAATATTTTATTCTACATGATACTAAAACTTTATGTAAAAAGAAAACTAACCGGTGAGTTGAAAAAAATAACAAATCAAATAAGGTTTATTTTTAAAAAATTCCCACTTACGGAAAGTACCAATTTAGAATAATATTCCCCACTTGGTTGCAGGAAATCTTGCAGGTGATTTACTACATGAATGGGTATCTTGAGTGAAAGTTTCCTAGACAGTTTTTAGCTAGCAAACCATTCCCATTCCATGTATATGAGTTTACAGTATTTATAAACATATATATCATAAACATTTTATTCATTTTAAGTTGGTAAAGTATATCAAGGTTTTACGCCATCAACTCATGAGGACCACGTCTCAGATATCCAAACATGAGGACCAGTGTTTCATCATTCAACAAACCATATGATATCAAGTAATGGTGACCTTTGACCCATGAGGTCAACGTCCAATGACCTTTGACATCTCAGGCCAACCTCCCTTAAATGTTTAATTAATGCAAGATGCAAAATATGATCTGAAAAAAAAACCCACAACCATGTGATTTCTGATTTCATGTCTTCCCAATAGGACCATTCGGGATAGAAATCTGGAAAATCTACTGATAGGAATGAAGCGTTCTGAGTTCCCAATAGGGCTATTTTCCATTATTCAGAACTTAGATTTTTTGTCGCATAATATGGATTTTGCAATTTGTCATACGCACATCACCAAGTAGGAGGCTATGTTTCTGAAAGAACGTAAGATCAGGGATATCTAGATGCTGTGGCCATTCATCTGTTTAAACCAATTCTCTCTCCTGAGGCAAGCGGTTGGCACTGACAAGTGTATACATGAGAAATATGGTTTTCAAACATTATCTGGTCACATGGCTATCTTCCCGACATCTAGTTAACAATTCTGGATCATTTATCTACTTTCTTACACAATGTGGCTTTTAGTGAAATGACTAAATTGGTTCTGTTTTACTTTGTGAACACTGTGTTTGTAGCGTTATTATGGGTTGTTGTCATAGATATTTCTTTTGTTTCTGTCTTATAGGAGGACAGCGCACGGCCAGATACAGGTATGCACCGAATCAACTTACGCATGTAACTTCTGAAAGAGCTACCAGCTAAGCTGTAAAGAAAAAAGTTAATTGCATTATTGCTGGTGTAAAACAATTGAAATATGTCCTTCAAAAAATAAACGAAAAGTCCGTTGATTTCATTAGAGCGGGTCCCATACATTTTGTGCAGAACAAAGACTATGCTGTAAGGTAGTCGGAATATAACAAAAACCATGGCCACAACAATGAGCATTTTTGTCAGTGCAGATTCCCTAGCATTATTGGAAGTTTGATTGTACTGCGATTGACCCTCAAGTTGGGTTTTCCGATCCACCTGCAAACGTTTCAGTGTGACAACAAGCAACGCAGTAAAGACTCCCACAAATATAGATGGAATGAGCATCCCACCCACCTGAAGACTCACCAACATCCAAACTTGATACTCTTTTCTCCTTCGATCTTTGCAAAATCGGCCTTCAGAACTTGTAATTGTCCAATACGGGAATACTGTTACTGATACACATATTAGACCTATTACCAAAATTATAATTTTCGTTTTAAATGGTGTTGATAAACGGCCAATTCTCAAAGGGAATGCCACGGTAACGAAGCGTTCCAATGTTACACACACTGTAAGGTAACACGAGAAAAGTTGACCAAAATATGCCATGCTAATCATAAGTCCACACAATGCAGGCACAGGATATAGTCTAATAACGAGCTTGCGGAGTGTACGTAGCCAAACAGGGACCTGTGACATCAAATACACGTTGTCTGCAATGGCCATGGCAATGAAATAGTGACCCGTTGTACTTTTTCTCATAGGAGAGGACATTATGATGACAAAAGTAAGTGCGTTGAAAAACAATCCAGGTATAACGATGAAAGGCTTTATATAGTGGTTAATGTAGGCACCATAGCTGGTCAGACGAAACCATTTAGTGTTATATAATGGTTCTGGGATCGTAGTGTTAACCCTTGGTGAAACTTCCATGTTTAAGATCACATTTAAGATTGTCCATGAGATTGAAGAATTCATTTTGCCTATAGTTTACCTGAAGGAGAAGTAAAACAAGAAACAATCATGAATGCATTTATTATTTCTTCCTGTATTGTTGTCAATAATACTCTCTTTTTCTCTCCAAAGAAAGTCTAGTGTAACGACACTCACTAAAAGCCATCGCTAACAGCAAACGGGCATGTACTATGTATTAGAAACTTCGCACGAAGATCCAAGGCACTTGATGATTACCTGTCTGTCTTTTTTTTCTCCAAGTACTCCTGTTAATTCAGTCAATAGTTACCTCAATTTAGAGCAATCTTGTACAAAAATGCCTAAATTATCCCTGCAAAGATCTAACGTTTGCTAACATACCTGTGTAATCTGCATGATAAATTTAAGAGCCAGAAAATAAAAAAAAGCGCTAGTTATCAAGTAAAGCATGTAAAATATAATTCTGAACATTTTTAGCCACTGGAGCTGAAAAAATGGAAGAAATATCTCTTGACAAATGGCCAATTTCATAGATAGTTCAAGCAATGGAGGACCCGAATATTGAGCCCTTTGTCCATCACCAATGAAGCATAATCTGTTGCTCAACCAAATAATTCTGGCTGATCTAATCGAATCTTGCATTAAATATTGTGAAAAAAAATACATTGTCATCAGCTCTGCTGTGCGACTAACTTCTGTACAATTTACATGCTGCGCATTAAAAATTTACCTGACCAAATAATAGTCCTACATTGTCACCACATCATAATATTTTCAAACTGGATCCACATCTTTGTCTCCGCAGCTAAGGCAAGGCTTTTATTTGATTCTTAATTTGAGTCAATTGTCAGGCTATAAAACCTTCTGATGAGTGAATAAAAAAACCAGGCCACGTTTGTGCTTAATACGTATGCATAAAATGTGCATAATTATTTTGGCCGCTGGGGGATGGGATGGTAGTCATCCATGATCGAATGCTAACTGAACATGGAAATCCCACAACTTATTGGTAAGTCAGGAATGAGGTAACAGTAGTGTACCTGAGCGAGCTTACCGTTTTTTCTGTGTTAGTGTGTGGACACGTTTAGAAAACTGAAATTAAAAGAACGTTTCTTGACAGGTTCTGAATACTTAACAGTTCCGTAAGACAAAAAAGAAAGAAAGAAAGAAAGAAGTTGAAAGGTTTGAATCGAGAATTGCTTAAGAATAAGCTCCATGGGCCAGTGAACATGCGCCTCTATTCAAATACAAGGAAAAGGACGAAAAAATATGGGAATTCAGTGGTTGCATCTAAAATGAAGAGGGTTTTGCTGCGCGAGGTCAAGACAAGCCCAAGTATCAACATGGCTTCAGAGGCACAGCCAAAAACCCCAAGGCATATGCAGGGTCCAGGTGAGCTGAACTGGAATTTTCTCAAACAACCCAGACAGACAGAGGGTGGCATAGTTCAGAGTAAAGTACCCATAAGAATTGCTACAGAACTTAGTCCGCAACAAGATGCACCTGTACAGCCATACAGGTGCCAAGACGGCGCCACAGGATATTGTCCAGAGCAGCCTTGCTTACCTGAGAACATGGCTAATTTGTTAGGGGAGGTCTTTTACAGTAATTCAGTGGCCAAATTAGATGCTTTTACAGCACCGGTAGACACACATATACACCCAAACTTACAAAACAATATTTGGAAATCGTAGTTTGTAGAATTTTGTGACCTTCTTTCAAAAAATAAAGCGTTTGTAATGGCTGAGGAGCACCTGACGGCAAATTGTTGCCAGGATTTCACTGGGAAAATGTTGCATTTAACATTTAATCCAATGCCATGTTGCCTGCTGAAAATGAGACACTGTCAATGAACGATCACATTTCAGAGAGTGTTGCCCCGGTACAATACACAAACTTTGACTTGCAGTGGCTATGATTGCAAAACTTGGGAACAAAAATTTAGTCGCGAAAACAGATGTTTCTAAAGCATTCAGATTCCTAGCAGTGAGTAAATTAAATTTGCTAGGCTTTACTTTGGAATGGAAGTTCTGACTCGACTATTGTGCTCTAATAGGCTGCCAATCAAATCCCAGCATCTGGGAATGTTTCAGCACTTTTCTGAACTGGGTCCTACATAAATGGAATAAAAGCACTAATGCAAAGCATCAGGTGGACAATTTTCTGTTTGCTGGTTCCACCAACAGCCCTATTTTTCAGCAAGCTCTGATTCTATCCCTTTCAACTGTGCAGATACTTGGGCACATATGTAGTGGAAGAGAAAACAGTGTTGCCATGTAGGCAGATTGTTTCTCAGGTCTAGAAATATACATGGGGTTCCAGCAAATGAGGATACCGTAGGGGAAATTGGCAGAATGTAATATATGCCTGAAAAGTGCACTAAAAAGAACTAGGCGACCATGCAGGAACTACAAAGTTGGTTTGGATATATTAACGTCCTGTGCAGGGCGGTGCGGGGGGGGGGGGGAGGGGGTTATTCAGCGTCTTGTAGCATTGGCACGCAATAAATCAAGTAATTCAAAAGTCAGAGAGTTGGGTTGGCAGTGCCTGCTAAAGCAGATAGCACAACATGCATACATTTCGTTACAACTTTCAATGCCACTTGTTTGATATTGCCAGAGGAATGGTTTTCACCTGATGTATTGCAGCTGTGGACGGACTCAAGCATGCCTTTAGGCCTGGCAGCGTATCTAAAAGGGGCGAAGTTTAACTGCTCTTGGCAAACTGCAGGAATTGGGCCTGGTCATTCAATTGCGAATCTCAAGCTCTTCCATATGGTTTTTTGCATGTTAGTTTGAGGACGGAAACTTGCAAACTCAAGGATATATCTTTTATTTTTTCACTAATTAATTAATTAATTAATTAATTCATATATTTATTCATATATTTATTTATTTATTTATTCATTTATTTATTTATTTAATTTATTTATTTATTCTGTGACAGCAAAGCAATAGTGTCGATTGTAAACGTACAATTATTTATTTATTTATTTATTTATTTATTTATTTATTTATTTATTTATTTATTTATTATGTGACAGCAAACAAATAGTGTCGATTGTAAACAGACAATCAGCCTCATGTTGACAGATAATAGCGGTAGTGCGAGGTCTTGTGTTGGTATAAAAAAAAAAAAAAAAAAAAACCAAAAACAAAAACAAACAAAAACAAAACAAAACAAACAAACAAACAAACAAACGAAACCAAACCTGCCGTTTTGAGACATGAAACTGGCTAAATATCCTACGATTTGTGACGCATTATCTTGTATTCAGTGGCAGAGCTTCAGATCCACGGCACTGCAGGCAGACACAGAGCAGACACCCATTGCTCATTTACTACCACGCAAAAAATGAGGTTGTTTAGTCCTTCTTGTCCAGTGCTTTGGCTCCAAGAGACTGTCATCATATTCAAGGGCAATACCATATTTTTCAGTCTGTACATGTTCATTACAACATATCGATCGCTTGGTCTATCGGTGAAAGTAAAGTCGTGACATTTATCTCCCTTCTCTCGTTGAGACAAATGGCAGCTAGAACAATAAATGCTAATATATCAGCCTTGAAATATATTTATATACTGAATTCATTGCCGGACCCCACAAATTTTATTTACTTATTTTTTTATTAATATTTTATTTCACTTTATTTTACTTTATTATTTTGATGAAAAAAAAACCACTGGAAGGAGTTAAAGAGCTCAAGTATCAGTCAACAACAGACTGCCCCGGACTATTGAGTTGTGGTGTAATCTAGTAGCATTCACAAGATACAAGACACAAATCTATATTCAAATCAGTACATTGAAAATTACATAACATTAGCCTGAAGCTACTACAGCCTACCATAAAAATTAGCCCAGGTTAAAACTAATATACACATGATTTAAAACTGATTTTATATTAGATTTACCATCACAGAATAATCACTAAACTTTGTTCAGAGTAAGTAATTCCCAGCTTTCCAGATATTAAGATCACAGTGAAACTATTGACAGGCAGAACAATTACAAATGTTATCAAAATTCCAAGTTAATATCAGTTTATTTGATTTTTTTTATTCTAAGAGGGTGACAGCATTTTCTATATCACAAGGGATTCTGTTCCAAATTTTAATACCAATATGTCTCCGAGTATAATTTCCAAAAGTGACCTTATTGAAAGCAGGAGGATCAAAATATCTAGATGACCAGATATTTTTATTTGACTGAAGTTGTAAAAACGTATTCTGAGTGTAGTGCGGACTGTTGCTGCCTAGGGCCATATACAAGTCTGTGGCCAGGGAGCATAGTCCCCTTATAGACAGGTTTGCCAGTCCTGCCCTTTTAAGATGGGTGGAGTTGTCACTACAATGGTAGTAAAAAACAAAACCTCGTTCCTGTAAGTTTTCAAACTTTTTGGTGAGAGGAGCACCACAAAAGTGCCTGGCTAAAGGACAATGATTAAAATTTGAAAAAATAAAAGATCTAAAAATCAAAAGTCTTGAGGACTTGCAAAACATGAGCTGATGTGTCTGAGAATATTTACTTGTCTGGCTGCTTTTTTACCAAGGGAGGTATTATGTAAATCAAATTTGAGCTTCCTGTCAATTTTTTCACTGAACAGTCTCACATGATCCTGAGACTTGATAACCTCACCTCCAATCCCAAAATTGATGTTGCAGGGGTCTCTCCTAAAGGGCCAAAGAACAATAGCTCGAAATTTATCAGGATCAGGTCATTAATACAAATGCTGAAAATGTGCTCCTAAAATAGAACCCTGAGGGACACCTTCAATGATTTTCAGCCAGTGACTACGTTTAGTAGCTATTTTGGCTCTGATATCTATAAGTAAGGTAGCTGCTATTATGCTGGAGAGCAGTGTACTCTAAACTGCATGCTTTCAGCTTGGCTGGAGCAAGTTCATGGGGTAAGCAGCCAAAGACTTTCGACAAGTCCATAAGTACTGCACCAACATATTTGTCATTATCAAGTTTTCTTTTCCAGTCCTTGGCGATTCCCATAAGCATGTTGTTTCTGCTTTAAACCTTTCTAAAGGCTGACACAAAGGGGGATAAGACTGATTCCCTATTCTTACCATTGATAAGACGATCATTCTTTTTGTAAGCTGGCATAACCTCTGCCATTTTCATATCTTGGGGGAAGGTGGAAGTGATGAGGCCTTTCTTTACAATAATAGCAAGAGGAGGAGCTAAAACATTTGATGAAAATTTTACCATCTTCGGCGGCATATGGTAGCAGCCAGTGGGCATTTTAGGGTTAATTTGTGATAGTTTGTTTTCAACCTCATTGCTTCCAACTTTCCGAAAGTTTAAACTGTTTGTTAAAGTGTTTGTGTTATTGTATATGGCTTGGACACTAGGGTTTTATATGAGTAGGTTTCCATGTCATTCAGTGGTTGGTCAGACCTAGGCATAAGACCAATATTTTGGGCAATGTTTACATAATGATCATCCTACAATATCTTCTTGGTTCTCTTCTCTTTCTGATATACATTAAGGATATAGATGACCTTGCCCGATGTAGTATCAAACTACTTGTCGATGAGACAACTCTTTACTTTAATGTTGATGATTCTGCAACTGCTGGGGAGATAATAAACTCTGATCTTACAACTATTGAGCAGTGGGCGCATGAGTGGCTTGTTACCTTCAACGCTCAAAAAAAAAAAAATGATGGTAATTTTATGCAAGACATACTCTTCAGAGATGTAGTCACATATTTTTTGGGTCATTCATCGCAAAATGTAAACATGCAAAAACACTGGGCATCACAATTTGTTCTGATTTGAAACGGTTGGATCATATTAAAAGCACAGTTGCTATAACAGGGAAATATTAATATTATCCAAAGCAAAATCGTATTGATGGCTAAACTTTACAAACTGTATATTTTGCTTGTATCAGACAATTTTTGGAATAAGGAAGTCCTATTTTGCACGATGGCAGATACGGACAAAATAGTCACTGGTGCAAGGTATCAAACATGTAATGCTAAATTATTTGAGGAACTAGGCTGGCCAACTTCAGAGAGTCAGACGAAATTTGTAAAGTTGCCACCAATAATTAAAAAAAGTTTTGAATGATTTATCTTATATATTTACAACCCATTATCCCCAAACCCCATTACTCCGGTGCTTTAAAGCATGACACTCAACAGAGATTTGATTTACCACATTTTAGAGTTCCTACTGAGTTACTCAATATATAATTTTCCCATCTAAAATATGTCTCTAGACTGAATTACCTTTAGATATTCATTATTCGTCATCTTATCAATAGTGAAGTAAAAATTCCATACATACCATGGTTAGCCAAGCGTGTGCCCTAATTGGTATCGTGTCAGTGATAAATATGACTCTGTTTTGTATACTTGCCTTTGCCTATGTAGTCGTTAGCTGAAATCCCATCTTTTCAAAATTGGAGTCAAAGCAAACCATTGATGCCAATGCGGTGCAAACAATGAAGACACTTGGCATTTCATTTTCATTTTCCATTCTGAGTGTCAGTAATATACATAGAAATATGTTTTGGTATAGTATTGTTGAATCTGAGATTGTTTTACCTTGAAGTTTGATCAATATTGTATGATTGGCAGTAAGCTACATGTAAATTTCATTCGTTATAGTAATGTTGAGTCTGCGATTGTTTTAAACTTAAAGAATACTGACTTAGCTGATGTAAAGCATATTGTTATAACGAATTCTAGGACTATGATGCCATATTCTTATTTAAAAAAAGGAACCTGGAAGAACTTAACCATGTTTCCTAATAAATATTATGTACGTGGGAAATTTGGTTATGTTTTGTCCACGTAGAGACCTTGTTTTGGTGTTTAAATTCAAAATTTAGTGCTCAGATTTAACATTCTTAATTGCCCTGTCATTATTTTGAAGATGTTTATGAACTATGGTCATGTAATTACCTGTTATATCTAGGCATTAAGAGCCAAATTTGTTTTAGGCCCACTTTAGATGAGTGTTAGTGTTTTCCAAAGTGAAAGAATTGGGATCCACTAAAACTGGTTTAACCCGCTGCCAATATATTTGTAACCTGTTCCAAGTCAGGTAGAATATACCCTCATTCATTTTAAATTTCATTATTGTTGGTCCCGGATCGTTCCAACGATGGGCATTAGCATGTCTTACTATTTCGAAAATGATACTGGATCTGACAAGGTTGGGCTGGCATTCAGCTTGGTCTCATCACTTCCATTGATAACTGCTGTCTGCTTTACTTTTTATAGAATTATTATGTATTTTGCTAACATTTTGAAGATTCAGGCATTTTCTGCATATATTGCAGTATATATGAGTTCCAAATGTAGTGGGACCGATGTTTTGTTTATATTCTGCATTAGTCTATTTGTAGCCAGTCCGTTGTCTCTATTAGTACCACGTGCCTGCCCTACAAATGTTATATTGGATCCTTATATTGGACAGCTCGAGGGAATCCCTGTGCGTGCGTGACGTCATAACTCATATGACGTTCACTGGGGCTTTTCCCTAGCTTCAGGCAAAATGTGTAGAATTTCAGAGGGACATAAATTTTGTGATATAAGTATAGAGTCTTTCAGACTTCTATATTTATACAAGAAAAAAATCATAAATGTGCTAGAATTTTACTATGAATATGACTATTATACATTTTGACCTTTTGAACTTTATAGATTTATGATTTATATACCATTGGATGGGAGATTGAATAAGGGAGGAGGGACGTGCATTTCGTATAGGGTGTAGCAACTACTGAAGACTGTATCTTTGTAATTACATCCTGTATTGTTGATGCAGCTGGCGATGAGACAAATCCACATCAAGATCCTGTATCAAAGTGGCAGAACTCTAATGTGGGAACTGTGCTGGAGGTTGATAAATCATTAAATATTATAGTCTGAATTAGAAATCAGAATGAGGATGGAAACTTTGATGGCATCAGAGATCTACTATAGAGTGATGAAATATGCTTGGCAACGTTTGGCAAAAAAACCAGAAACAGCATATTCAGCAGAATATATACTTGCCCTGACAAGTGGCTTTACTAAAGAATTCAGTGCTTATGGTGATATAGGTAGCAGCAGCTGTAGCAAACAATTCAAGAGGAAAGAACCTGCTGGTCTTTTTGTGGAAGAGACAATATGACGAAACAAACGTATTATGCTATCCATTTCCCCAAACCTAGTTTTACAAATAAGAGACACTACCACAGATGTGACCACCATACATTTCTTACAGGAAACTTGGCATGGAACCACATTCCCTAATGGATATTCTGAGTTCTTCAAATGATGATAAGCCATTTCTGTGGATCACATATGTAAAACTGCATGGATTTTCGCCTCATATACTACCAGTAAGTAATCAGTTTACAACTCATGAAATATTACCTCCGTGATCAATTCAATGTCAGCTAAGAGCTGTAAAGGTATTTTGCAGTATAAGTTTCCGAAAATCGAAATTACAAATGGCCGAATGTTGAGCTTGAAGAATGTCAATCTTTACGAGAATTTTGGAGCTGAAGAATTCATGAGTTTTCGCCCAAGCACCCACATGGTTTTGTATTTACAACATAATATAAATGAGCTGTCCGTCTGACTTGGTAATGCTGGGCAATGGGACGTGATCAAGCTGCTCAAAGGTTGGGGAGACCAATGTGCCAGTGGGCTAGGGAGACAATTATGGGCACTCCTAATCTTTTATTTTATCCACTAAAACCAGCTATTAGGAAACCACATCTTTGTGATCGTATCCTTGGAAAAGCTATAAAGATTTTTTGTAAACATTGATTTGAACCATGTATTTTCATTAAAACACCTCAGACGTATAATATTTTATATTCGGAACAAGCGGGACTGAACCTGCAACCTTCGGCACCAGTTGCCTGGCTGAAATGAGAAACGCACGTATCCATTCGACCAAATCCCCATTCCTAAAAAAAGAATGGTTCAATCGAGGTAGTTATGTTCAAGTGCAGTAGCAACATGGTAATGCAGTATGTTTACTGAGTCGGCATTTATTTCCAGAATCGGGGACTTTTTAATGTTGAATTACATTAAGTGGAAAATTGAAACGGTGCCTCCTTATCAATTTTAAAAAGTCGTTCCTTTTGATTTTAAAGAAAAAACAAGAAAAAACATCCCTAGACATTACATCAAAGTTTTATTCTAACATATTGGAAGATTTTATGCTAAATATTATGGTTTGTAGGCACCGAAAACTCTGAAATGGACCCCTTTGTAACATGTCGTCTATTACCTCAAATGACGAGAAAATGGTGATACTTTCTTCATATAATGACAAAGTATATTAACATCTAAAAGAAAATGTATGGTTTTGGAGGCTAGCGGCAATATTTCAGAAAGGGGATAGAATAGAATACCGCGACGCTTTAGATGCTGAGCTTTACAGATGGCCCTTCACAGAGTTATCAGACACATGTATAATACAAAAGTGTGAATCAATTTTTCGCAAAGGCTGTTCACTAAAGATGAAATTATTAAAACTACTCGGTGGAAATGTCAGCCATATAGCATAAATAGAGCTTTCATGAAGAGAATAAACAGACGACAAAAAATAATAATTGACACTAATAACATAATAGTACAGAAAAATATGACCCATATTTATCAATTCCAAACCCAACAATGACAGCAAAGAGATTCCAGAATTGGTAAAGTATCAACATTTCTCTTTCAATAACAATGTGAAGAAACAAATTTCACTCCTGTTTTGAGACAAGCAGTCACCCATAAAAGGCAACTGGTGGTTTTAAACCGGTCCTCTCAACCTTAGAAATATTCATCATGAACTGCAGACACTAGTTCTTTTCCAAAATGTATAGGCCTAACCACCCAAAACACAAATTTCATAACTTCTGCCAAAAATAGAAAGAGACTCGTTGGGCCTATCACCTTTTAGTTCTCCCGACTTGTCAGTCAGCTACGTTTACAGCAAAAGAGTAGTTTAGGCCTACATCGTTTTTGTGTTATTTATGAATCTGGAACATTATAAACAACACACCCTACCTCCAATATAACCATGGATTATATGGCTTTATCGGACATGAGCATGCTTTAAATTTTCCTAATCATGAAATTTCTCCACACAAACTTTCAAATCGCAAATGGTTTGGACGTGTGGATATATTTTGTATAAACCCCAATAAGCTGAAATCCAGAAGCCAGATATAAAATATCTAGAAAAGTGTATAATGTAGCTTGAATGTCGATCCTGAAGCTCTCTTTATTTTACATTCCCTAGCCATGGCACGACAAATAATGAAATTCAAATGTACAGTGATTCTATTTAGCTGTGGAGGCCCCATTAAAAAAAAACAATAGAAAGGGGACAACGCAGCTACCATACACGTTCTTTGCTTACTCATAAGTAGGTAGGATACAAGATCTAACATCGCCAATACTTAACATCCTGGTCAAGATATGGTTAGGAGAATTATATGGTCTCCTATTCCAAACAAGGCAAAGTACGAAACATTGTCCAATAAACAATTGCATAGTATGGCGCCTGGGTACATGTCCATTGTAATCGTGATCTCCTAGTAACAGATGAACATTTTAGAGAAGCATTGCCTATAATGAGAACATACATGTAAACGAAAATTATGAACCTTGAAAGGATATTGTTACAATACTAAACACCACACCACAGTCAGATTTGTCTCGAGTCAACCAATCCAGGACACTTTTTTGGTTTAAACATATGTATTGCATTTCAAAAAAGCGTTTAATCATATCACAATCTACTAGATTGGGAAAAGGGTGTGGCACTATAATAATCCCCACACAGATAAAAACAAAACAAAACGACGAATAAACAGGATATTAATAGATGTTCTAATGCTTCACAGCCAGGAAGGCCTACATTTGCCAGGCTAGGTAACTGCGTAGCAGAAAGTCAAGGAGACAACACAAGACAAGGACAGACAGTCGGGTCTAATTCGAAATAATGCAGTAAATATTACACCACAACCATCTTTCATACAAGTCCACAAAGTGACACTAACACCAACATCAATCCATCAAAAAGCCCCTTGGCCTAAAATGACCATTAGCAAAACAACATAATTATACAATTTGATGTCTTTTAGACATGTAACTAAAGGCATGATGTTCTTTTAAAGAAGAAAAATTGAGAGTATATCCAAAGGAAAAGCTCTTGAATGTGCCAATATATAGGTGAAAAATTCAATAGATTGTCAGAATTTGCAAGTTCACTGGTTTAAATGTCAAACATCAGCCAGAAGCAAGTGACGTCATGTCTCAAAACGCAAAACAGCAGTCAAAAATTGCAAAACCAGTAGTGAAATTGCATTACAATTGCCAAAAATCGTATGCATAGCTGTCAAATTTTAACTTTGGTTTCCAGACGTATTATTGAATGGACATTTGAATGTTCAAGAAAATATAAAATCCCACAAGCCATCAAATTAGTAATTTATAAAGGTAATGATTTAGAATTCAAAAAAATGTTGTATGCCATTGTAAGGCATCTGCAAGTCACCTAAGCATAATGCACATCTAAGTCATAGTCCTATAGTTCTAAGTCATAGTTGAATGGATTTTTAGAACTGTATATCTTTAATTTCATTAAAAAGGAGCAGTCAAGATAGCCCTATGCAACTAATAGTCACCCCAATGTAAGTCCCAACTGGGTTGACATCAGCTACACTTTGAAATGAGCCACGATGAAGCATACCTGAGTCACAGTTAAATTTATGTGGTTAGTATATGGATATAATTGAATAATACACGTACCAGAGTGCCCTTATTTCACCGAAGTACATCTGTACCAAGATTGGAGTGGATGGAGTGTTTGGCTTTTGAAAAAAAAATCCAGATAGACACTTGGTTTGTCATGTTGACCATGCTAACATGCATGTTGGTTACTTCTTTATTTCTTATTTTGTTTCAGAATCAGGAAACGGTGGTAACGCCGTTTCATGTTATACTGTCAGTGAGCATCATGTCAAGCTTACTTGCAACATAGCCTAAAGGGAGTACATCATATAACTTGCCATTTAAGTGGAAAATTAAAACACATCAAGTGTTTAGCAGAAAACTTGTGTGAATAGCCCCTATTCATATAACCTTGGCACATTCAAAACGATTGTGCACCTACAAATAGGGTATGTATCGCTTCAGCCGCCTGCAATTAGCTAAGATAACCACAGATTAGACTCACTTATCTTTGAAATTAGTGGTATATGAATTTGTGATATTCAGATTCCAGAAATAGTAATTGCGCTTTGCCAATACATGTATATATATATATATATATATATATATATATATATATATATATATATATATAGTAGAGGCAATATTATTCATTCCGGATAAGAGCAATTTGTCGTTTTCATATATAAAAAATACTGGACAGAGGTCTCAGGATGTTCATCAGGCAAGGGGAATTTTGCATACGGAATATTCTCAAATTCATTGTACATAAAGACACTTCTATTCCAGCCGGTACACTTTGAACATATACTTTGATCGGTCACTTAGCAATTCTTCTTTACAAGTTATCTGAATTCTACTCTGCAGTTTTGCACTATAGGACATCAACAATGCAAGTTTTTTGACAGTCTTAGTAAAACATATATTGATATTAAAATTTACATTCTATTATACTCAATCGGCAGTAGGAGTATCACTTCTTGTTTTAACATTTGATTGAAAAAGCATACTTGCTTGGATTGGATCTACTGAGATTGACATTTGGGTTAGGGGAAAGTAACATGCCGCAGTAAAGCTTAAAAGTACGGATTTTGAAAATCATATAAATCTGCCTAGAGTAGCATGGGGTAATATGAATACAACAAAACATGTTTATGCTACGTTCCGTGGTATGATTTTTTAGTTTCCATATGTCAATTTTTAGACTCTTCCCAGCAAGCTTGGTAGTATTTTGTGACGAAATGAGCACAATTGACTATAACAAAGAACCCGAAAAGAATGGCCTTAATAGTGAATGCTACATGTTTCTATGGTAATTGATGTACCTAATAAGAGTGTAATATTTGCTCCTCTTCTGTGCATGTTATATGATTAAATGAACTTCAGCTTATGAATGCGCAATTCTATGTAAGATAGGAAACGCTTCCATAATTATATGCAGAATGCTATGCCGCATACCAATTAGATTATGGTTATACCTTTCATACCATCATTTATACACAGAAAGAAGTCATCATTTCCTGAAAATTCACCGTAACTTATGTTTGATTTATAAAATTGTGGTTGATATGGCGCTGAAATGAGTGACAAAGGCTGGACGGATGCATCCAAATTGGCCAACGTATTTCTCTGTTGTGGTTTTGTGGATTTATTGAATTACACTGCACTGTGACTGGCAATCCCCATCAATATTATCTAATATATTTTATTGTGTAGTAGCTACACTTTTCTGCCCGCTGGTTTACTCTACCAGGAAAACCATAAATATTTCAAAGTTGAATATCCACACAACAAACCTCACCTTATACGTACCTTCAATACCTTGGAGAGAAAGACATTAGTGAAGACAACTGTGACACATTTGCCAAGGGATTCCAACGTTTTTTGTCCTGGTGACACTGGCAGATTACACTGTAAAATAGACTGTCTCGGCAGAAAAGTTGAAATTACCCAGTAAAAATCCCAAACAAAAAGGTCATGACTTACTTTGTTTTAAAAGAGAAAGCATCGCCTGTTGTCTGTAAGATGGTGCTACTTCCCGGAAATGTCTTGTAACGAATGGATTTTTTTAGTAGACCTGTAGCAGCCAAGAAGTTCCTTCTAAATTCGAGGTACCGACTACTCTATTTTTAACTTGTTGCTAATATTTTGTGCTCCATAAGCCATGATATAATTGTGTTAATATGGAGCATTGTTTCAAATTACATTTAGTAGAAAGCCAAAATGCTGCAAGCTTACTTTTGAACAAACATGTTATTGATCAAGAAAAACTTTACACATAAACCTGCAACTATCTTTCTGAGAGAAAAGGATCTGTATGTTTAAATTTGCAGAATATATTGTACGCAAAAAACTGCATCGATATACAATCATGAAAAATTGGTATCTGAACTTTCGAAAATGTGAGAGTAAAAAAACACCAGTCAATATCTGATATTTTATATAATATCTAAGGATTTAACAGGGTGTCTTGGCATTACATTGATTTATTTCATAGAGCAAGCCTAGAGGATCATTAATGAAGAAAAAATGAAATAAATTTTATCTGATGATATGACATTCTATGTTTATTTCAGTTTTTAATCTTAACTTTGGAGCTCTTGAAATAAAACGTTGATAAGTAATTCAAAAGGAATATCTGTCTGTTTATATCCTGATACATACACTTCTGAAGAGTGTTTCATAAAATATGTATATGTTTACGTGTTGAAAAGTGTCAGCATGAGTGTGCACAGCGTGTGATATATGTTAGCTCAACATGCAAGTGTCTTGTACAGAAACAAAGTATTGCAAATTTATTCCAGATTTCCTTTTTAATTTACATTACTATTTATTTACTTCAATTTGCTGAAAATGTTTTAACATGCTCATTGTAATTTAGCCATCACGCCAGAATAAGGTGTTTATAAATGGAAAATACTATTTTTACAGAGTCACCCCCTCCCCAATGTGTATTCTTACCAGAACTACTCAACAAAACAGTTCTGTGAGGCGTATATGCTACTGGCTCGTTAGAGACCAGTTGGTTTTGTGACTCAATGGAGCATATTCGCACACAGCTACTGTAGCAGCCTTTTCAAGTTAATATCCAAAAGGTTTAGAAAATGCTATCACGCAGATGGACTGGGTGGTGGTGGTGGTGGTGGTGGCTACCAATCACAAGTTTGCATATCTGGTTTGAAAGTTTTCTGTCTGCAGAAATCAGCTCGGGATTACAATTTTTCTTTCTTTTTTTTTTTGGTTCTTCTCGAAAATGACACAATGCATTTCTGACCCTATGTATTTCTGTGCACTAGACCCTGAAAGGGGCGATTATGTGGTGTCTCACTATGACAATGTCTGTTTTGCACAGGTAACACTTAGATTGTTTATAACCCTATGCTACTGGCTCGTTTGCAACCAGACCTTATTCGTGACTGAATGGAGCATATCTGCACACAACTACTGCACCAGCTTTTTCAAGTGAATTTTTATATGCTATAGAAAAAGCTGGCATCCATTTTAACGTGAGTATATCTAAGTATTTTGAACATGGGCTGTCCGCACAACCCGCTTGTTTTTGTTTTTGTTTTGTGGGTATCACTAGCCACTCTTACGTCTGAATTTAGAGGTTTAAGACTTTAGTTTTATCTATTTCATGATAACGAAATTGAAACAAAATGGCACCCTCATTGTTTGTTCTAAAAAGATGAGTATCACTATGATTTATGTAAACATCATGCTTGTGACTATTTATTATCACGTTGGGATATTTGTTTATTCTGTATAAATGTTTAATGTACAGTATGGCTTGAGTCAAACTCTTGTTGCTATGATCCAAGCGATAGATATATTAAATGCTGAGACTATAATTCAAATGACGATTGCATATTGAAATTGTCGTGATGTTACTTCACTGAAAAAATTCACCAGTTAATATGCCATAACGAAAATAGATTGTAGCTATTCTTCAAGCGGCACGTGAGCGACTTGGATTTGTTATACAGTACCACAAATGTCCAAATATGGATCATGCAATCATAAAAACTGTTTTACTATGTGACCTGCATTTTGTGCAATTTCAAGGTCATGGAGGCGCAAAACAAAAAATAAAGATAGCTACAGGGTGAAAAGCTCACCCGTCGTGACCGTTGCCTGGCCATATGGCTTGTTTTGTAAGACCTATTCCGTGAGGGATTGTTAAAGAGCTTTGGACCAAGACGTATTCTTCAAGCTTATTCTAATATAGCTGAGTCATCATGCACAGGTTAACAGCAGAATAGCTGTGACAAAGTGTTCCAATATGCCGATTTATATTGACTTAAATTTGGAAATTTTTACTGAATGGTATATGTGTGGTGTCAATTTGCCGCAGATGTTCCATGGTATATTCTCCTACTCACAAAATGTATTTCATGAACTTGTATTCACTACCACGTTGATTTAATGCCACAGTTAAAATGCCTATGCACTTTGGTAAGTTTCAAATAAAAATGATAAGTAGCACTGATAACAATGCGCAACATATTACACACATGTTGAAAATTGATTCGTTGTGTTTTGTATTCTTGTTGACAGTTGGCACAGGAACTAACAGGATGCTACTCTAATCTTCCCGCAAAAGTTCCACGTGCTCCAGTTTTAGTTTGAAAATGAGGACATGCACGGCTTTACACGAGTTCTAGGGAATTTAAATGGGAGTTGGAAGTATTAGCCTGAAATGAAATTTTCAAGGTCTGTCCTCTGCAACGTCAAACATATTCCAGGGACGGCTTCTGGATCCTAGAAATAAAATCAACCAATCAATCAATCAATATATGAATGAATGAATGAATGAATGAATGAGTGAATGGATGAAAGAAATGAATGAACAAGTAGATAAATATATGAATAATAAATTAAATAAATAAAAATAAAAAAAGATACAAAGAATAGTTAGAAGTAACGAGGACCCCCCCCCCTCCTGTCATTTCCTAGTTAAGTTCCATCCAAATCATTTTTTAATTAATCATCATAGCCCATGGCGGAATATATTATTGAGCTGCCATTGTATTTAAATATAGTTAGATTTAACTCATAAATTAGTATTTGATATCATCATTCGACAGAAATAACCCTGGATATTGTTATTTAATAGATCGAAAAGGACAAAATGCCCCCCTCCCAAAGTATCCCGAAAAACATAAAACAAAAAATTTATATCAATTTATGGGACAGTGTTATTTTGAGTGACAGTGACATGTGGTCCGGCTTAAAAAGCTTTTCCCGGTTCGCGCAGCTTTCTGGCAACATAATTCTATACTTTTTAACTGCATACTTATCATGTGGATTTGTCCAAATTTCCAAAGTCATTTCTTGCTGCACCAGGGCCAGCATGTAATAGAAATAATACGCATTATCTCACAGCCACAGACGATGCAAAATACGATTTTCAAAATGCTTCAAGACACTCGTGTGGAATGCAAGATTTCTATGGCCTTAAAGGACAGGACCAAAAATTCTACACTTTTTAAGGCCTGTGTGAATCCTGTTTTTGTGGTATGTGATTGAAAGATGTGTTGCATGAATGGTAATTTAAGGAGGGGCATGAATTTTGGAAACTGTAATGATTGTCTGGTCTAGGTAGGGTGGGGGTAGGGTGGGGTTGGCATGCACACATGCGACCGATGAGTGCATGCACCCGCCCCCCCCCCCCCCGTTGTAAATGTCCTAGCCTTGTCACCGATAGGCAGTGTGATAATTTTAACCACATTAGTGTGTCTGTATAGGTCAGCAGACGTGCTCCATGGAGAAATAAACCACAGGCGTGTCAAGTCCAAGAAAAGGACTTTCTTATGATTCACAATTAATTATCTACTTGAATTTGTGTCAGTGTTTTCCTTCTCCTTGTTAGTCCCCAAGAAAGCCTTCTTCTAGCTTCAAATGACTCGATTTTTTTCGCACGATGTTTGTTTTGACGCCTGCCAATTTAGAACCAATGAAAATGTGAGGATGGGGTATTTTTTGCCACCCTGAAACTTGCATCCAATGGAATGGTGGTTAAAAAAGGTCATTAGGGACACCCACCTAACTTCAGTAACGTCCACTCGATGATTGGCATGACGCTGCATCTTCAAACCTGGGTTGATCCGGATGTCACAGCAAGGACCTGTGGACACTACATGGCACAGTGGGATAGTGCAGTACGCGTGTGCTTTGTAAACACACTTTTCCTATTCTGGAATGTGTATGTTACGATTAACCTCTTGCTTTTGGCAATTTATTAAAATGGCGAAGTGCGTATGTTGGACTTGCAAATTGGAATAGCCTTTTTGTATTTATTACAACATTTTTGTGAATGGATCATTGGGTACACCACTAGTAGGTGCCCGGATGGCTTAGCCATAATGAAGTGGATTATTCTGATAGCTACTGTGGTAGTTCTTGAAATACAATACTAAAGGCGTATCCGAGGTAAACTTAAAAAAAAAAAAAAAAGGAAAGCGGTAAAATTATAGGGGTTGCCCAGGGTGGCGCTATATTAAGGAGCCCCGTTTTTGGCCAATGGGAATTAAGGGCGTTGACTGGACAAAGGAAGTGGTAACACAGGCAAAATTACACTGCAAACCAAAACAGCACATTGTAATGAGTTGTACATGGAGAGTTTATTCCAAATTCTGAACCTAGGTGCTTTCTTATTCTTACATGAATTAAATTCCACACTGATACGCTATCATTATAACCCATGATTAATAGTAATAGCAATCATGCCATAGCAACTAATTGCAGCAATATTGTATCTTCATTCCAACGGCAGGTACCGTGAGAGTAGTGCTATCCAGCCAGACCACCAGTTGGCTGCAGTGCTAGAAAACCACCAAACCAGATGACCGCCTTAAAAAGTATAGATCACTTAGATCCAAGCCAATATTGCATCAATTGATAATATGATTTCATACACTTAGTATAAATAGGGCTGATATACTGGTCAATATATATTTTTCCATCGTCACCACGCATATTTGTTTTATACAATACCATGTAAAGAGTTTTTACTGAGTCTGAAATGATCAGATTGGAAAAGAAGCCTCATTGTGATCACTCAAAGCTTCAAAAATTAAAAGCATATAAAGGGTATAGGGATAAAACTATCCACATCACCTTTAAGTTGGTCCTAAGTTCAAGAAGAAAGGGTGGCATGTTATCACATTTTTTCTGGATGAATTTAAGTATAAATACACTAGCTGGTATATAATACAACATAACAGGGAACAACATTACAGAAAATCTGATTAACCTGGTGTTACCTAGGTAAGTCGGCATATGTCTTGCGTGCAAGCAAGTTACTTAATACCGACATTGTTTACATGTCCCTGAATATGAGCACCAAGTACAAGATTTCTATGTTACATCTGGGTGAAACATGGATATAATTTCTTATTGCTCGCTGTGTTTGATGAAGCATTACCAATACACATTAAACTGGGGGAATATATTATATTTAGGTTTTATGATCAAACAGAATCGATAAAACATATTCAAGGTCGCAAAGAACATAACAGCGTAAAATTAAGTAACTAGGCACCTCTGAATATTGTTTTACTTTGTAGCTTGAAACACAGCACAGACGGAATATCAAATCTAATTTGACCGTTGTGTACCCAACATTTCAAGAAATGTATGTTGTAAGTAGTTCACATTATGCTTGCCCGGATAATATTTATTTAGAAACTCGTGCAGACTGTACACATCTTACATCAGGTTCAAAGTACTAAACACATTCTGTCTCTGTTATAAACATTTTTACATTAATCACTCATCTCGGTTCCCATTATATAACACTGCATTGTACCGAACAGCAGTATAAGTGTACCATGTGTCAATATCATAGTGCGAAAATTAGTCCTTATGTCCCTCTGTCATATTCCATCAACACTATTTTTTGTGCATTTTTAACTTGTTCAAAACCTTAAGTATGACTGACTTCAAATTTAACTATAATATATTCCCAGTGGATCGCTGTCAAAATACTATGGCTTACTGATTAAATTGTTCGCTTGCTCTTAAAAGTTATATTCTTAAGGCTACCCTTTTGACATCGGAAAACCAGCAAGTTGGAAAACGTATAGTATCAATCAAATCAATTCACTTCTTTGATGCACAGAAATTCCATGGAGGAGAGTATAAAGGCCCTTGCGCAAAATGCGGTTCAGTGGGAGGAGGCTGAGAGGCTAACATTGACCTTGCGGAGCAGTCATCTGCTTCTAAATACCCTAGAGCTCATAGGGCTGGCGCCATTACAGCAGTTTTTTCTGCCACTGGATATTGTATTCTGGGCAGAAACAGCTGTGAACTGGGGAGGGGAGTTACAAGAAAAAAAATGCCTCAAGTAACGTTCTGCAGTGCTCTGACTCCCATCTAATGGGAGGCAACTCGTGTATTAATTTTAATCATCAAGAAACTTTGGGAAGTAGATCCATATCTAGACCCAAATTCTGACACTTTTAGCTTTATTGAGTTGTAAATTATTATGGAATATATTCCAATGTTTCAGAACTTTTGTGCCGCATGAATGTGGTGGTATGTGTGTGTGTATGGGGGGGGGGGGGCTCGATATGGGTAAAACAGAAACACAAAACGAGATAATGTTCCTGTGCCTGCACTACAAGTTTCTAGGTGGGAAATCCTGAGGGGGGGGACTATCTACCTCCGCAAATCAGTATGACGGGATTGTACAGTTTGTCATTACACCTATATTAAACCCCTAGACAAATGTAATCAGAAAAGGCATCTAGAAATACGGTTGATGGGAAGTATGTTAAGGTAGAGTTATAGAGTGTCCTTCAAGTAAGTTGCTTTTTTTTTTTAATTTGATTTATGATAAGAGTGTGGTCCAAGAGTAAGATTAATACAGGCGTAAGAGGCGAGGTGCCACGTGCCAAGTTACACAATACTTTACTTTAAATGTGTACAGAAAGCCAGGTTTGTTCATTTTAAGGCAGTGTTATCTCAAAATATATAAAAGGGTATGCTGTTTTACTCAACATAATATTCCATGGGAGTTGTGATTTGACTGGTTTAATGCAGGGAACTAGTACAAAACAACAGGCATAATTTGTGAGATGAAAGATTTGGAGTAAAAATAGCAGTATCCGAAAAAAAAAAAGAAATTAAAACAATTAAAGCTATGTGTTTTTAAGTATCTGGGTGGAAATGAAAACGTGTTGTATATATATTATATAAACAATGTGCTATATAGTTAAGCTTCTTGATTGCACCTGATATATTATACAATTCTTTTGTGAGGCAATGTATTCCTTTAAGTTGAGGAGAGTTGCAAGCATAAAGTCTGTTTAAACTGCTACTAACTGTTTTGGTCCCTGTTTCAAGTCAGAAGATAAATGTGTTTTGAATACGGCATTTAAAATTATTCTTAAAAAAGAGGTACCAAGTATGATTACACGCCTGACATGTCTTCCTAATGTAATGGACCAAACAATTAAATAACCCCGTGATCGTGGAACTTTATGAGGAGTGCTGTGTGGAATTGTATGTGATATTGTATGTCTGCTTCAGGCAGCAATAAGATCATATTTATGTTCTAAAAGGTTGAGGAAGCAATATACATTCCTTGACTGTGTGCGTGTGTATGTGTGAGTTTCACCCCCACCCCCACCTTCAATTTAGTCATCATAATGTCGGGATGGGGGTGGGGGTTCCCCACCAAGAAGAATGTAACACGACAAGAGTCAGCAATACCTTAGATGATCATCCGGAGCACTATCCACGCTGCCGACCTTGTTCTGCTGACAACTGAAACAGCACATTTCAACCATTCCTTTTTTTTTTCTGTACGTTTCTCAGCCGTTAGTCCCATAATGTAAGTTGTTTTGTCGATATTCAAATATTGCTGATATATCTGGTGATATGCATGTTGTTCGATTTGTCAAGACTTAGATTACACGCGAAACACGCTATTGATATGTCAAATTGCTATACTATTGCTCAGTTAGATCCATTTGAACACAGCTGTAACCAAAATGGTAGATGTAAATACCGGTGATTATGTCAAACGGAGGATAATTTCGGCATGCTCAATCTAGTTTGAAGTTAACACAATCTGTACGAGTTTCTAAATAATTAATTAACCGGCAAGCAAAACGTGAACCACTTGCAATATATTTTGTCCAAAAATGTTACAAAAACGGTGGTCAAGTAAGTCTCGTTATTTTGCCTCTGTTGTATTTTAGACTGGACAGAAGAAATTAAGCTTTTATTACTGATCACTTACTTTTGCCTTGTCATGTTCTCTGCGACCTTAGACACAGGTGTGACTGAATCAGTTATATTACAGAATGTAAATGGAATATATATTGGCACATGACCCCTTATATATGCATTTGTAGTGCTTCATAACACACAACTATCTGTAAGAGAACATACCCACGTGGCATTCAGATGTATTATAAAAACCTTTCAAATGCACTTCAATTTAGGGACTTGCAAACAATGTTGATAACTGATAACTGCCTGGTTTACATGCAACGCGTATCCGGACTTACCTAGTTGGCACCAAGTTTATTAGATTATCTGTAATGTTGTGACGTGGTATTGTATTTTAAATATCAGCAAATATATTTGTTTTCAAACACATTTAGGAAAAATGCAGTCAGATTATGACCAACGCTATGGCGACGTAGATATGGCAAATTGTGATTCATCTGAACTATTTATACTTATAGCTCTTATGCCTTTGAGCCATCGAAATTAAGTTCTTATTTCAACCCGTTCTTTAGAATTGAGAAAAACAAAAACAAATAAAATTAAATGAAGAAGAAGGAGAAGAAGAAGGAGAAGAAGAAGAAGAAGAAGAAGAAGAAGAAGAAGAAGAAGAAGAAGAAGAAGAAGAAGAAGAAGAAGAAGAAGAATTACTGACGCAATTTTGGCCATGGTCTAACTGATGTAATACCGTCCGTGACATAATTTGGTTTGATGGCTTCTTAGCATTGCAACCAACATTGGTAGTCTGACTGGGTAGCAATATTATCACAATATCTGCTATTGTAAGAAAGACAAACGTTTTCCAAAATAGGTACTAGTGCAAAATTGATGTTTTATCATAAAATCAACAATGACGTAAAGGGGCAGCATAAAAACATCCAATTTGCTTTCCATATAAATAAAAAGGAAATACAGGACGCAATATGTTGTTTTGATGTTTACAAAGAAGCATATGCAAATGGTATTCTGCTTTGCCCACTTCAAATGATTGTTAACACCAATAAGCATTATATAGATTGAACATAACATCTCCACCAACCATGCACACACACACACACGCACACACTAATATTAAAGAAATACTTCAGTAAATATTCCCAGACTCATCACATTCGCCAATAATTCTTGTCTTCCTTAATATCATACCAAACATTTTCTACCTGGAGTTCAGCAAACACTTTCATTCATAGAAGAGCCTTACCTGCTGTTTAGGCACGTTAGTTTTGGTCTGATCCTAGGAAGACTCAAGACGAGAGCTGGCATATCCATAATGAAAAAAGGCTTGATTTCTTTTGTTAAATTACATTCCAATCCCTTGTGTCAAGAAAAGTACTTGGCCAAGGCCATCATACTCCACATGAAATGTGTTTGCAGGTGTAATAGATTATGACTGTTACCTCCGTCAACACTGGAGATTAAAGATTAATCATCTTATCTGCCATCCTATGGGTAAGAAAGTTCCATGTGTTTCCCTCGGTTCAACTGGTTTGCTCGTTTTGCCAAGGCGCTTTTGGCAAGGCTCTACCTAAAACGGTGATGTTGAGGTTGTATGCAAAATTTGATGACACGGTCGGACTCACATTAGGAAAACCAAAGAGAAAGAAGAGATTGACAACTGGCGCAACGTCCAATTGATAGCTCAGTTGCTTGGCACACTGAGATCAAATATTGTCTAGTCATTTTTGGAGAGTTTTGGCATTAAACGAAACCCTCATCTTATTAAGGAGCAGCTATGGAAGCAGAGTACACTCTTTTATTTCATCGCTAATATGGATGCTTCAGGTTGGTCAAATGCATATAGGGTCGCTTCTACTGGTCCACAAAGGGACACAGGAATATTCTTGCAGATATGCATTACATTTGGTTGCATTCTCGTCATTTTTGGGGCAGAGCATATACTAAAACATTGAGATGCATACCCCTACCTCTCCCTCCAGGTACCACCAGTTCTGTTTTTGGTCAGTACTTTTTACACAGCCTTCAACGACAGTATCGATATGAGGTCATGACCACCCGTCCCCGGGCAATGATACAGGCCAGAATGATTGATGGGTGAACAAATCATCGAGTTGAGATCTGGGATTAACCAGGTTCAAACAGGATGTCGGCATCTATGCTTGTTGCTATTAGGGGAAACCATACTAACGGTCTTCAATGCTTTAAATGTTGTATAAGAGAGAAAACTGAGTAAAAGATTGGTACACAAATAAGAGCATAGGTAAAGAAGTCACCATATGAATAAGAAAAGGAGGACTTTATCTAAATAGACAAATCAGAATCCAGGAGAAATCCACCCTTTTAAAAAGCAAATTGCATATTGCCTAATTAACTCCCCCTTGACAAAATTGCTTCTCGAAATTTCTCGAAACTTTGACCACGATATAACCTTAAGTATGGGCGTCTGGTTCAGTGCAGTTTTGAGGGTGCTTGAAAAGATTCTATCACAAAACAATCAATATGCATAAAAACTGTCCCACACTATACATTTATTTAAAGCTAACAAACTTCTGATTCATTTTACTCTCAGTGTCCTGTGTTTTTGTTGTCATCCGATTTTTGTACAATCTGAGGGAAAATATCCAAATCAGTACATTAAGAACTGAAATGTCGTGATTTCCTAAACCATGTCAAGGCAAGATTTTCCACTCGAATCCCACCAGTATGCACGATTTGGCAGGGCCAAATTCAAAACTCTCGGGGGGTTGGGTGATCATGAACCATACTCAACATGCTTACGCCCGCTCAGTTTGTCCTTTGGGAAATAATTATTGTACTTCTTTTGGTCTTAAATTGAGTTTGTAGCACTGGCATGGTTCCATCATTTGTTATTAGAGAAGGTCAGCGTAACAGTATTTTTTTTTGGGGGGGGGGTCCATTAATTTTAGGATGGGCCTTTTTTGTAGGGTCTGCCAGCTTAACGGAGCCGCACATATAGTTTTGTCAGCAC